>OY294044.1:62526016-62693809 GCA_958510825.1 Brachypterus glaber | reverse complement strand
TGTATGCTTTTTTTTCTATCACAATACTTTCTTTGTGGGAAAGTAAAAATGGGAAAGCAAAATATATAAAGACTATTAAAATTGATTTTTAGCACTTAAATCCTACTAACAGCAGCTCTGGCCTTTTTGCCTTGTTTTAAATTACCCCTCGTATTAGTCAGATACTACCGTACTTACTATAAGCCTAATTAGGTACTTAGTGCAACTGCCAGGAGTTAATATTTTTATATCTGCTATAAAAATAGGACAATGTTAAAGCAATTACTGCTTGCGATACGATTTAAAAAGATAAAAGCCTCTTATAATGGTCACATATATGCAGCAAATTATCATTTTATGAAGATATATGCATTTTAGTAATTTTTGACATATTCTTTTTAAATGTGACATTTGAGTCAAATTCATTTAACTAATATTAGATGGCTGAAATATTCAACTTTTACGGTGGAACGATAAGTATCATTATCGCGAGAGGTAGGCGATAACGAGAGGCCTCTCGTTATCGTTTGTGCGAGACGATAATTTTTGAAATATCGCATCGTAGTTGCGATACGAGAGGTATTTATTGGCTATAACTATCGCTTTAGGCGGCAACACTACTCAAGAGTTGCAACTTTGGGTATGTAAGAACAACCATTGGAAATTATTGGTAAGGTTTATAGATAAATAATGTTGGCACATTGGGAAGGAATCGCGTGCTCCACTTCGATTTTCATGTTAACCCTTAGGAGTTTTCTGGACTTTTCTGGCCCTTTTGTCGGTATCTAAAATTTCACTGATTTTCACTACATTTAAATGCCTTTGTGATGATATGGCCACATTAGTTCAATTATAATAACACTAGGCAACAAATCGCAACTTTTTATTTTGCCCCGATCGGAAAGTAATTTTTTTCTTACTAATTCGAGGGCGTAGAATCCGAATCTAAGCTTGGAAAAATTCCAGCACTTAAATTTTTTGAGATATAACTCCAGGAAATAATGACTGACGTTTTTTTTTTTCAAAATGTTTATAAAACGAGTAGGATTTTGAAAATTTTAGGGTACATTAAAAAAAAAATACGAGGAATTAAAAAATATATATGCCAATTTTATAGGACTTAATTTGTAGACTATAAAATTCTCTACAAAAATATTTATACAAATATATTTTTATTTAGCTTAAATTGTTCGTAAAAAGTAAATATATGAAAAAGAAATAAAATTAAAGCAAACAGTGTAAACTTTTTTCCCGAGCCCAAAAAATTTATTTTTCTTATCAATTTAAAGGCGCAGAATCCGAATTTGACCTTAAAAAAAATCCAGTACGTCTTATTTTTTAAATTTTAGTAAATGCAATTATGCCAATTAAAAAATAATTTATAAAAAAATATTTCGTATTTTTTGTCGTTTTTTAACGGTTCTACATCATAAAAATGTTACTTTATTACATAAGAACCGTATTACGTAACATATTTTTAGTTCATTTTTGACCCCCTAGTGATGATTTTTGACGATTTTTAGTTTGAGTACGTGGCGATAAGCTTGTCCTTTTATGCACCCCTCTCCTTACCCTCCACCCCTACTTAGTTTTGTTACAGGATCATTTTTTTTTAACATTTTTTTTTCATAATATCCCTATTTATTCTACCTATGAATTTAGTTTCCATAAGTTGGGTATTTTTCAGAATATTTTTATCTCCCATGATTTCATAACAAAAGAGGGCTAAAATAATGATTTTTTACCACTTTTATCTCATTTTTCTCAGAAACCTTAGGTAATATAAATATTCTGAGGCTAGATCCGGTCTCATCGACACAAAATTAGTTAAAAAACATACCACTCCAATCAGGGCAAGAAACCGTGTTGCCTAGTGTAATTGGTTACTAAATGTGTTAGTTTTCAACCAACAAAATTTTCAAGATAACATAATTTAACGAATTTTTTTTTCATTTTATTAAAGCGTTTGCTTATTTTTTTGGATATAAGCATAATACAAATAAAAGATAGTTAGGAAATGAGAATGAATTTAAGATAAATGGTTACCCCTTAAATATTAGAATTATCTTGTATTTAAGGGTTTATTTATTCTAGTTTAATTAAATAAAAACAGGCGGTAAAAATTTGTTGATTTATGTTTATTATTTGGTCAGGTTCTCCGGAAATTTAATTAATTAGGCTAAATAGTTGAATTGGTAAGTTTGTTAAATTAATTTGTTAATTAAATAAGGAATTTGTTTATGATTAACCCTATTTAGACAATTAAGTAGTTTTCCTTAAGTTTATTTTTTGTTTTTTCTAATTAATTAGTTCTAATTTTATGAAAATTGCAACGGTTACTTTTAAAAAGGAACCGTATGCTCTGTAAAAAAATACCCATGATTTTGCATGTAAATGTGATTCATTGCACATAGATGTAAAATTTACTAAATTTTACATGTAATTTTACAGTATAAAATTACATGTAAAAATGTAAAATTACATTTAAAATCTAGTATATGTAAGTATTAATACGTTTCACCCAAATCCACAAGACCAAGTAGTTTACCTCATAAAAATCTCTAACTCTACACTGTAAAAACTGCATGTAAAATAATGTAAAAATACATGAATTTACATAGTACAGAATATTAATTTTACTATTCTGGACTATGCATAATTCATGAATTTATGTAAAAGAATGTAAAATAATGTAAAAGAATGTAAAATAATGTAAAATAATGTAAAAAAATATATTTACATTGATTTACATATTTTTACATGATTTTACAATGTCGGGCTACGTTATTTTAAGACGCGCGTGCGCTTTGGACAATAACCAAAAAGGCGTCGCATTATGACGGACCGTTTAATATTGTTATTGTTAGAGAGATAGTGACGCATGCTGCTAGGTTAAAGTGTTAAAAGTGTAAAAAAAGGTAAATATTATTTATGTACGATATTTAAATGCTTTATTTATCAACCAATAGATCTTTAAAGAAATATGTAAACAGTTTATACTCATATTAAGGGTGCAAATCGTTTGGTTTATTAAACCAAATGAACTTTACGCTACGATATTTCAAAAAAGCTTTGACACAGAGACTTGTAATTTGGAACAAACATTTTCTAAGTAGTAAATATTTTTTTTCAAATTTCAAGCCCAAACCATTCTGGACTATGTAACTTTTAGCGTTCCGGTCTATGCAAAATATTACCATTCTGGGCTATGTAATTTTTACCGTTCCGGTCTATGCAAAATATTACCATTATGGACTATGTAATTTTTACCATTCCGGTCTATGGCAACATATTACCATTTACGGACTATGTAATTTAATGTAATTTATTTTTACCGTGTGGAGCCTTTACTGGCTATGACTTCATTCTTTGCTTAAGTATACCAAACCACTTAAAAACAACAATAATGTAAATTAACAAACTTATATCAAACTCTTAAAAAAAATTTCATACGAATCATAGGGTAACAACATACGTCTTCTTTTCCAAAAAAAAAAAAAACGTCTTCTGATTCTGATCTGATGAAAAAAAATATTCTTGAAATCATCATACTTAAAAAACTAAAATTAGTTATTGGGTGGCTCTTAGAATATAAAAGAAACCTGTGCAAATGTGTTAATATAGTTTAAATTCAGTTTTCAAAAAATAATGAAGTGTATTGCTGTGGCGCCCAACAATCTCAATTATGAATAAATTTTTTATCTAAATGAAATTATGCTGAATTTTATTTCAGTGTGACTTTTAAAATATTTATTGCTTTATTATAATGGAAAATAAAAGAGAATTCTAGCGATTTTCGCATTATTTCTCCCTAAGTTGGAAACATTGATCTGGATCGGGGAATAACAGATAACGATCAGTTAGGTAAATTGGCTCAGTTATTTTAGACGATATTTTTAATAGGATAAATCTTTTAAAAGCCATTGTGCTACTTCTGTAGGCCAAACCAAGTTTTTCAAACGAATTTAACATTTAAAGAAGCTCTAAATAAGGTTGGTTTTCGAACAAAAGGTTCTATCTTTCATCACACATGCAAATATAAGCCGTTTTAAAATAATGAATACTAAAACCGTTGATGTCGCAGTTAGACGAAATACTATTATCTTTAACGTTTTTATAAAGCCTTTTTTATTCTATTTTAACAAGCTCCTCTCCAGACAAAAATACTTTAATTTTATTCAAACGATATCGACAATTTAAATCTCCGTATAATGACGATAAACCAATCGAATACGTTTTAATCACTTTTAATTAAAAAGTATAATCCTATTACATGCTTTAATCAGCTCAGTTGATTTTTTAATGGGTGGTCTATATCAATTTTTTGAATAAAATTGTTACTAGGGAATTTTAAAAATAGAAAAATTTAGTTTTGAAGAATTATAATTATAATAATCAATAATTATTGATTGTTACGCCATTCATTACTTGGTATTCTTTAATACATTCTATTTAATTTTTTGTTTAAAAAAAATCTGATTTTTAAACCTTTTTTATATTTCTGCTTATAATATGAATGTTTCTTTCCTTTCAAAATTGTTGCATGTTGCGACTTTTAAAACCTATATTTTTTATTTTTCTTCTTTCTTTTCTTTTCTTTTCTTCTTCCTTTTCTCTTTGCATTCTTCTCAGTTCTCTTTCGAAATAAAATTATAAACTTTTAACATGTTGCGGTCAAAGCCAAAATTCGAGAACCTTCCTAAAAAAATGAGTAAGAAAAAATTTTATTTCAATTTTACAAAAATCACATTTTTCATATTATCCAAAAAACTAAGGTACCAATATAGTATATTCTTTAACTAATATGGAATAGACAATATTCCGCGAGAGCGGAAAGTTTGTCATACGAGCCGGCAGGCGAGTATAACGGTCCCGCGAGCGCGGAATGACTATTCCATACGTGTTATAGACTATACTTTTTCTTCGACTGCAAATATGAAACACTGTATGGCTTTAAACTGTGGACAAGATTAAAAACAATGTTTTTTGTGGCTCGATATTGCAAATGCAACAAAACACATATTTTTAAATAAAGCAATTAATGTTATTTATATAATAATATAATTTTATCAAATCAGTACTTAAAAAAGATTTTTATTTAACTTTAGCATATATTTACAAATTATAATGCAAAAATTGAAGGTTATGTCAGATTGTTGTGACAGATATCAGGTTTAAATATTTAACAATAGATGGAGCAGTTTTAATATCCTGAATTAAATTGATAAAAAACTGGTCAAATATTAAGAAAAACTAATAAACTTTATTTAATTTGAACGCAAAACTTTAAATTGCATTAAATTATTCACTATTTTATGGTAAAATATATATATTTTTGCTAATTTTTCTAGTTTTCTTTACTTTTATAAACAAGAGATGGCACTACATGTGCTCATTCTAACACTTGATACGGAATATTCATACCGTATCTAGAGCTAGAATGGATTCATTATGTGTTTGAAAAGTGTGTGTATTTGCTTACATTCTAAAGCAGTCGTAGAAAAAAGTTATACCATTCCTTAACATAACTAGTTGCCCAAATGTGTGGTCCTTGTTGTCAAATTCACTTAAATGCCATTATAACTAAGAAAACTGAGAATAAAACCGTGTACCACCGATGGGGCACTTCGACATTTAAGGACAGTCCTTGGTGTACCAACGGTGGTACACCGCAACGTGTTTAATACAATATAATAAGATTTAAACGTATAGGTATTTCCGTTTTTTGCAATTTGCGGTAATTTTAATCCACGCACCTTAAAGCCCGTTAAACACGCTCTTTCACCTAAATATTTATGACCATAACCATATTTTTAAAAGCAACATCTTTGGATTATCATCCAAATAAAACTCAGTGGTATATAATTGAGCCAGATGTACATACAACAATAAGTTAAATTACAACAAGTTTTGCGTTGAAATTGTATTATAATTTATACCACAACAGAAAATTTCAGATACAGGGGTATGTTTAAAAGTAAATTTATAGATATATATTTCGTATGAACAAATTAAATTTTAATAAAATATAAAAAAAAGGTGAAAGATCACAGGCACAAGTCGGCATTTTGAAGTCAATTGGCAACGTTCGGTTCTAGACAATGGATCTCCTCCAAAGCACCATCAAAGGCTTTTTCTGGACAGTTACGATACAGGTGGGCTTTCTTAATTTATAGATGTAAATAGTAGTAGCAGATGAACAAAATATAAAAGGGAAAACGGAATTTAAAAGGCAGACCCAGTACTAGAAGCTCATAAGCTACTAAAATAAAAGTAATAAAACGTATTGCAATAAATAGTGTTCGGCGGCAGTTAAGGCGTTTATTGCTTAATTCAGTTGGTTATAGTGGTGGTTCATGACACCGCATTTTTTCGTTTATGCAGTGTCACCATATAGTAAAGGCTGATCTCTATGTGATATCAAGACTTGTGCCTAACTATACAGTAAGGCTGCTTTTTTTTGTGATAAACTATTAAATTTGATTTTATTTGCCTTAAATTTAGTTAGGTAGCAGAAATAGTAGTTTGTGCCTACTATAATACTCTTACTATAATGCTACTATAATACTACTACTATACTATAAATGAGGAAACCTATAGATATATCTCGGCTGAGCGAAATAGGAGCTATTTTATATCTGTTGGACGAAAACTGTATTTGTGCTTTTTTGTGTCAACTAAATATTTGGTTGGATATGGCCATTTAAATTATTTGGTTGTGACAAATAAATTTTATTTCTGTCAAATAAACTATTTTGTTTGCATTAATAAATCATTTTGAAATTAAAATGTATATTTACACGAACTAAATATTTATTTGACCTTAATAAAATTTGTTACTCTCAACCAAATTGGCCGTATCCAAATAATAGTTATTTATGGTACTAGTGGGTAAAGTAAGATATTGCCCATGAGAGCTTGGCTGACGCCTCGCAGGTTAATTTTCGAGAGGGCAATATCGGTTTACCCATGAGTGCCATACAAGGTTTTATCCAATAAATAGCTTAGGAAATCATATTTTTATTAAAAATTTTAATGACATTTACAAGAAAATAATTTGACAAGTAACAGTTGAGTGGGTAAAATAAATAATTATCCACTCAACAAAGTAAAAGCCACGCGGGGGTTATTATTGAGTTTATCTATTTAAAATAAAGCTGGTAATTGTCTTATTATCTGTATGTATTGGATAAATCCTTTTTATCAGTGTGTACTGGGTAGTCACTATAAGCCGGTGGTCCACGAAAGGTAGTATAACGGTCCTTTAGCCTGAGTAAGCAAATGTTATGTCATGCATTACCATAGTATTATCTTTTTTTTTTTAATGATGAACGTTTGTATCTTTCTTTTCCTTGCTCTCTTCTACATTCCGAAAAAAGTTTCTATTGACACACCCTCGTAGTTTATTGTATGCGACATAAGTATGATAAATATAATAATAAACATGTCGAGCATTTCATGGAAATTTGCAGAATCGCTGCACTATTTTTACGTGGTATTGTATGGCTTTAAGGAAATTGACATTATTACGAGGTACGCGACAATGGCAATAACTAATCACGAGGGAATGTTTAAAATCAAATAAATAATATGGTTAACGCCCGTTACACGCCTTCGCAAACAGTGCTGGATTAACGATTAAGTAAACTAAGAAATTACTCAAGATATCAAAAAACGAACCAACAGATTTTTGTATGTTAAAAGGAAGGAGAAGATTTTGGTATAATAATTGGAACTATCCATTCCCCACCCTAAGACCATACCGGCATGTCGCTGTTCGGCTGAAATTTTAGCTGGTCGCATGCAGAAAGAACTTATCCTTGGGTCTGCTCAAAGCACATGGAAATCGATCCCAGTAGCGGCTTACTTCATGGACGTGGAGCAGCTATTGGTCTTTCCCAGCTCGTCGCCTCGTTTGGACTTGTCGGAACGCGAGGTGGCCTGACTGGTTTTATTTCAATAATAATAATAATAATAATAATAAATATAGGTATTATAATAATAATTACTAAAGAATCTCCGAACGAAACTCAACCATAATTAATATTTCATCTCAATAAAGACATATTAAATCATTAAAAACAATGTGACAGATGACTCGGGATGGACATACCGGCAAACTTAAAATTATTTATTAATTTAATGATTATGTTTTTTTTTATATTTATTATTTTTATTATTTATTTATGGTTTAATTCCAAAATTTTGGTACATTTAATTACAATTAAGGTGGGTGGGCTCCAACGCCTGCCAGCTAGCACAGTGGCCCTTTTTGTCTAGGGTGCCTTCACTTTGTTAAATTTAATGTCATTACATTTAGGGTCCCTATTCTCATCTGCCTCAAAAACTTACAAACCTGCTGCCTGGCTTCTCTTTTCCTAAACAATCCTGTCTTGAAAACGAAGCCCATGGTATCTGTCCAGGCTAACAGGCTCAACTATTTTCTGCAGAGCGTTACCATTTAGTTTGGATATCCGGCTCCAATAAAGCCTCATAGTCTTCTATAAAGTGGTAAGACCTTTCATCTTCCATCCATCCGTCGATTGAGTGGATCATTAACGATCTTTATGAAAGCCTGAGCTAGTCACGAATTCCCTTGCCTGTAACTGCCAACTGCTTACCAGAGTTCTTCTAGTTTTCTTTCCACCCAGGAGTTGAGGGCCGTTTTAAAGTATTTTTTTTGTGATACCATTTATTTCGGACCCAAGCAGCCCGACTCTTAGTTTTGACCCAGTAACTTTATACCAAATTATGCCAAAGAAAAGAAAAAATTGGCAATAGCGTAATTCTTTTTGGGTTCGATTTGGGGGTCCTAGAGGAGCTTTAATCTGAAAATTAGTCACCCCACCCCCTTGGTAAATTCCGCCATCTTGGACTTAAGGGGTGAGTTTTTATTTTGGATTTTTTCCTCGTAATTTTCCGAAAAAAAGTTAGGAAAAAAATCCCTAAAAAAATAGTCCTCTGACACTTTCCAATTAGTTCATAATTGTTGCAACTCGGCGAACTTGGACTAATTTTTAATTAGAAATGTAATGACTCTTAGTTTTTTTTAGAAATTGATTTGTTGGCATCCCCTGATTATTTTAGGAGTAAAACGAAAAAAATCCTCGGGGTGCTTTTTAAGAAAATTCGATTTTTATTTATTTTTACATTTTTTCATTGTATGTATAATTTTGATTACGGATATTGAAAGAGTTTATTTTTTTAAAGCAATTTTGTAGAATATATTTATTTTTATTTTTATTTGTTTCCAAGATATTTAAAATTAAAATTGACAAACCTCATTTTTTAATCAAGTCTGACATTGCAACCTGTTAAGATATTTAAAATTTTTAAAATAATTTAAAATTAGCTTAACGTCATCTATAAATTTTATTACCAAAAAATGGCTCTTAGTACCAAAGCCAACTTAATTTTATTGTATAGATACTGCGTTCTGTGGCTTAGAGCCATTTTGTGGCAATTTTTTCTAACAACATTTATAGATGGCATTAAGCTAATTTTAAATTATTTAAAATTCTTAAACATCTCAATAAGATGCAATGGCAAACTTGATTAAGAAATGAGTTTTGTCAATTTTGATTTTACATATCTTAGAAACAAATGAAAATAAAACAAAGATATTCTAAAAAATTGCTTAAAAAAATAAACTGTTTCGATATCCGTAATAAAAATTTAACATACACTAAAAAAATATAAAAACACCCCGATGATATTTTTGTTTTGGTCCTAAATTAATCAGGGTATGTCACCAAATCAATTTCTAGGAAAAAACTAAGAGTGATTACATATCTGATTAAAAATTAGTCCAAGCTCTCCGTGCAACAATTATGCACTAATTGAAAAGTGTCAGAGGGCCATTTTTGTAGAGAATTTTTTTCTCGACAACTTTGTACTCATAACTTTTTTTTTTGAAAAATTACGAGAAAGAAACTTATATCCAATATAAAAACTCACCCCTTTAATACAAGATGGCGGAATTTCCCAAGGGGGTAGGGGGCCAAATTTTCGGATTTGAGCTCCTCTTTGATTCCCAAATTGAACCCAAAAAGAATTACGCTGTTGCCAATTTTTTCTTTTCTTTGGCATAATTTGGGATAAAGTTACTGGATCAAAACTAGGAGCCGAAAAGCCCTGCTTGGGTCAGGAGTGAATGGTATTACAAAGAAATACTTTAAAACAGCAGTCAGCTCCTGGGTGCAAAGAAAAATAGAAGAACTTTGGTAAGCACTTGACAGTTACAGGCAGGCAAAGGAATTCGTAACTAGACCAGGCTTTCATAAAGATCGTAAATGATCCTCTCAATCGACGGATGGATGGACGATGAAAGGTCTTACCACTTTATAGACTATGAGGCTTTATTAGAGCCCGATATCCTTGGAGTAGTAATACTCGTAAGAAAATAGTTGAGCCTCTTAGCCTGGACAGATGTCATGGGCTTCGTTTTCAAGACAGTATTGTTTAGGAAAAGAGAAGGCAGGCAGCAGGTTAGTAAGTTTTTAGGGCAGATGAGAATAGGGGCCCTAAATGTAATGACATTAAACTTAACAAATTGAAGAAACCCTAGACAAAAAGGGATACTGTGCCAAAAAGAATTGCGCTGTTGCCATTTTTTTTTGTTTATTCCTAAAGTTACTGGATCATTTGGCAAGTTAATCCATTTTCTCGTTGTCTTAGTACCAGTTGTACAAACCTGGATTAACTTTGAGCGAGGCTCCTTTACTATGGAACATTTGTTGCAACAACCGTTTCCATGAAAGACAGGGTAGGTTCAGATTTGAGCAAGGTTTGTACAACCGGGACTTAGTATGAAACAGACATCAAATTTGAAAAAAGAGTGGCAGATACGATATATCGATTAGAAACAAAGTTAACCCTGTTCATTTTATTTGTGAAAAAAATAAGCCACCGTGTATTTTTTATATCTTTCAATTAAAATATAATTTGGGATATATTTGCCATATAATAATATGAAAATGTGATAGAAAGAGTAAAAATTTATTACTGGCACAAACAAAATGAAAAGTTTATATGTTGATTCTTAGTCTTCTATAAATTAAGTTTACTTACCTACTCTTACAATTTTAAACTTCAACATTCTTTAAAAACAAGAACTCGCCTTAATCCGAGCCTGTCCGGAAAGAGTGGCTACATAATTCATTAAACATCATAAATTTTAAGTGTATAACCATATAGTATGAACTAATTTTATGCATATAAATTTCATATTTTCACTCTAAATAATATAATGGGACATTGAAAACCATCAAGGGTACTGCATGCCCACACACCCATAAACTATCAGCATTGAATTGGATATATTAACAATGCATTAAATTAATGATATTTTGAAAACCTGTATTATGATTACACACTTCAAGTTTAATTGCATAAAATGTAGTGATCTTATAAATTAGAATAATTTAAAGATGTGCTCTTCTTCTTATTCTTATTTTTTAAAGTTTCTCGTAAAATTTAATCCGCCATATTGGATCAGCTATTTTGAATTTTCGAAAAGTGATACCAGATTCGTAATCAGCTACCCCAAAAACCCCCGAGTACTAAGTTTCAAGCAAATCCGAGCAACTTTAAAAAATCTAATCCGCCATATTAGATCCGCCGTTTTGAATTTTGGAAAACTGGCACCAGATTCGTAATCAACGAATCCGAAAACCCCCGAATACCAAGTTACAAGCAAATCCGAAAAACTTTAAAAAATCTAATCCCCCATATTTGATCGGCCATTTGAAAGCTAACTTTTAAATTCTGACCACGGATTTGTCTGTCAATCTTGCATTAACCTCTTCAGACCCAGGCGTAAATATTTAAAATTCGGACTACCAAGTTTGGGCAGAAAAATAAGTAATTATAGTAAAGTTTTTTTACGTAATAGGTATTTTAAAACATGATTAAACTCAAATAATTTTCAAAACAATATTAAAAAAAATCTTTTACCATAGAAATTTCGCCACATATAGCAATATTGGTAAAAAATCACAAATTGCTTATTTGGACTTTGGCGAAATGGTATTGAAGAGGTTTTACGGACAGTTCCCAAAATTACCATAATTATAGCTTACATTCTACAAAAGATTGCAGTAAAATTACCAAACTAAAAATTCACATTTTTACAGATACCAGTGAATTTACAGTACTGATTTAAATATACCACTTTCTTTGCTGGTAACATATGACTTTATTTGCTGTAGCAATGCAGTGTTATTAGCCTTGGTGGTTAACCATATCAGCCAAAATTGGATGGTTCTCGGTCTTTGACAATCCGGAAAGATATGTTTACGTTTTTCTTCTTGTTCTTGTTCTTGCTCTCCCTCTCACTCTCGCTCTCACTCTCGCTCTCGCTCTCGCTCTTGTTTTTACAAAGTATTATACAAGTATATAAAAATATTATAGCACATATATTAGTTAAAAATATAAATATAAAATGTATATAGTAACAAATTTAAATTTAAAATCATATTATCATTTTCAACAGCATCATTTTTCCCGTAACTTGATCCTCATAATCATTTTCTTCAGTTTTTTCTTCTACTTTTTCTTGTCCACTTTCTGCTTCTTTTTTAATTCTAATATGAATATAATTTACAACGTATTCATGTGCTTCTAGTGCTTTTCTGTTCTTTCCTCTGCTTCTGCTTTTTTCTTTCTTCTACTTCTTATCAAATCAAAACTGTTTTTCTTTTTATTTGACTGTGCCTAAATATCTATGTCTAGATGTTTTAAATTTTAAAACTAAGAATCTAAGTCATGAATTATAAGATAAATAATTTTTCAATTTGTTAGTTAAACTTACTTAAATTATAAATTGACTGTATAAACGCACCTTTAATCCGCTATAGCCATAAATAATAATTTATAATAATAATTATTAATACAATGATTGCTTTTTCTATTCATGTGCTTCTCGTGCTTTTCTGTTCCTTCCTCTGCTTCTGCTTTTTTTCTTTCTTCTACTTCTTATCAAATGAAAACTGTTTTTCTTTTTATTTGACTGTGCCTAAATATCTATGTCTAGATGTTTTAAATTTTAAAACTAAGAATCTAAGTCATGAATTATAAGATAAATAATTTATCAATTTGTTAGTTAAACTTACTTAAATTATAAATTGACTGTATAAACGCACCTTTAATCCGCTATAGCCATAAATAATAATTTATAATAATAATTATTAATACAATGATTGCTTTTTCTATTCATGTGCTTCTCGTGCTTTTCTGTTCCTTCCTCTGCTTCTTCTTTTTTTCTTTCTTCTACTTCTTATCAAATGAAAACTGTTTTTCTTTTTATTTGACTGTGCCTTAATATCTATGTCTAGATGTTTTAAATTTTAAAACTAAGAATCTAAGTCATGAATTATAAGATAAATAATTTTTCAATTTGTTAGTTAAACTTACTTAAATTATAAATTGACTGTATAAACGCACCTTTAATCCGCTATAGCCATAAATAATAATTTATAATAATAATTATTAATACAATGATTGCTTTTTCTATTCATGTGCTTCTCGTGCTTTTCTGTTCCTTCATCTGCTTCTGCTTTTTTTCTTTCTTCTACTTCTTATCAAATGAAAACTGTTTTTCTTTTTATTTGACTGTGCCTAAATATCTATGTCTAGATGTTTTAAATTTTAAAACTAAGAATCTAAGTCATGAATTATAAGATAAATAATTTATCAATTTGTTAGTTAAACTTACTTAAATTATAAATTGACTGTATAAACGCACCTTTAATCCGCTATAGCCATAAATAATAATTTATAATAATAATTATTAATACAATGATTGCTTTTTCTATTCATGTGCTTCTCGTGCTTTTCTGTTCCTTCCTCTGCTTCTGCTTTTTTTCTTTCTTCTACTTCTTATCAAATGAAAACTGTTTTTCTTTTTATTTGACTGTGCCTAAATATCTATGTCTAGATGTTTTAAATTTTAAAACTAAGAATCTAAGTCATGAATTATAAGATAAATAATTTATCAATTTGTTAGTTAAACTTACTTAAATTATAAATTGACTGTATAAACGCACCTTTAATCCGCTATAGCCATAAATAATAATTTATAATAATAATTATTAATACAATGATTGCTTTTTCTATTCATGTGCTTCTCGTGCTTTTCTGTTCCTTCCTCTGCTTCTGCTTTTTTTCTTTCTTCTACTTCTTATCAAATGAAAACTGTTTTTCTTTTTATTTGACTGTGCCTAAATATCTATGTCTAGATGTTTTAAATTTTAAAACTAAGAATCTAAGTCATGAATTATAAGATAAATAATTTTTCAATTTGTTAGTTAAACTTACTTAAATTATAAATTGACTGTATAAACGCACCTTTAATCCGCTATAGCCATAAATAATAATTTATAATAATAATTATTAATACAATGATTGCTTTTTCTATTCATGTGCTTCTCGTGCTTTTCTGTTCCTTCCTCTGCTTCTGCTTTTTTTCTTTCTTCTACTTCTTATCAAATGAAAACTGTTTTTCTTTTTATTTGACTGTGCCTAAATATCTATGTCTAGATGTTTTAAATTTTAAAACTTAGAATCTAAGTCATGAATTATAAGATAAATAATTTTTCAATTTGTGTTAAACTTACTAAAATGATAAATTGACTGTATAAACGCACCTTTAATCCGCTATAGCCATAAATAATAATTTATAATAATAATTATTAATACAATGATTGCTTTTTCTATTCATGTGCTTCTCGTGCTTTTCTGTTCCTTCCTCTGCTTCTGCTTTTTTTCTTTCTTCTAATTCTTATCAAATGAAAACTGTTTTTCTTTTTATTTGACTGTGCCTAAATATCTATGTCTAGATGTTTTAAATTTTAAAACTAAGAATCTAAGTCATGAATTATAAGATAAATAATTTTTCAATTTGTTAGTTAAACTTACTTAAATTATAAATTGACTGTATAAACGCACCTTTAATCCGCTATAGCCATAAATAATAATTTATAATAATAATTATTAATACAATGATTGCTTTTTCTATTCATGTGCTTCTCGTGCTTTTCTGTTCCTTCCTCTGCTTCTGCTTTTTTTCTTTCTTCTACTTCTTATCAAATGAAAACTGTTTTTCTTTTTATTTGACTGTGCCTAAATATCTATGTCTAGATGTTTTAAATTTTAAAACTAAGAATCTAAGTCATGAATTAAAAGATAAATAATTTTTCAATTTGTTAGTTAAACTTACTAAAATGATAAATTGACTGTATAAACGCACCTTTAATCCGCTATAGCCATAAATAATAATTTATAATAATAATTATTAATACAATGATTGCTTTTTCTATTCATGTGCTTCTCGTGCTTTTCTGTTCCTTCCTCTGCTTCTGCTTTTTTTCCTTCTTCTACTTCTTATTAAATGAAAACTGTTTTTCTTTTTATTTGACTGTGACCAAATATCTATGTCTAGATGTTTTAAATTTTAAAACTAAGAATCTAAGTCATGAATTATAAGATAAATAATTTTTCAATTTGTTAGTTAAACTTACTTAAATTATAAATTGACTGTATAAACGCACCTTTAATCCGCTATAGCCATAAATAATAATTTATAATAATAATTATTAATACAATGATTGCTTTAATAAATAATATTCCTTAATCGTTTATTTATCACCTCATTTAAATTATTCAGTTAAGAATTGGTCGTACATTCAGTGAAATTAGAGACGTGTCGTCTGACCACACTGGTTTCCAATGGACCTTAATGAACTATAAATATGTCGGACACAATAGTGTTGAATCTCGTATTTATAGGTGTATTTTATATTAATATGCTCACTGTTGTCAGGAGCAAATCAGTGATACCAAAACTGGTTTTTCTTAAGTCAGTTAAAGCTAAGAATAAGACGGGGAACCTACCTGATGTAAGTCAGCAAATCTATTTTTCATTTACCTTTTTTATGACTTTTTTGTTTTGCAGTATTTTTGTCTAGAAACTGTTAAGTTTTAAAAAATTTACATAACAAAGATTATTTTTTTACATTTTTAGTTTGGCCCAGTATTAAGCGAGATATTTGTAATTAAACTTTTGTAGCGTAGTTATATATTTATTATTATTTATTTATTTTCCATAAATATTTATATATACTTCTTGCTCATCTCTAAGCGAGTTGTAAAAATTGATGTTAAATAAAAGGTTTTATACGTTCTTTATTCTTCGCCCAAGGGTAGTAATTTTTTATGATTTCTACCTCCGTTTTTATTTGCAAAACTTAATACAGTTACTTATACAAATTTAAAAAACTTACTTCAGGAATATGGGTACCCCACTGGAAGATTTGGGTTAGTTTCCCTTCTTAGTACACTTCTAAGTGGGACACTTAAAATTGTTTAAATTGAATAATTATAACTAACCAACAAAGACTTTATAATAATAATAATAATAATAATACTTTATTGGGCCGTATGAGAATAAATTCTATGGATACGTCAAATTCAAACTGCACATTAATTTAAATAAATAGTTAAAATTTAACCACCTTCACCAAAGTAGTCTTTTAATGAGTACAAAGGCTTATTAAGAAATAATGTTTTTAGCTTATTTTTAAATACATTAAAGTTATTTATACCTTTTATTTCTGCTGGTAAAGTTCTGAATACCTTTATTGCCATGTATCCCACTCCCTTCTCAAAAGCAACAGTTCTGTGCTTTGGAGTTGCTAAGTCGAGGTCATGTCGAGTAGACATACCGTGACTTATTTGGTTATTCCTTTCAAAGGATATGTTTTTCTTTAAAAATAAACAAAGTCTGTACAAGTAAAGTGCATATACGGTCATTATTTTACATTTTTTGAATAGTGGCATACAATGATCATCATACTTAGCATCACAAATTGTTCTTAAGACTTTTTTCTGCAGTAGCAGGAGTCTCTCCATATCAGGGGAGCAGCCCCAAAAAATTATTAAAAAACTAAGTCGGCTTTGGACAAACGCGTTGTAAAAAATTACTGTATTTTTTAGATTAAAAATAGCGTAATTTGCTGAACAAATTTTTTTTGCAATCATATTGATATGACCGTTCCATGCAACCGCCTCCGAGATGCTAGTTCCTAGTTCTGCTCCACAGACCGACCATTCATTCTCACAAGCAAGCTATAATCTTTTTTTGATAATTTGTAATGAACAAGTTTAGTTTTATTTTGGTTAAGGAGTAGTCCGTTGCGGCAGCAGCACTGGGCTATACCCTCCACAAACCTGTTCGCCAGTTCCACGGCTTTGGATAAAATCGAAACTAAGGACTTTTCGAAAAAACACCGAGAGAAGTTAATTTTTATTTTAAGCAGGACATATTTTGACACGTAACCAATAATTGACGTAACTACCCCCACCACTCAGGAGCTACCAGTTCTAAAATCTTCAATGGGAATGTGGGACATTTAATACATTATAGGTTCTCTAATTCTGGTTATAAAAAAATTATATTTTTTTAAATCGGTTCAGTAGTCCTCGAGAAAACGTAGTACAAAAATTTAAAACATGCATTAATTAATTAATTTAAAAATATTGATGACGTCAAGATTTGACCAATAACTGAGGTCTTGTCGACGTCTGATATGCGTCGTATGTATGACTTTACAAATATGACCTAAAACTGACGTCGATGATACGTCGGGGACGTTTCCTGGGTAACGCTTTTGACGGGATGAAGAGAGCGAGCATGATACCTCCCTACTATAGGACATTTTACTACGTTTTTCTCACATTTAAGTTATTTAGAACTCGTAAATCCAGAATAAGTTAATAGGTTTAAAATAAGCTAAAAAATTAGGAACATTAAATCAAATGAGTAAACACAGAAAAAATTGTTATAACGCGATCTACAAAATTATAGGCTTAAAATCGAAGGTCACACGATTAAGCAAGGTAAGGTGGCGTGTAAAACATCTGCCTGTCGTGAAACTGACTGATGAGCGCCTAATAGACATAATCGACTTAATTAACACATTGCCCAGTAATTTAAAGGAAAGTTGCAAATGGAGTTGTTAATTTAGTAATGTAGGGGACACACCTATAAAATGTACAAAAATTAATAGTATTAATAGTAAATTTTAGTGATATATATGTTTACCTAAAAGTGATGATTTTAAGGGTACTAAGTTTTAAATGAATGAAAGGTAATCTTATAACTGATAACTTAGTAAAAACTTTGTTGTAACAAAAATAATTAGGAGTATAAACCATATACATACATACATACATACATACATATGTATGGTAAGTCTACCCACCTTTGTTTTACTTTGTTACTAAATATTCAGTTATATATGGATAGAAAGTTATAATCCTATAAAAATGTACTTTAATTTCATAACTTTCTATCCATCTGTAACTGAATATTTAGTTAACAAGTAAAAAAAAGGGGTAGATTACCATATCAGTTGAGTCAAACGGTCTTAAATCCAAACCAAAAATCCATCTAGTGTTCTGTGATCCAAACTGTGTAAATTTGTTTTTTCATTGGTGTATGTAATAATAATAATGATAATAATAATTATAATAATAATAATAATAATAATTTTATTGAAATAGGTACAACCTAATACACAATTATATACAGGGTGATCAATAACTGGCATGTGAAAATTTAAGAGGTGATTCTACATCCAAAAATATTAAAAAAAGTTCCTATAAAGGTTGGTCAGCAAATGAGCCTTAAGGGAGCTATAGCCCCTTAAAATTGTAATAAAAATAAGGTTTTTAATTAATAACTCTAGTACCCTTTAAGCTAGAGCTACGAGCTTTTCCATGTGTACTAGTATTAATAAGGGCAATAAGTTTATGTTAAATTATTTTTTTGAATTAATCCAGAGGTTCCTAGACGGAAATATGTATTAGACTTTTTTGCCCCAAATTTTTTTATGTGTGCTTTTTTTGTATTTTTTGTAAAAAATATGGATTCCTTGAGTAAAAATACATAAAAAATGTCATAACACTGTAGGACCAACCGTTTTCAAAAAAAAATGCAATGAAGTGGAAGTAACATTTTGTGCCACCAAAAACGTTACTACTTAAAAGGCTATTACTTCTTTAATATTAAATTTAGGTTTTATGGTGAAGAATTTTTTTTTGCTCAGTTTTAAATGGAGAATCATCCCGTAGCATTAAAATTTTATTGATGCTTTTTATGTTCCTCATTTAATATGTCATCTTCGAAATATCTTCTTCATCTCCCTTAGGGGTCATATCCGGATTCCGGACCAACATTTGTAAAAACTTTTTTTCATATTTTTAGATGTAGAATGACCTCTTAAATTTTGGCATGGCAGTTACTGATCACCTTGTAGTATCTATACTATCTCTGTTAACAAGATATATCGTAAAATATTATAATATGAATATAAAAATATTCTTAACTATATTAACAAAAAAAATATATAATAATACCACAAATTATAAAAAAGTTAGTCATTTAAATATTAAAAGAAATAACATTTTAATAAAATTAATTAATTATAAAGCCTTTAAAAATTGAGATAAATTTATTTTAAAACGATTTAAAGAAAAAGATTCTTTTACTGTGATACACTGATAAAACAGTTTATTTGTGTCAACTAAACATTTGGTTGGATATGGCCAATTAAATGATTTGGTTGAGACAAATAAATTCAATTTCCGTCAAATAAACTATTTTGTTCCCATTAATAAGTCATTTTAAAATTAATATATTTGTTTACATGAACTAAATATTTATTTAACTCAAATAAAATTTGTTGCTCACGACCAAATAATTTAATTGGCCATATTGAAATAAATCATTTTTATCAGTCTAGGCAAATTGTTAAACTCTTGAAAACCTTTAAAAAATAAACTATTCATAAATAGCGACGTTTAACCTTATACCTAGGTACTTTTTCCGCAAACCTCCCCTACCAAAAAAAAAGCAAGCTAATTTTAAAACGATTTTATGTCTTCATAAGCCTATTAAGGTTTACGCGAGGAAAATTTAACATAATTTAAATTTGTTCCTTTATGATGCTGTACGGCTCCATCGAACCAATTAACAGGAAATTTTAAATCGGTTCTTAGTGTCTTACCAATATTAAACATCGATAAAAATTTTCAGTAACGACTTTCGAATAATTAATTTACTTAACTAAAGAGTACACCTTTCATAATACCAAAATTTCAACAAACAGAACAATTTTTCAGGAGGAACAATTTAATTTTTTTTTTCGGAATCGAAAGTTTTTTAGGAGGAATAAAATTATGATTATTTTTTTTGGAACCGAAATTTTAACAAAAACAACGATTTTTCAAGAGGAACGAAATTTTCATTATTTTTTTTGGAGAAGCGAAATAGGTAGGAGTAAGTAGGGTCACTCGATCGGTTGTTGCTTTGTCTAGTTTATGTGTTACTGTGTTTTGTGGGTTGGTTTGATTTTTTTTTTCAGGCAAAAACTACGAGAAACTTAAACGGCTAACCATCAAAACACTAGATAAAGTAACTGATCGAGTGACCCTAGATTTTTCAGGAAGAACAAAAATTAGATTTTTTTTGCGAAACCGAAATTTTAATAAACAATATTTAAAATTCGATAGTAGTTTGGTCAAACTTGTAGATTGACTTATAAATTGACTTATAAATTTCAAAACCTCGTATCTCAAAAAATTATTTTACTGTTCCTTGTACTAATCAACTCTGTACATAATGAACGATAACATATAAAAAGTCCAATTAACTATTCCAATTAGTTTATAAGTTACGTGCTTAAAGCAGGCTACTTACTAGGTAGCATGTTGCGCAATATGTTGGCGAACGGAGTTGTGGTCAACAAGTTGCAAAATGTGTGTGTTGGTTCGTCAACATGCTGCTATGTTGCAGACTCCTAGGGCGAGACCGAAAAGCCATTCTTTTACCCATACTCGTCTTTTCTTTCTCTTATTTTCTGTGGCTATTGTCAAGCCTATTGCAATTGCCACTTTTTCTTGCTTTGACACAACTTTCTAACCCACTCGTTTAGGTTGCGTTTTGTCAACTGAAGTTGCCCAACATGTTTCCTGATGTGTGAGCTCGGTGGGTTTTGTTGACAAGCACGTTGCCCAACATGCTCCCTAGTGAGTGGCCTGCTTTATATTCGAATAATAAATTTGAGTTTGTATAAGTTACCAGTCATCATGTACAGAGTTGGCTAGTACAAGGAACCAAAAACTGATTTTTTGAGATACAAATTGCCAATTAGGCACTTTATCAAGAAGAGAAAAACGACATAAAAAAGTTCGATTATGAAACCACACTTTGAAGTATTTGGGGTCGCTAAACAGAAATTTTTTCAAAGTATTAAATTCAAAATGGCGGCCTTAATTTCAAAAAAACAAATAATATTTTTCGCTTATTAAAAACATAATCGATAAAAAAATAATTTAATCGCAGAAAAAGGTTTATTTACATATCTATTAAAATGGACCGTTTAATTTAAGATAACACAGCCCAAAACTATTTGAGAGGAAAAAATAGGCGACCGGTTGCTACCCTATAACGATATTGCAATATTTATTTCCGTTATTTTCCGACACTAGAACTATTGTCCCTACGTTTAAACCCCTATGAAAGTAATGCTCTTTAACTGTGTTTGCCTAAAGGCTAAACTTTTAATTAACGGTTTAAAATACATGTAAAAATTATATTGGCAAATATACTTTGAGAATACCTAAGGCAAAAGTAACAAAAATAAGTTATAAAGATGAAAAGTAACAAAGTAAACATTAGACAATAATAGTGTGCCGGGTGTCTCTGTACACACAGATCAATCTGTTTTTAGCGAAACGAAATAAAATTTATATAAATCAGTACACTCAAAAAGCTATAAGTTTGCCAAAACAAAATTTATGTACTAGTTTTTGTATTTAAGATTTAACTTATATGAAAACCATTTTAAGAATTAAAAACTCTATGAAAAAATTTTTACGTTCGTATTTGTAAATCATTCAAATTAAAAATAAAAGTCAGATTGAAAATATTGAAACATATTATGTAGGATTTTATGAGCTAGAATACGGTCACCGCGTAGTTTAGTAATAGGTACTATTACTTCTAAGTAAAAAGTACTGTAATTTTACCTGGTAACTTTAAATTTACAGATAATTTTTAATGGTTGTTAAAGTTGATCAAAATCAAAATGCATATAACCTTATTTAAGGGGTTGATCTGATTTTTGAGGCAAAAAATTGACGATTTTTGGATATTTTTTTCAGACGACCTGTATTATTTTTATGAACAAAAATTTTTACAAAGTATTAGGCAACTCTTACAGTTCACAAAAAAAAATTTTTTTTGCCGTCATAAATAAATGTGCAGCACGCGCTGAAGTTAGACACCTCAAAAATAACATGGCAAACGGTTCCAGCGATAGCTCCGCCCCCAATGGTCCGAAACACAAAAATCAAAAACAGTCTTGTTAAAAATTACGTCCTTTAGTTCGCTAGTGTAGACATAAGTCAAAATTTCAAAAACCAAAAATTCCACGAATATTTTAGTGAAAAAAACAAAAAAATGCCATTTTTCTGACCAAAACCGGGTAAAAAAGGGGAAATAAAAAATAAATTACAAGCCTTTGAAAAAAAAATACACTAGCGAACTAGCCAACATGATTTTCGACAAAATGCCGAAAGATTTAAGTCAATATGTTAAATAGTTTTTTTATCGCTGGAACCGTTTTAAAAATGGCATTTTGTGAAAAACGCGTTTAAAGTTTTTTTTTATATTTTAAAGTATACAAAAAAAAAACTACCAATAAATTTTTAACTCTGCAGGGCGATTCTACAATAAAAATTGAGCAAAAAAGTATTCTCTACCGAAACAACTAAATTTAATATTAAAGGAGTAATAGCCTTTTAAAAAGTAACATTTTTGGTGGCACAGAATGTAACTTCCCCTTAATTGCATTTTTTTTTTGAAAACGGTTGCTCCTACAGTGTTACACTTCATGTATTTTTACTCAGGGAGTCTTTATTTTTTACAAAAAATCAAAAAAAGATACACATAAAAAAGTTTAGGGCAAAAAACTGACAAGCCCCCCCCCCCCCGTTTCGCACGCCCCTGGTTAAAATAAGTACATAAAAATAACATACGAAGATTTCCCTTATTAAGATTAGTGCACATGCGAAACCTCCTTGCTGTATCTCAAAGGGTTCCTAAGTTATTAAATAAAAACCGAATTTTTAGTAGCCACTTTCAAAGGGGCGAATCTCCCTTACATATGGTTATAGGACCTTTTTGTCATATTTTATGATGTAGAATTACCCCTTAAAATTTTATAATTTTATTATTTTTTTATGTATATTTTTTAAACAATATATGTACAACTTTTTTGAAATAAAAAATCAGAACAACCCCTTAACTGCTTGCAAGCATGTTTTTGACGTTCATGTAATTATTACACTTATTGCATAATTGTACAATTAATGACTTATTAATAATGAGTGAATTGATATTTATAAGGGTATTTAAAATCAAAAAAAGTCCATTAGTGATGAAAAAATTAATTATAAACTTATAAATATAAATTTATTTTCAAGTCATGTAGGTATTATTAATACATGCCTTCATAATTATCCTTAATTATTTTCAATTCAGCAATATAATTTCTATATTTATTGTTTGATTGGTCGAAGAAAGTACACAATCAATACTATTAGAGAAACATAAATAATATAGCATTATATAATGCCGTACTATTTAAAGACCTAAAAGATTCATGAATTCTGTAACTAAACTAAATTTTAAACTTTTTCTATTTAAATTACACTCAAATTTATTTTTTCTTGGGTTGCAAAAATGATAAATAAACATCGATTTTTTTTTGTAACTACTAATTTTATATTTTGAAAGATGACAAAAATATTTATTTATAATACAAGGGCGAAAAGTTAAATTTTTCGATTGAGTAAGTTTTTAGACAAACATTGCAGCTCTCCGTGCCGGAGTTGTTTGGTGTGTTTTTTTTTTTAATGAGGGGGCCTTGGTTTACGTTAACGTTGGTTTGGTGTCTGTTTGGTGTATTATATTTTTTGTAAAAAAATGATTGTTATTTAAAATAATATATTGAAAAACGGTCTGGGCATGCGCGTCCGCAGGCGCAGTTTATCAAAACGCGGCATAAAGAGCTGCACATAAGCGCTCCTTTAGAAGCCGAGGGCCGGCCGATGAGGCCGGCCCAAGGGTAATAAACCTACGAAATCAAAATTTAACTTTTTGCCCTTGTATTATAGAATATATTTATTCGATTGTTACTAATTATAATAAATTATTAAAATATACTTAATTCTAAATTGCAAAAATATATTTTTTGCTATCCAAAAAAATCGCTAAAAACAATTGAATCGTTTCTTTTGTGTGCGGTTTCATTTTCAAATTAAAAAAGCTATAGCTTTGTTATTAATATCTGTTAAAATGTGTAGGGTATAAAAATAATAATACCTCTGAAACCGTTCTATGCATAATATAAATATTGAAATTGATTTTACAATTGAAATGTTGTGTTTTTAATTTATTTTAGTGAACAGATTAATTAGTTAAAATATAATTTATAAAATAAATAGATTTTTTTTATTTGGTCAAAAAGAACAGTTAGTTAAAGACTAAAAAGTCATATTTCTTTATAAATATTATAGTAAAGGTAAAGCATCTTCTTTTAAAAAGCTTAATAATAATAATAATAATAATAATAATAATAATAATAATAATAATAATAATAATAATAATAATAATAATAATAATAATAATAATAATAATAATAATAATAATAATAATAATAATAATAATAATAATAATAATAATAATAATAATAATAATAATAATAATAATAATAATAATAATAATAATAATAATAATAATAATAATAATAATAATAATAATAATAATAATAAGTGTCTTGTCAAAATAAGTGCCAAAAAAATTTGCTCCCGAAAAAACTGGTTATAAAATATTTTATAATTGAGGAAATTACACAATTTATACATCAACGTGAAGAGGAGAATCTAATTAACATCTCTAATGAAAATTTTTATTCTTATGTTCCAAAATAACCACTTTTAATAAATTTAAAAAATTTGAATTGTCAAAGTCAAAAATGTCAGAATCATCATCATCTGAAGAAGGGAGTTTAACCGTAAAGTACTATAAAACCAGGTACTATACAGCATCAAATAAAAAGAGAAATAAAACAAAATTATCTCAGCACTTTCAAAGACAGACACAACCCATGAAAATGGAGACAAGAAGTAAAAATATGTTATGTAAAACAAATCTGCCTGGGGTTTACCAGGGCACGTTTATAACCGGTGATGGACGTGGCAGTGGGAAAAATACCGGAAAAATGAATAACAATCTTACACATGCTTTAGAGCTTGGCCACATAAAACAGGAAGAAATGGCTAGCGATGGCATGGATGTTACTGAGACACAATTGTCGCAGTCCACCATGTCGTTAAAAGGTAAAAAGCAAAGAACCACGTGGACTAAAGAAATTAATGAATATGTGGTACGATGCTATTTTAAGATTACACAATTAGAAACCGCAAATGTTTTTTATGGAAAGGAATTATATAGAATGGTAACAACGAAATTTCCTTTTTTAAGACAGAAATCTGTTCAGAATATATTAACACAACGTGTCACTAAATAATACAGGGGATGAATCTAATGTATTTAGTAAATTGATTGAAGATAAATTAGATATACTGAGTTTAGAAGACAGAAGTTTTTCTACACTTTCTTTAGAGAAGAGTTCACTTAAAAATATTAGCAGTAAAATACATTCATCACAACTAAATGAAAGTACATTGGGTACACTTAGTTTGAAAGACACTATCAACGAAAAATACCACGTGACTATTAATGAGTATACTGCTGTAAGAACACAAGATACTTCCATAAATTTGGAGGAAAATTCGGTTGGAGATGTATGCGAAACAACACATGAATCTAGTGTATTAAATGAAATTGATGAATTCTCGGGTAAACTCAAACTGTATAATATAAGCACACCTAATTTTGAAGAAAATAAACAGATAAATACTGCAGAAAATACAACACAAAAAGAAAATGCACATGACATTGAATCGCTAAACATAACAGAAGGTTCTATGTTTGAATTATTTAGTCCAAGTAATCAAAATAATATAGTAAATGCATTTACATTCGCAGATAGTCAGACCCAACAGATTCAAGCAACCGTTGATCGCAATATTCCTGACGTGCAGTTGTCTCAATGCACCCAATCATCAAACAGGCAAAAGCAAAGAACTGTGTGGACCAAAGAAATAAATGAGTATGTGGCTCATTGTTATTTTAAAATCACTAGATTAGAGACCATTAAAATTCCCTATAGTAAAGAATTGCATAGGTTGGTAATTTCAAAATATCCTTTTTTAAAAGAAAAAACTTTACAAAATATATTAGACCAACGTCGCTCGTTGTTTATTAATAGACGATTAGACGATGAAACTTTAGCAAGAATAAAAAATAATGTAGCCGATGAACTTGGTATAGACGTAGAGAATAAAAATGCAGAGGTTATTTCACCAGTTGACAACTCACAACCACAAAGTGAAATTGAGGAAGTATATGAAATGAACCATATTTTATATAATGGCTTAGATCCAACCATGAAACCTAAATTAGCAAAACTAGTTTTTAAACATGACACATACACATTTATAAAAGAAGTGGATTCTATTTTAAGTACAAAAATGTCCCAGGTAGAAACAGTAGAAGAACTACATAGCTTGATTTATACGGGAGCATTTACGGTATTATCTTTAAATAACCAAAAAGTATTATCTCAAACCAAAAACAAACCAAAAATTAGAACACCGCCGTGGGAAAGAAGACTTAAGTCAAAATTAGACAAAATTAGGGCGGAAATTGGTGTTTTAACGCAAAGGCTAAGGACTGCACCTAGCAAAAAAGTAATAAAAAAGTCGGCAATAATAATAAAAAATTATGAATCTGAATGTAATTCTACTTTAGCTGAAATTCTTGACTTATTAAAACAAAAACTTACTGCACTAGCAAAGAAAATTAAACGTTACCAGATAAGCAACTTAAGACACGATCAAAATAATCAGTTTGTTACAAATCAAAGAGGGTTTTATAAAAATATTGAGGTTTCTGGAGAACATCATGCACAACCTATCCAACCAGATTTGCCAAGTGTTGAGGACACCAAAAAGTTTTGGGAAGGAATTTGGGGTAGTCCAGGATCCCATCAATGTAACAAATGGTTTTATGATGAAGAAAAAAAAGTAGCAAATTTGAAGACTATGTTTGAATGGAAAGTTTCAAAAAATGAAGTACAATCTGCAATACGTAATACTGCAAACTGGAAAGCTCCTGGCTTAGATAAACTGCAAAATTTTTGGTACAAAAAATTTGAATCAATACATACCAAACTTGCACAATGTTATACGCATCTTCTTGAAAACCCCGAAAGTATGCCCTCTTTTATGGTTAAAGGAGTAACATATCTCTTACCTAAAAATGGTAAACATGATGTAGACCCTGCTCGTTACAGACCAATTACGTGCCTTCCCACCATTTACAAAATATTTACATCAATTATTTCAGAAAAAATTTATCAGCACTTAGATATCAATAATCTTCTTGACGAAGAACAAAAAGGGTGCCAAAAGGGTTCACGTGGATGTAAGGAGTTGCTAATAATTGATTCGACAATTACAAATAATGCAAAGATTCGAAAAGACTCTTTGTATATAGCATATATAGATTATCAAAAAGCATTTGATAGTATACCACATACATGGCTTATTGAAGTTTTAAGATTATACAAAATTGAGGAACATATTATACAATTTATGATACATGCTATGAAGCTTTGGTGCACTCTCCTTTTACTAAATTCAACCGTGGGTACGCTAGAAGCAGGAATTATCAACATCAAAAGAGGTATTTTTCAGGGAGATGCATTCAGCCCGTTATGGTTTTGTTTAGCACTGAAACCGCTCACAACAATTTTAAACGGCAAGAAAATGGGATATGTTTTACCTAATTTTGAATACGATATAAGTCACCTATGGTATATGGATGATTTGAAAGTCTTTGCCAAAACGAAAAATCACCTTCATGATTTATTAAAATGTGTTGGAGAATTTAGTAATGATATTGAAATGAAGTTCGGATTAGACAAGTGTAAAATAAGTTGCATGGAAAAAGGAAAATGGTATAAGCATGAGGGTTATGACGTTAACAAATTTCAAGGAAGAATATCCAGCATAAATGAAAATGAAAAATATAAATATTTAGGGTACCTTCAAGCGAGAGGAATTGATTATAAGGCTGCTAAAGAAACAACAAAGCAAACATATCTGCAAAGACTGCGAAATATTTTAAAAACAAAATTATCTGCGAGAAATATGGCAAATGCAATAAATACGTATGCTACATCAGTACTCACATATAGTTTTGGTATATTAAAATGGACAGATACTGAGTTAGAAGAACTAAACACAAAAACAAGAGTAGAATTTAGAAAATATCGAGCACACCATCCAAAATCATCAATAGAAAGATTTCACTTACCACGCAAACAGGGTGGCAGAGGTATTCCCAACATTTACACCAGACATTATGAACAAATAGAAAACCTTCGAAATTATTTTCATGAAAAGTCAAACTCAAGTAGATTACACAAAATTATTGTCCGTACTGATAAAAACTTAACTCCTTTAAAGCTGGCAAATAAAAAATTTCAACCAATGATGAAAATACAGGATCCCAAACAATTAAAAGATCAATGGAAAAGTAAACCTATGCATGGTAAATATTTATGCACAATTGAAAATGAAATAATTGATACCACAGCATCAACTGAATATCTAAGGACTGGTTTCTTGTTTATGGAGACTGAAGGATTTATTTCAGCTATTCAAGATCAAGTTATACCAACCAGGATTTACAAAAAAAAGATACTGAAAGAAGAAATATTGGATACCAAATGTCGTATGTGTGGAGAAAAAGAGGAGTATTTGGACCATATAATTTCAAGTTGTAGTGTTTTAGCACCAAAACCCTACTTAGATCGCCACAATAGAGTAGCAAAAATACTGCATCAAGCTTTAAGAGTAAAATATATGGAACTAATAGAAACTGTACCATACTATAAATATGAACCACTATCAGTATATGAAGATCAACAAACACGAATTTATTGGAATAGGCAAGTCATTACTGATAAACCTATTTCTAATAATATTCCCGATATTTTGTTAACACTGACAGACAAAAAGAAAGCTTACATTATTGATGTTAAAATACCTCTTGCCGCAAATATTCAAAAAGCTCAAACTGAAAAAATCAATAAGTATCTTCCTCTAGCGGATGAAATAAAAAAAATGTGGAAGTTGGATCAAGTTGTAATAATTCCCATTGTCTTAGGTGCTACTGGAGAAATACCAAAAAAATTGCTCCAAGGACTTCTAAAATTGGATTTAGATGAAAACTTCAGTAAAACAATACAACTGTCTATGCAAAAATCAGTCATACTTGATACCTGCAGTATAATAAGAAGGATTATTGGTGAACAAAACTAAAATTAAAAATTTAGGCAATGCATTTTGTTGAAGGACCAATGCTAGCTTAATAACTTTCCTCAAGCCCAAAAAATTAATTTTTTTTAGTGAGGAAATGTGGAAAAGTCAAATAATAATAATAATAATAATAATAATAATAATAATAATAATAATAATAATAATAATAATAATAATAATAATAATAATAATAATAATAATAATAATAATAATAATAATAATAATAATAAAATAAGCAGAGGAGGCCACACTACATCCCAAGGTCTTTGGTGAGTCGTTGCGACACCACTTCCCTCGAGCAACAAGGGGTATAAAATCGGATGACAGCCTTAGCGTACCCGGAAGGAGAAGCACATTTCTCTCCTCAGTGTCACCGTGTCCTTTTCGGACTAACCATCCGATAGGGCCAACATTCTGGTTCCAAAACCCAGAAGAGAGGGCCCCCACAACCGGCCTCATTCGGATAGAGGCCAAAGGCAAGGTGGTGGGGCCCAAACAGAGGATATGCCCGATGACGACCGCAATGAACAGGAATGCTTTGAGTGGAATGACAGACTCAGGGATGATTTACTGCTTTGCCGAGAGAGAAGCGAACCTGAGCGTATAGGATACATGAGGCGAATGCATGGTCTTTGGTGTGAAATGCATCCAGAGCATGCTGCCTTTTCCGCCCAAAATCTAAGGGATTATGTATCCCATCTACGCAAAAAAGGTTACGTCAGAGCTCCGCCTCCGTTGGCTGAGCCGGTGGAAGGAGTGAGAGATCTCCCGGCGGCTCAGGCAGCGGATGACAGAGTCAATATACCACCGCTTCAAGAAGGGATAAGCACCAGGAAGGCTCTTAACAGCATAAAGCCTTCAAAACCACAAGATCTGGCACGAGTGGATGCAGTTCTTCAGGATACCCTTCCGGAAGATGCCGACATCTGGCGCATTAATTGCGCTGTATTTGAAGCTGCTCAAGGTTTTCAGCAGGAACAACGTAATACTACCATCTGCCGTCACCTGGACAGTAATGCAGACACAATAACACTAATCCAAGAACCCTGGATTGTGAAATCGAAAGTTTCCGGCTTCGGCAGCTTAAAAGGGACTATTTTTGTAAATAGCTATATTCAAAAGCCTAGGACGTGTATATACATACCTAAGCAATATGAAGCTACTCTAGTAACTCAGTTCAGCACAGCTGACCTAACAACTGTGAGAATGAACTATAGTGTAAAGGGTAACCAAGAAGAACTTTTTATAGCATCGGCATACCTCCCACAAGATACAGGTACGCAACCTCCATCAGAGGAACTTGCCAACCTGATAAACTTTTGCCAACGGGAGAAAAAAAGCCTTATAGTTGGATGTGACAGTAACTCTCATCACATTGTGTGGGGCAACAAAAACATCGACGGAAGAGGCAAAGTACTGCTAGAGTTTCTATCTGGCACAAACCTAGAGATATTAAATCGTGGATGCGAACCTACATTCGTAACACGCCGGGGTCAGACTGTAATTGACATTACACTGGCCACTTCTGATATCTCAAAACAAATAACTGACTGGCGTGTATCATCAGAGGCCTCCTTTTCGGACCACAGATGGATTCGCTTTAGGTTAAATCTGGATAGAGCTGAGTTAAAAGCCTATCGAAACCCCAAGAAAACAGACAGGGAGGCTTTCATTAGTCATCTGAAAAACAGAGTCAAGGAGCCCCCTAATGTTTTTAACTCAACGAACGACATTGAAGAATATGTACATAATCTTCAAAGGTCTCTCGTTAACTCATATGAGGACTCTTGTCCCATTAAAATTCCAGCAAACAGGAAGTTGACTAACCCCTGGTGGTGTGCTAAACTTCAAAAGCTGAAAAATGAAACAAGAAAATTGTTTAATAAGGCGAAGAGATCACGGTTGGATTCTGATTGGACCGCTTATTCAGAGCACCGAAAAGAATACAAAAAATTAATTCGCGAAAATCAAAGGAGAGCTTGGAGGGACTTTTGTGGCAGTATAGAATCTACCACGGTCGCCGCCCGACTAAAGAAAGTCCTTTCCAAGGATTCATCACAGAAACTAGGTAGTATTAAAAGGAATGATGGCTCATATACAGATGACCTTCAAAGTACCTCTACAATACTCCTAGAAACTCATTTCCCAGGATGTGTTATTACTCCCAATCAGGAATGGCATCCACATACGCTTCCACCTCCAAGTAAAGAGGACTGGAAAGTGGCCTCCAAACTGGTTGACGAGAAACGCATAAAATGGGCCATTGGGACTTTTTCTCCCTTTAAATCTCCAGGATTGGACGGAGTATTCCCAGCGCTTTTGCAGTGGGGCCTGGATATAATCTCCAGTCCACTAAAACACATTTTTCAGGCATGTATAGCTTTCAAATACATTCCGAAAGCATGGAGAGAAGTTAAAGTAACCTTTATTCCTAAGCCTGGAAGGAAAGACTACTCACTAGCTAAATCCTACCGACCAATTAGCCTGACGTCTTTTCTTTTAAAAACGTTAGAAAAACTGGTTGACAAAGAAATTCGGGATGGTGCACTCTCTAGAGTTAAACTACACCCAAATCAACACGCCTACATCCCTGGCAGATCGACGGAATCAGCTCTCCGAGCTGTAATTTCCCAAATCGAGAAATCCCTGGGACTGAAAGCATCGACACTTTCTGTGTTTATCGACGTTGAAGGAGCGTTTGACAAAGCGTCTTTTAAAAGCATTAAAACTGCCCTACAAAGACATGGTGTATCACCCACACTCATTGAGTGGATACAACACATGCTTGAATGGAGAGCAGTTCAACTAAACATAGGGGGATTAATCACAAGAGGAGTTGTAACAAGAGGCTGCCCACAAGGTGGAGTTCTTTCTCCTCTCCTTTGGAACCTTGTAGTGGACAGCCTATTAACACTCCTTAACGATAATTCTTTCTACACAATAGGATATGCAGACGACATAGTCATACTACTTACAGGGAATTTTGAGAGCGTGCTGTGCGATCTCATTCAGCGCGCACTCAATATTCTACAGAAATGGTGTGATGATCACTCTCTCTCGGTTAACCCAGCCAAGACTGAGATGGTCCTGTTCACTAAGAAAAGGAAACTGGGAAACCTCAAAGTCCCATTTCTTTTCGGAAAACAACTCAGCTTTTCTAAAGAAGTAAAGTATCTGGGAATTCTTCTTGACAGCAAACTGTGTTGGGGACCACACCTTAAGCAAAAAACAGAAAAAGCATGCATAGCTTTTTGGCAGTGTCGTAGAGCACTGGGCAGATCTTGGGGTTTGTCTCCCAGGATCACCCTTTGGCTGTACACCGCTGTCATAAGGCCTATGCTAACATATGGCTCAGTTGTATGGTGGCCCAGAACCCAACTGACTACAGCAAGAACGCAACTAAATCATATTCAAAGACTAGCTCTTATGAGTATAACCGGTGCAATGCGATCAACTCCAACTGCAGCTTTAGAGACTCTGCTTTGTATTCCTCCCCTTAATATTTTTGTTGAGGGTGAGGCCGCAAAGACAGCGCTTAGGCTGAAAGCAAATAGTACGTGGAATGCAAGAGGAACGCGTACTGGACATGAGTCTATTCTTGAACGGTTTGTGTCACAAGCTCCCATTCTTGAATCTCAGACCGATCTAGTTGCTCCCAGGTATATCTTTAATAGATCATACCAAGCTTATGCTTCCACTAAAGAAGAAACTGACAGCGTACCTGACATTGTCATGTACACTGATGGTTCAAAGACAACTGAAGGATCAGGTGCAGGAGTTTTCTGCCCAGATCTAGAGTTAGAAATAAGCATTTCCCTTGGCAAGCATGCCTCGGTCTTTCAGGCAGAGGTAATAGGCATAACAAATGCTGCGAGAGCTATTTCTGAAAGGGAAATCAGTAATAGAAGAATAACTATTCTTACGGATAGCAAAGCTTCCATACAAGCAATCAAGTCTTTCAAAATTACTTCAAAGCTAGTTTTGGAATGTCACCAATCCCTGGAGGAAGCGGCAGTTTCTAATACTGTTACACTCTCATGGGTAAAGGGGCATAATGGAAATGTAGGCAATGAAGAAGCTGATAGATTGGCACGAGCAGGCTCAGGCTCTGTACCTATTGGTCCAGAGCCCATAATCCCTGTATCTGTCGCTTTTAAAACAGCTCTCATTAATCAAGAAACTCACATAAAACACACCCGTAATTGGATTACGAGAAACGACTGTAAACATGCAAGAGCAGCCCTTCCCACTCCGTGTGAAAAGACAGCACGCTTTTGTATGCAACTAAAAAGGGATAACCTAAGACAGTTTGCAAGCATCGTAACAGGTCACTGCAAACTAAATAAGCATCTTAACATCATGGGGAAGCCAGTCGACCCCATCTGTAGAGGATGCTACATGGAAGAGGAAACAATGGAACATGTGTTATGTCACTGTCCAGCGTTAGCCTTAATAAGAGGGTCCATGCTAGACGAGTACTGGCTCGACATGGCCGGTATAAGCAGCATCACTCCCAGACATCTTCTTAGATATATTCAAAGAATTGGATGGCTGAGAGGTTAAATTAAATGCTGCGACCAAAGGGAGGTAGTACAATGGGCCCAGCTAAGTGGCCTAAGTGCGTGTAGATAGCTACCCTCCACCCTAATAACCATAACCATAACCATAACCAACGTAATACTGCGTTGTCCTTTGCTGAGAAAACTGAGCGGCGAATACAAAAGATGGAAGGCAAGATCCAGTCGGCGAGACAACACGCATCCCGTATCCAATGTGTGATGGAATATATGAAAGCCAATAGGCCCTTCACACCAAGAGTGCGCAAATTAGTAACCACAATTAGACGCCACCATCACACAATTAACAAGGCAATACTGACCACCATCAAGCAGCATTGCCTTGACAGGATACGGATGCTAGTAGCTGCAAAAAAGGCACTAGTGAAGCGGGCGAAAGGATATGCGGAAAACAAGCAATTCCGCGAAAAACCCTCTCGCCTGTTCCAACCGCCTCAGCGTGTTGTTGAGAACCCGCCGACTGTCGATCAAGTTGAAGACTTCTGGAGGGGACTATATGAGGAAACCCATCCACTCAATAGAGATACTCCAGCGCTGGTACAGTTCGAAACCTACTGTAGACAGTTTCAACCGCCAGTCGCTGAACGAGATGTACCCGACCAACAAATCACTAAGGAAGAAGTTCAGAGAGCACTTGAAGGCTCAAAGAATTTCGCCGCTCCTGGCCCAGATGGAATAAATAACTTCTGGTGGAAAAAATTTTCCTCAACCCACCAGCATTTGGCAAGAATATTTAACTCTTGGCTAAATGGGGAGGAGCGAATACCTGGGTGGTTTGTGGAAGGTCGCACAGTGCTAATACCTAAGAACGGAGATTTGTCCATGCCCAAAAATTACAGGCCGATAACGTGTTTGAACGCGTGCTATAAGGTGTTTACACGCATCATATACATGCGAGTACTCCAGGCTGCTGACCGAGTATTTCAATCTATATATGAGCAACGGGGGTCAAAGAGAGGTGTCGCTGGCTGTAAGGAGAACCTGCTGATAGATAGATGCATCACGCAGGACTCCATACAGTATAAGCGAAATCTCTCAATGGCCTGGATCGATTACCGCAAGGCATTTGATACAACACCGCACGAGCTGATTATTTACTTGCTAAGATGCCTTGCGGTGCCAGAGCCCGTAGTGAGATGCATGGAAGAATTGTTGCCACTTTGGAGAACTAGCTTTACCATATCCAGTGGTAATAGTAAAGTTCGAACAGGGTTGGTAACAATTAGAAGAGGCGTGTTTCAGGGAGATTCCCTTAGTGCTCTCCTTTTTTGCATCTCACTACTTCCTCTGTCCGTTGCTCTAAGAAATACTCGCAGCTACAGTTGCGGTCCACCCGGAAATAGGAGGCATAAGGTCTCACATCTTTTTTATATAGATGACCTTAAACTCTATGCCTCAGGAGAAAGAGATCTGAATCAGCTCCTACGGGTGGTACAGGAGTATACACGCGCTATCGGCATGGAATTTGGCATGGATAAATGTGCACTGGTACATCTCAAGAGAGGACGATCAGTAGAAATCGGCGAAGATGCGCAACTCGTAGACGGAAGCATCCTTCATCATCTAGATGCCGGAGAGAGGTACACCTATCTGGGTATGGAACAAAGTCATACCCAGGAAGTAAGATCTGTTAAAGACGCTCTCCGCAGCAAGTACAGACACTGCCTCCGACAGATCTGGTCATCAGAACTGTCTGGACCCAATAAAGTGTCTGCCACAAACATGCTTGCTGTTCCAATTCTACTCTACTCATTTGGAACCATCAAGTGGACAGTAGATGAGTTGCGCCAACTTGACCGTTCTACTCGGAAGCTTATGAATCTTTTTAGAAGCTTGCATCCGAGATCGTCCGTTCCACGACTATATTTCCCACAAAATCGGGGTGGTCGTGGACTCTTAGGTTTGGAGTATCTTCACAATAGAGTGGCCTTGGATACAGCCTGTAAGATCATCAGGAGCGAAGACCCCCTGCTACGGTTAGTTTATGACCACGAGGTAGCCGGAGTTGGAGCCTTTATCTTCAGGGCAGCATCGAGAGCAGCTGAAGAACTCGGTCTCATATTCGACTTTGAACGGGAAAACCCAAACTCTGTAACTGAGTTGGGTCCCGTTCAATTAAAAACCCACATCAAAACTGCAGAGTATTCGATGCTTCTGCAGTCACACATGGATAAGCCAATGCATGGAATCTTCTTTAAGACCATAGAAGACCTTGGCTTATCCAAAAGACTGACATATTCCTTTCTTAGGTCAGGTGGGTTAAAGTCGGAGACCGAGGGATTCATACTTGCTTGCCAAGATGGTGTTTTTAACACATTAGTCTACCGGAGTCGCGTTATGGGAATGCAGGTTCCTGATACCAACTGCAGGGCCTGTCGAAAAATGCCAGAGACCATCATGCATTTACTTTCTGCATGTTCCACATATGCGGTCTGCATATATTCGCAGACATAACGCGGCCTTACGAGTGCTTTATTACTTTCTCAGGCACTCGTATGGGTTAGACGAAACACCAGTGTTGCCCTATGCTCCAGGTGATATTGAGTCCGTGGTGGAGAATGATAGATGCCGCATATATTGGAACTATTCATTCTCCACCCTAAGGCAAATACAAGCCAATAAGCCAGATATCGTCCTCCTCGACCACAATGCCAAAACAATGTTTGTTATTGAGTTCTCGGCCCCAGCCGAAAGAAACATTGTTTTGAAGGAGGAGGACAAGCGGACAAAATATCAGGATCTTCTTTTTCAACTCCGCAGACTGTATCCAGACCACTCTATAAAACTGGTGGTGCTTATTGTTGGATCCCTTGGTGGTATAAATGACAGCTTTCTCTCTAACCTCAAAACCATACCGGCATGTCGCGACTCAGCCGAAATTCTAGCTGGTCGCATGCAGAAAGCAGTAATCCTTGGGTCTCTTAATTTACTCAGAGCACACGATAACCGGTCACGGTAGAGGCTTACTCCACGGACGTGGAGAGCAGTTGCCGCAATTTCCCCGCACGTCTCCTCGGTCATCGGAGGACGAGGTGAACCTGTCGGGTTTTATTTCAAAATAATAATAATAATAATAATAATAATAATAATAATAATAATAATAATAATAATAATAATAATAATAATAATAATAATAATAATTAGCATCTTCTTTTAAAAAGCTTAAAAATAATAATAAAATAATAATAATTAGTTACCGGGCGAAAAATACTTTTTGGCCCTAGGGCCACAAAGTTCATATTTTCGCCCGTAAAACATGAACAAAAAGTGTCTCTTTTAGAAACAATCGAAGAAAAAATTATATATACCCTATTTTATTTCTTTATTAGTAACTCTTTAGTATTTTTGATTTTAATGATTGGTGCTAATATTAGTTGTTCTACCTTAGGTTGCAATCTTGGTATCAATTTTGATGTTTTTACATGATTTTTCTCTTGTCACTGTCAGAAATATAATTTCGTATATTTTTTAAAAATTCCTCCAAAAATTTTATATAAACAAAGAAAGTGATATAATTATGTGGTGTAATAATTAAATATATAATAAAGAAGTAATAAATAAGTGATATCTAATAAATTGTGGTAGATATTTAACCCACAAACGTGAAATTTAAGTTGCACTGCCACAGACTTGACGTCTTAAACACGGTTACTTGCCTATGTAAGAAAAATACTAAAAATGTGTTTCTTTAATACTTTTAAATTATTTACGCTTTTATTGGTCACTTGACTTTAATATGTAATGAGTTTTATATAGGTATTATAAATCAAAAGAACAACTTATTAAAATTTAATGCTTTTATTTAAAAACGGAGAGGAAATATACTGAAAAATCGACTTTCAGATGACGTCTCCCAAACGGCAGGTCTGTGGTTACGGGTTAACATAAACTTCCAAGCTATTTTCCAATCATACTTTGTCACATTTCTGGGTTACCTTTGTACAAAGACTTAAAACATAAATGTTATCATATTTTTATTATATTATAAAAAATTTCAAAAGTTTATATGTAAGTATGAATAATATGACATTAAAATATGACCTATACCTATATATAACCTAAGACACACTTAATCGATACTTCAAATTTACGCAAAATGCCGTTTTCCACTAGAAGATTAACTTACAAAGCTAAATCTAGTAACTTTTTTAGTTACTAATAATGAAATGAAATAGGGTATAATTTGATTCTTTTACTTTGCAATTTTTTAAGCAATAGTGTGCCAGCCAAAACAAAAATGAAGACAAACAGATAAAGAATAAAAAATGTAAGATTTCGTATTATCAAACAACAAAAATATGCATAAATGCAAATTTGTAAAAAAATTTATTTAAAAAAAAATGGCGAAACTGTAATAAATGTATTTTTTTTTATTTTTTGGCATAAATGCCAAAAGCCGTCAAAAAAAATCTGTCTGTAGGTCTGTGTGTCCGAGAAATTTGTGACCACGATATCTCAAGAACGCTTTGGGCTAAAGACTTTTTGGACCACAGGTTGATTATCCAAAGTTCTAGGCTGGGATTCTTTTTGGAAAAAATCGGATTTTTCTTTTTACAAAAAAGAAACTTTTTTTGAAAAATTTTTTTTTGAAAGACTGATTTTTTTTTTGAAAATTTGTTTTTTTATTTATTTATTTATTTAATTTTTTTTTTTTCGTTTTGACTTTAATGAACCTAGGCCTATAGGAAAAAGTATTATTTTTTTAGGAGCAGTTTTTTTTGTTGTTACTTCATAGTTTTTTTGTTTAATTTTCTTTTTGAAGTTGCTTTGCTCGCACTGTTTTTTTTTTTTCTATTCTGCGCCTTTTCTTTTATCAAATTGTTATAGATTTTTTCTGACAAACAATATCTATCTATCCATCTATCTATCTATCTCTCTATGGGAGATCTAGCTCAGCGGTCTAAGGCATCGATGTAGCATTGACACAGCTAATAATCGTGAGTTAAAACCTCACTGACGCCAATTGCCTTTTTCAATTAATTAATAATTGAAATTTAGCGAAGGCGTACTCCCTAGATATATTGGTTCGAAAGTTAATTAAAGCCGGTGGTTCCCTCTACTACTAGCCCACACAAGTCCTGGACTTAGGGGATGCTTAATTAAGTAGAATAATACGAGGTTTAAAAACAAACAAAACAAACAAAACACACAAAATAAACAAAACAAACTATCTAAAGTAAATTCGAAGCTCAACCATCCTTGAGAGAGCCCAAAGGCAGTTTATTTCTTCATACAACAAAAAAAGGGTTAAGATTTTCTTTATTTGTAATGCAGCGCCTCAATAAGTAATTTATTGAAATATGATAAGTATATTTTTGGCCATTCACGATACTGACATTAACAAATATTATTTAATTTGATAGTATCATACGCAGCATTGTGTGATGATTAATAGTGATGAACTGAAGATTAAACAGTGATATATCCATTTAAAAGTTTATTTACCATAGACGTGCAAGCTTTTATTAAAAGATAAGATTAGATAATCAAGATAATATAAAAAAGCTTCAATTTCTATTTTTGTATTTAATTTAATTATAAATAAATACGGAGAAAACAAAAATAAAACGATCCGATCAAGGCTGACGTGATTGTAGTAGGGAGACGGCCCGTCCAATGCGCTGTGTTTCATTAAAAAAAACTACGTCAGCCTTGATCTTTGTTTTCTCCGTATTGTACAATTTTAAACACGCGGTACACGGTACCACGGTATGATGATGTTTTTAGAGAACTCACTTCTGAACACTCGTGAACAGGGCCGTAGCTATGGGGGGAGCCTCCCCCACCCATCTTAAAATTCGAAAAAGTTGCACATTGTATGGGTTAAAAATATAAAAGTTATAATTTTAGCAGTAGTGGAAAAGTTTTTTTTTATCCAATTTTTTGTTGAGGTGATACAAGTTATAATATTAGTAGTAGTGTATCTTGAAATTTGAAAAAGTTGTAAATTTCATGGCTTAAAAATATAAAAAAAAATATTGTTTTTTTACATTTCTGGACGTTTTATATTCAAAAAATATGATTTCCGTCAAAATCAATTTCTGTGTGTCGGTCTATCCGTCTGTCAGTCTGGGGGTAAGGGACTAAAATGGGGTAAAAACTATTTTTTTCAAAAAAATATTTTTTTCTATTTTTGTTTGTTTTGTTTTTGATTTAAATGAACGTAGGCATATAGGGGAAAGTATTATTTTGTTGACAGCAGTATTTTTTTTCGATGGAATAAAAATTTAATAATTTTAGACTATGGTCCAGCTCTTCGAAAACTTTGTTATATCCAGACCCCTATTTCCAACATTTTATATTTCTTGTTTCTCTGGAATATTACAATTATCGCAGCTTCAGAGCAGAGGATGTTTACATTTAGTTTGGATCCCAAAAAAAAACAAAAATTTTATATTATTCCAAACAACTTTAAAAAATATCCGTCAGTTTTGTCTGCACGATAGATCAAGAAAAAATTATACAATCGACTTCAAATTTTCAGGATAAATAAATCTTGTTAAAGTCACAAGCCTATTGAACTTGAAAAAAATCTCCATAATAATATAAAAGTTATGAAGGACATTTAAAAAAATTAAAAATAGTGGAAGAAAATCTTCGATCAACTTCGTTTTTTCATGAAAAATTACTTTTTATTAAAATATTAATCATACCAAGTTTGAAAAAAATCCTACCAACAACAAAACAGTTATAGGAGGCTAAACTAAAAAAAAAATAAAACAAAATAGATGGAAACGTGTTGTCAAAGACATTATTTCAGGAAAAAATACCTTTATTAAAAGTAAATTGTCCCAAATTTAAAGAAAACAATCCATTTAAAAACAAAAAAGGTATGGGGGGCGCCACTTAATTAAAAAATATCGCAATTTAATTTAGTTTAAACTTAGCAGAAGAAACATTAATTACAATTGCGAGGATTATAAGACGATTCGCTCACCGCAGTAATGAGAAGAATCTAGCACATGCGCACTGGTTTGCTTATTTTTGTTTTTTATGGATGTCAAAAGTGGCTTCCATTTAGGCAGTTGTAGTTTTATGAAATAGTTTAATTTGAGTGGGCTTACGGGGCGCATCAGGTCCACAAAAATTAATTATATTTTTGCACTGATTTCTGGTTTTATTACTACAACTTACTGTCTTGAATATAATTAGGTGGGGAAAATCCAGTTTTTTTGTTAGAATATATAGTAAACGATTGTTAAAATTCTCACGAATTTTTGTTTGATTTTTTTTTAATAGGGGCGTCGGTTTACGTTAACAATGGTTTGGTTTGGTAGTTTGCTGGTTTGGTAGTTTGCTGATTTGGTGTTTTTTTTTTAATGGGAGACGTTGGTTTACGTTAACAATGCTTTGGTAGTTTGCTGGTTTGATGTTTTTTTTTTAATGGGAGGCGTTGGTTTACGTTAATAATGGTTTGGTTTGGTAGTTTGCTGGTTTGGTGTTTTTTTTTTTAATGGGAGGCATTTTTCAGATACTATATTTCAGAATTTAGAAGGCAATATATTTTAAGAATTAAATGTTTATTAATGAATATTCCGCATTTTTTTTACGAAAATACTATTAAAAGCGAGTACTTTTAGCCAATTAAAAAAAACTGTTAGCTCGCAAAGAAAAAAGTAGATATTTTTGTAAAATTCTGCAAAAGAATGTTACATAACCTTAAAATAATTTTTGGCAAACGTCAAAAATAAGAAAATTAGTGCGCATGAGCTGGATTCTTCTCATTACTGCAGTGAGTGAATCGTATTATAAGTACTATAGAATGCAAAACTTATGTATCTCCAGGGCTTGTTTTTAAATTAGGTTTGGTGATTTTTTATTGGAGTGGTGCTTTTTTATTAGACAACTCTGTTTATCTACGACACTGTAATGTATAGCTAAATAAATAGTTATTGGTCAAAAGCAATCAGTAAACTATTCAGGCTCGTTGGAAGTATTCCCGATTCCAACAGCTCTTTGATTGTTGAACAATTAGGGATCATTTCACGCCATCTAACAATGGTGTCATTCATTAGCGACCGTATACAATCACACACACATACATATACGTTTAACCAACTCGGATAAACACCTGGTACGTACTTGTCATTTTAAAATTGTGTATTATAAGAAAAAATTATTATACGTGTATCATACGTGGGTGAAGAAAGTACTTATCATTATACAGTGGGATACATAAATTGAAGTCGTATCAATATAGGGTTGTACTAAAAACTTGAAGGGTATTGTAGAAGCAAAGGGGCACCTAACTACTAATTATGCTGCAAAAAGAAACAACCCTATACACCGTCCATTTATGCAAGATAGTAAGGGAAGGGGGCCCGTTTTACACCACAGAGCCCACAAATAGCATAATTATGAATAAATTGTAGTTTAACAAAAATTTAATAGATGTCGGTACTTTTTTCCTGGAAAGGGCCTATCCAAAGACTCACATAACAAGCATAGTACATAAGAATGCGATCCCAGGATTGGCTTGATGTGTCCTCATGTATTTTGTAATGGTTGTTATGCGAGCCTCTGGACAGGCCTTAAGTTGTAAATATATAATTTGACGTTTTCCTTGTGTTTATTATAATTTACCTTTGCACAATATGTAGAATATGCTAATTTAGTATGAGTGTATGAAGAATAAACCAGAAAAGTATCTTTTTTAATAACATACAAAATAACATTAAGTATAACCATTTTTTTATTTCTTTCTCTTCTTTTATTAGCTTTAACGACCGTCAATAATTGTCATAGACAAAAAATGTCACAATATTGTATAGGTTAAAAGGTACGAGTTTTTAACCAATAATGTAGCTACTATCTTGCATAATTCGACGGACTATATTAACAATTTTTGTCAAGTCTTGAGCAAGTCTGGCTCAAGATTCTTGATCAAGTAACTGCATCCAAATTTGGACAATTCTGGTTTGGACAAGATACTGTCGACAGATTCTTGCTCAAGAATTGTCAAAGAATGGCTACAGATGCTTCGTCAAGATTCTTAAGCAAGAATGTAGCAAGAAAAGTTGAGGGGTGGGCGCTCATGGACTCTGCTCTGCTCTGCTTCCAGAATCTTGCTAAAGTCTTGCCCAAGTCTGGATACAGAATCTTGATTAATTCTCTTGCTCAAAAATTGTCCAATTCTTTACAAAGAACTTTGTCAAGTACTCTGGTCAAGAAAATTGTCCAAGATCAATGTTACTAGGGAAACCATAGAAGTAATGACCAAACTTATTTCGTACGTTCCTTAACCAGCAGTTTTATCTATTTATTTATTTATTTTTCCCCATTTATTTAACGGCATCACCTACTTATAATTACATAATACCTAAATACTGAATTCTAAATATTTAGAAACAGCATGCTGTTGCATTTCAAATACTAACAAGAAACTTTTTACTGCAGCTGTTGCTTTCTAGATTATTGTACTATCCAGATTACATTGAAGTAGAATAAATGTACTTTAGTACTACTGGTATAGAATATAGAAGATAAAATGAATTCAAGCTTAAGCGGATTTCAAACAACTGATGGTAAAAAATTATGACAGAAAAATATCAAGTTCGAGAGTACTTACAAAGAAGTTTCTTGACATTCTTTTAAGAACCATGCATGGTACCATTTATAAAATATCTATACTTTTATGGAAAATGATTGACCAAACAAAATCGGTAAATTCACACTAATTAAAATGAATACTGTAACATTTTCCATGCTTTTAAACACCTTTTAACCCTCTTAATATTCCCAGAGTGATTCGTTGTATCGCACATATTGATATACTTATCAATCTTGCATATATCAAAAGGTTGACAATATAACAAATAATCTGAAACCACAGAAAAATAGTTTTAAATACAAAAATCAGAATTTAATATGCTCTACTACAATACATGTTGTTCATCTTCAAGTTTTGGCACAATAAGGATACCTTTAAATAGTACCTACCACAGTTTTACAATGAAATAGATATACAATAGAAAAAAAGTATCTTCTTGTTATATTTAGACACGGAACTTGACTTTTTGTGTTTTATGAATGGGAAAATATATCATGGGTGGCAAAAATTGAATTGCACCTTTTATAACTTGAAGTGGACTATTGTGGACCTATGTTTTACTGGAACAAATTTCCAAATTTTTAAATTTTATTATTTTCTTTATGAAAGAATTAAACCACCTGGTGTATAGTGTTTAAGTTTCAATGAGAATCATTAAAAACATATATAAAAGAATTAGACCTTTTTTGGAAGATAATCTTTAACGGCACACGTATTTTTATAGTTATTGGCTTCTTCTTAAGAACTAATGTTTTCTAGAATTTAAAGTATTATAGTAATTTTAGGTGCCTTTATGTCTAGTTAATTTATTGTATAAACAGTATGATGTTCTGTGGTGAGTTTTTCTATGGATTCAATAAAATAATATTACGAACAATATGACTACTTGTGAGTTCTAATGTCAAATAAAGATGTTAAATATAATACACATGTAAAAATGTGATAGAATAGATAAACTCAATAATAACCCCCGCGTGGATTTTACTTTATTGAGTGGATAATTATTTATTTTACCCACTCAACTGTCACTTGTCAAATTATTTTCTTGTAAATGTCATTAAAATTTTTAATAAAAATATGAATTCCTAAGCTATTTATTGGATAAAACCTTGTATGGCACTCATGGGTAAACCGATATTGCCCTCTCGAAAATTAACCTGCTTGGCTGACGCCTCGCAGGTTAATTTACTCATGGGCAATATCTTACTTTACCCACTAGTACCATAAATATTTCACTACTAGCTTTAGAACCATTATTTCATATTTTCAGACTGTGAAATGAATTTTCTTTACCTACAGCAATAATAATTTTTTTCTATTTTGCTACTCTTATAAGCTCATAATCACACGCATTTTGCGTGTTCTTATAGGAGGTAAGAGGTATGTACTTTTTGTTCTTTTGGGTTGGCAACAGACCTGGCCTATCGCTTGACGTTTTCCGTGCAAATGTCAATGTCTCTATATAGTTGAATTTTCTACAAAATTTTGTGTTTAGGTTATTTTTACCATGTTAAAATTGTGGCTTGGTTAATTGCAGTAAAAAAAAGAAGAGATGTCTATGAAATATATCAAAATATCATTTGTTCTTAGAATTTTAAACATGGTGTAAACTGTAATGCCAATCCAAAACAAAAATCCCTAAATCAGTCATCAATTTAAATGTAAGTTTTTTTTAAATTCTAGCGCACTAGTACTTTAGAAAACTCGCCGCAAGCGGCTCGTTTTCTAAACTTGTACTCGTATGTTATGAAACTAGTACTTTAATATACTATTTCTCTCCTAGTAGGAGTAAATTATATAAACAATTGATTTCTATCACTTTAGATGTTCGAGTTCTTTGTGCAATTGTTACTAATTAAACCCAAGAAAATAGCTTTAAATAACTTTTTATTTGTTAAATATAATTAATTACAATTATTACCAATTTATACAATCAATAATTAGCTAAATATTATGAAAAAATAAAAAAAAAACTAAATTTTCAAACTTCAGTTCAAAGTATTTATTTGAGCAAATGTCATTGATCAAGGCTACTTGATTTTTATGAAAATTTTCAGAAATATTATTTCTGTTAATAATTTATTTTATTATTTGATAAAAATAGTTAAATAGTGCTAGAAGTGAAAAAACTAATATATAAACCACAGTAGAGAAGACTATTATAGCCTCGCACTCTTAAATCCCTTGCTGTTACGCAGCTCGGGATTTAATACGCTCGGCTATAAAAAATTTCTTCTCTACCTTGATATATAATTACTGTTATTCTATCTTTAAAAGATCTATAGAGCATAGATAATACCAATGCATTCTAAGTTTGAAAATATATATTATCTACGTTCTACGTATTCTTATTATTATTTGTGTTTATTAATGTTAACATTACAACACTACCAAGCAAAGCATTATCGACGAGCTATCATTAACCCGTGTGATGGCCCAGTGATGGCCCGTAGGTAAAGTTTAGCTGGGTAGTGCCTTTTGAAGATATATTATAAAACCCGAATGCCTTTGTTTTTCCATGTTAACACTACTTTTTTCTATCGTCAAGTAAATTTCAGTGTACGCATTTTTATTTTTTTCTTTAGGTTGTAGAACGTATGTAAAATATTATATAAAATTCGTTTACGACTTAATTTTGGTTTTTAACATTACAGTATTTAATTTTTTGTCCTCAAAACCTGAGTTACCTTCAAATGCATTTTTTTCAGAAACGGTTAATCTAGTGATAAAACTACAAAAATGTTATACAGAAAAAACATTGGCTATGAAGTAATGATACCCCTCTAAACATCATCTGACAATGAATTTAATGAAGTAAAAGAAGTATAAAAATGCTTTTTCAAATTAATTTTAATATTTTATAAGTTTTCTACATTCTTTTAATTAACAGAAACTTAAATTTAAATTTCTATAGTAATATAATTGTAATAAACTTTTTATCTTAAATTTAATTAATTAAACTGATTAAATGTTAAACTAGAAATAACTAATAAATAATTGATAATAAGTTGTTTTAAATATATTATTATTAAATACACAGTACACTGATAAAAAAAATTAAAATAATAATAATTAATGATCCATAGATTCGTAAACTAAGCTTAAATTCTTCATGTCATTAAATTATTAAAATAAATTAAAATAGAATAAAATTAATAGATCTAACTAAAAATTAAAAAGGTATGGTAAATAAATGACAAAATTTTTAATATTTTCTGTAAATACTTTAGTAGAGTATGAAGGAAAATAGAATATTGTACAAAGCTTAAAGCTATTTCAATATAGAAAATATAGTTAAAATTTTAATTAGTTAAAGCATATAATTTTGAAAATAAAGTTAAGCAAATGAAGCCACTATTACAAACTTGTGTTAAGTTTTCATTTCAAAGTCAAAAGTAAATAATTTTCTGTCGATAACATATATATATTTTTTATTTTTATTTTAAAATATTAGTTTTAATAAAGTTTTCCCAGTGTAATAGTTTGAAATCAAGCAATTAATTATACCATTTTAATTAAACAAAAGCCAAACTGTGTTTTAAAATTAATTGGCAAGGAATTTATCTAAACCGAACGTATATATATATTGAATGCTTCGCATCCTGAAGGATACAGAGGCATCTGTAAGTTTTCGTTTTAGTTTTAATTTTTTTTTTCGTGCATTTTATTACTGTTGCACCCTGGGGTCTCAAAACGACAACATAGAGATTGAACTTACCTTGATGTTAGATTTTCTGGTGATGTCTGAGCTCAGAAGTGGTGATGGATAGGCCCTGTCTCTATATTCAGTAACGCGAAAAATGTTGTGTTGAAGTGAAGCTGTATATCATAGATGGTATCTATAATCTCCTTTTTGCATAGCGAGTGACCGAAACAGCAATGGCCGGCGGCGATATTGATTGATAATATCGATGTACGTGCTGCGTACCGATCTAATTACTAATTACTACTACTTTTCCAGGTGACTTCGGTCAACCCGGATGAGCCGCAATTCATGCATTGAGGCATTGCCAGATTCACTGGGCTAAATTTTCCTTTATTTTAAAGGAAAATAATAAATTTATATTTATTATTAGAACGAAACCTAAACAATAACAAAGTCTAATTTTTGAGAAAGTTTTTTTTATTTTAAGGATTTTCATATTATTTATGTATCCTTATTTAGTAATTATACACATGTGTATAATTACTAAATACCCTGTAGGGTAAAAACTGAAATTATCCCAACTTTTTATATGCCGGTGAAAAAAGGTCACCAACTCCTTAATTCCCCCAACTCGTCAGTCGGTTTTCCCAGCTCGAGAGTGGGTGGTAAACTTTTTCAGATGTAAGCAGTTTTTTATTTCCTTTCCTAAAGTAGCAGTTGTTTGTTTGTTAAAGCCTAAAAATACGTATTTTTAGGACAAATCTGTGAACTAAGGAACGAGGCTTACAGCAGAGTATATTTTCTGGTTTTGTGCGGAAATAAACGCATGAAGTAAATAATTTTCGGACGAAGTGATCATTTACATCTCATGTGGGGAAATATTTACAACATTGTCAAGTTTTTATACAAAATATATCATATTATACGACACGCTCCGGCGTATTAAATATTATTTGTTTTTTTACAGTGTGGTGAGGTTCATACATATATTCCTCGAAAAAAAAAAACGTGAAACATAACCAGCCTACAAAAAAACACTACTAAAAATTAATAAAAGTTACATTTGACATTTAGGCCCGGTTGTACAAACCTGGTTTAACTTTGCGCAGAGTTCCTTTACCATTGAAACAAATGACAGTTGAGCTAGGTTCAAATTTGAGCGAGGTTTGTACAACCGAGCCTTAATAAACAACTCTTTTGCACATGATTTACGGTGGACATGAGTTTTCGCCTAGTCGAGACCATAGAAAGATCCGCTTTAGGTGAAGTCCTATTCTGGGTTCGAGCGGATTTTTTCAGTCTGATATTTCGCTGAATATGAGCGGTGCTACACGGTCTAGGCCAATCAATTCATCAGAAATCAATTCATCAGAAGGACTTTTTGTTGGCTTTCATGCAAAATTCGAAACCAGTACAGAAAAAAAAATAGTTTGGGCTTGTGCTGTTAAATTTGTTACACGGTTATTTTTTTCTTTTAGGTTATGTTGGACATATTTTGTTTTGACTTTTTCTTTTTCTTCTGAATTTTTCTTTTCCTTCTGGATAGCCACTTTTAGGACCCAAAATTGTTATTTATAATACAAGGGTAAAAAATTAAATTTTTCGATTGAGTAGGGTTTTAGAAGCCGAGTGCAGGCCGATGGGGCCGGCCGGAGGGTAATAAACCTACGAAATCGAAATTTAATTTGTTGCCCTTATATTATGCAATATTTTTTATTCGATTGTTACTAATTATAATAAATTATTAAAATATACTTATTTTTAAATTGAAAGAAATATTTCTTTTTACTTTCTTATTACTTATCTAGTTATCCATGACATATTGCTATCCAATCAAATGGCTAAAAGAAACAATTGAATCGTTTTTTTTATGTGCGGTTTTATTTTCAAATTAAAAAAGCTATAGCTTGGTGATTAATTTTTGTTAAAATGTTCCTGTTATAAAAGTAATAATATTTATGAAATGAATATTATAAATATTAAAATTGATTTTACAATTCAAATTTTGTGTTTTTAATTTATTTTAGTGGATGAATACAGATTAATCAGTTAACATATATTTTGAGGTTATGTTATAGAAGAAATTTAACTTTGGTATGAAATGATTATAACTGTATCTGGTCAAAAAGAACAGTTAGTTCAAGACCAAAAATGACCAGTGGTCATATTTCTTTATAAATATTACAGTAAAGGTAAAACATCTTCATTTAAAAAGCTTAAAAATAACAAGTTTTAGTTAGCAGGCGAAAAGCCTTAGAGCCACAAAAGTTAAACTTTTCGCTCGTAAAACATTAACAAAAAAAAGTGCCGCTTTTAGAATCAATCGAATAAAAACTTCATTTATACTTCACCCTATAGAGGCGCGAAGAGTATAATGATTTCAGGAAATATTTGCCACAATTTGTATTAATTATATGGTAGGATCTCTATACCGAAATATTTTAATTGGCTATTTTTTTTAGTTTTTGACCAGTGGCCAGTAATTCAGGTGGTCTGTCCACTTTTATCAATGTACTGTGACATTTTTAGTTACATTATTTTATTTTTAAGATCTTATATCTATATAAATGTTAATGGAATTGTGGAACTGCCGAAATTTTTCAGATTTTTGTGGGTAGCATATTATTTTTTTATAAAGTAATTTCTGAATATTTTTAATTATTTAGTTATAAAGTTAAGGGATTTAAGATATTTTTTAATTACTTAATCTGGTTACTGTAATATAGTACAAGAATTTTACTTTTGGTGGCAAGATTTTAATCATTTTCGGATTTATTTATTACTACTACGTTTTACCAAGTTTATTTTAAGTCAGATATTTTTGGCTTCGTTCTTAAGTTCTTTAGCATGGTCTCTAAGTTCTCTTTAGTGGATGCGATTATAACGATTTTATCCACATATCTGGGGTAAGATAATTACCATCTCCTTGCCTTTTATTTTATATAAGTAATTAAATATATATTATATAAGAGAAAAATTATGAAGCTAAACAAGGAAAGTCAAACAGCAGAAATCAGAAGAAGACAATCAGTTTTAAGTATACTATAAGCTGAATTTTATCTTAAAAAAAATATCTCCATTATCTCAAATTAAATCGAAACCAGTTCAGGACATGTCCTTGTTGGTCGCAGATCTGGATCCTGGCAAAAGCCAATATTAAAAAAATGCAAAAACACAGAAATCCATGAGAAATGGAATTAACCTATTTTAAATATACAATAGAGACTATGGAAGCACAAAAGTGATAAAAGAAGACCTCAAATGAGAGGGTCTGATGAAATTAACGCCATGTTAGTCCTTAACGGATACAAATTGCTTGTAACCGAGTTAAATGGATACTTGTATCAAATATTGGATATACTGAGCTTATAAATAGGCAAATAGGATAAATTATGTATTCTAAAAATTATAATTATTGGTATCTCAGGAACGGTTTGAGAATTATTATAATATCACTTGCACTCAGGCAAAAAATCCATTGTGCATATAATAGAGCATCGCTATATTCTATGGACCACTGTTCGGAAGATACATATACAATTTTTATCCAACAATACATATTGATCCCTATTGTTATCCCAACTTTTTTTTGAACTGAACAAGCTAATATTTCTGCTAACTAGCTGAATATTATGAAGTCGACTCAATTTAAAATAATATCGCAATTATTAATAAAGGTTGTCATCTATTCATATTTGTAGAAAAATTCTGAAAATTTATTATAATTTTTTATTTCTTAAAAGAAGAACCTATGTATGAATTACTTAAAATTAAAAGAACATTAATTTAAATTTGTTAACTCATCTCCTTTATTATCTTATTTTTTTAAAAAATAATGCTTTTGTTTTTTAAATCAATCGCCTGATTAATATTCTATAATTTTTAATCAAAAATTAATTAAAGAAGAAATGCCACGCCTTTTCGTAATGTAAAAATATTACCGCCAATGGTTCAACCATTATGGTGGTTACAAATTGATCTTCATGAGATATAGACGTTATATTAACAACTTTACTTTATTACCTCTATGACTTGGCAAATAATTAATTATTAATTTAATAAAATTGTGCGTTAATTTTTTTTGTAAGAACTTATAGTTATTAATTAATTTGTACTACATTGTATACGATGTATACTTATTTAAGTATCTACAATGTAGATTCTACATGTAAACCCATGTAGGTACCTATAGAGTGCGAGTCAAAAGCAATAGATAACTCAACAAGTCATTCTGTTTTCATGAGTTTGTATATAAAGATTCTATACACTATAGTACTAGTACTAGAAAACGTTATTAAAAATTATAAAAATTTAATATTTATTGTTTGTAAACGGTTCCTTGTCCATAATATGTTCAATTTAATAATATATATATATGACTACGCTCACACAATTTTAGCTCCTCCAAAGAGGGGAGAAACATTAGCGATTAGCGTTAGCAAATCAGAAAATTACATGGTATTTCAAAAAAGCTTTGACACAGAGACTTGTAATTTGGAACAAACATTTTCTAAGTAGTAAATATTTTTTTCAAGTCTCTATGTCAAAGCGTTCTTGAAATATCGTAGTGATTAAGTTGTTTTAAAAGCACTTTTAATATGACTGTATGTGAATTTTTTAAAAAATTATTAAACACAGCATTAGTATTGTAGGCAAATATAAAAAAAATCGTTGCAGCTTAAACGATTTTTTTACCGGTCTATGCAAAATATTACCATTCTGGACTATGTAGTTTTTACCGTTCCGGTCTATGCAAAATATTACCATTATGGACTATGTAATTTTTAGCATTCCGGTCTATGCAAAATATTACCATTCTGGACTATGTAGTTTTTACTGTTCCGGTCTATGCAAAACATTACCATTACGGACTATGTAATTTTTACCATTCCGGTCTATGGCAACATATTACCATTTACGCACTATGTAATTTAATGTAATTTATTTTTACCGAGTAGCTGTGGTTAAAACCTAAATTTTATAACGGGGTTTAGCCAAACTTATTAGATTGCAATTTCTTGTTGTCAGTATCTATGCAAAAAATAAGCGTTTAAAAAAACTTTCTTATTTTTTTTATTATCATATTATCATATTAAATACTTTAATTTTAAGTATTTCTGCAAAACTGATGATTTTGGATAAAAAATAGCCCTAATTTCGTGCAAATATAGTTAAGGTTCAAAGACCAATGCTCCATTTTGAATTTTTAAGTTATGGACATTGTTCTACATCAACATAATTAGAAGAAGATCTTTTACAATTTTTTAGAAAGATCAAAAAAAAAATAAAATTTTGGTACCACCTTAATGGTGCCGATTTTTTTTTTATTTTTTCGTTATTTGATTCGAAATCAGCTGTATCAAAAATAGTCGTATGCAAAAATCCTGAATTCTGTCCCTGTTTTTCTTTTCCTGGTCCACTGTGAAGCGTTGTCCTTTGGGGGTTGCGAGGTTTTTTTATTATCAAATTCGTTTTCAGCGCCCAAAAATAAGTAAGACCATAGTAATGGTAATTGGTAATTGAACTTATTTTTTTTTGTGGGCCGGTGTTATTTTTAAAATTATGTTCAATTTGCTACAAGCTGAAAATTACCTAATTTATGGGTTTTCACTCCTTTTAATCACGTAATGACCTCGCATACTTAAAAACATATTGCAAACAATAACCTTAATAAAAATCTACCTAAATCGATGTAGATATAACAATTTATGATTAAAACAAGCTGTGAAAATATGTAATGCTTCACATTAAATAGTATAATCTTCACAGTGGAAATTATATCTATATATTTAAAGCCCTTTGACTTAAGGGACAACTGTGTCAAATTTTCATAATTTACTTAAGATTAATTTATTTTGCAATCTATCTAGGATAGGAGGATATTGTACTGCGCGGAAACAATGTCTCTTTTATGCCAAATTCTTTCAAATGTCAGTAATTTCATCATTACCGTGTTCTTATTTTCGACATGAATACCAAAAGTAAATACTTATTTTTTTATATCAGTTCTGAATTTGCAAAATAAAAATTTGAATCGAGGGTAAATTATAGTCTGATTGTATCGGGTCATTAGGGCATGCAAACAAACTTTTTTTTTATATGTTGTTTCAATTGAAAACTATGCTTGCATAGTGACCCCCGCCCAACTCGGTTTAATGATTCAACAAAAACACAGGCACACGAAAATTAAAAAAAGGTATTATCCACCAGACCGACAAACATTTCTATACATTTTTGGGGTCGCTGAATCCGAATCTGGGGATAGTTTTTTTGAAGTTAGTAACGAAATGAGATCTGACTTAGTCAAACCAACTCCGGATTTTAATTCAGCGACCCCAAAAACGTATAGAAATATTTATTTCGTCTGGTGGACAAGACCGTTCGTTCCTAAACTCAAAAAGGTGATTAAAACTGTTTCAAGTTTCATTCCTTTTTTAAGGTAAGAAACAAAATGCGATCTGACCGAGTCAAACCAACTCCAAATTTGGATTCAGTGACACCCAAAACGTATAGAAATGTTTGTCTCGTCTGGTGGACAAGACTTTTTTTTTCGTGGTCCTGTGCAGTGTTTAAACACGAAAAAAATAGGTCTTGTCCACCAGACTAGACAAACATATCTATACGTTTTTGGGGTCATTGAATCCAAATCCGGAGTTGGTTTGACTCGGTCAGATCGCATTCCGTTCCTTACCTCAAAAAAGTAATGAACCTTGAAACACTTTTCATTACATTTTTGAGTTTAGAAACGAAAGGTCTTGTCCACCATACAGGACAAACATTTCTATACGTTTTTGGGGTCGCTTAATTTAAATCCGGATTTGGATTGACTCGGTCAGATCCCATTGCGTTAATATCTTCAAGAAAGTGATGAAAGTTGATACATTTTATCACTTTTTTGAGGTTAGAAAAGAAATGCGATCTGACCGAGCCAAACCAACCACAGATTCGCGAAAAACGTATAGAAATGTTTTTCACGTCTGGTGGACAAGACCTTTTTTTTTCGTTTGCCTGTGTTTTTGTTGAGTCATTAAACCGAGTTGGGCGGGGGTCAAAAAATGTTCTAGTAACCTGAAATTTGGTATGTAATCATAGTTTTTCAATTGAAACAATATAGGGATGCACCCCTGTGTTTTTTTGTAATGCCCTAGGTGTCATACATAAGGGGTAGGAAGAGTATTTGGTTTGGAGAGAAAAGTACTAAGAGTTATTACTGAGAGATGAGATTCTGCACAAGTACACTCTGCTACACTCTGCTTAATTGCCTGTTGTCGTCGTCAGAAACAACAGGCAATGCGTTTAAACGCAAATTGAAAAATTACTTTTAAAAGTAGGGAAACATTTTTAAATAAACAAATTAACAAAATATCTAAACTACAAAAAAGCGTCATATCTATAGCAAAAATTTCTCCATACAAATATATCGCGAAGAGTTAAGTGGTTAAACCGTTGATTCATAAATAAGCAATCTGCAAAAAGCTATCAATTTGATAGGGTATGGTTAGAATTTAAGTGGAAAAAGAGATTAATTGAACGAAAAGGAAAAATTTAACTGATAAAATTATTAGGTGTGTGCACATTAAAATTAAACACCGATGGTGAAAATAACCCTTTTATAACGCGATGTAGTAATAATCAAATTGGATCACGTAAGACAAGAATCATTACCAGAAGGTTTCTTCAGGTTATATTTAAATAGTTGGTAACTAGGAGAGTTGAAAATTTAACATTTTCGCAATTTCATACAAACAGAGAAATAAACATTAAAAACCAGTACGTAATAGTCAGATCAAGTGGCTGAAAAGTTCATATATCAGCAAGCATGTAAAGTACTTAAATCAAATGTTTTACTTGATTGCAGTTAAAATATAAAACTATTATTATGATAGTATCATGGATTTCATTTATCAATAGGGCAGTAGAGGCCTCAGGAAAACAATTCATGTTTGTTATTTAAAAAAGTTAGTATACATACGTACATAGTTTAAGTGAGAGAAAAGTTTTCCACATATTAATTTGACAATTCACTCACCGTAGTAATGAGAAGAATCCATTTTCTTATTTTTGTTTTGACGTATGCCAAAAATTATTTTAAGGTTATGTAACATTCTTTTGCAGAATTTTACAAAAATATCTACTTTTTGCTTTGCTAACAGTTTTTTTTAATTGGCTAAAAGTACTCGCTTTTAATAGTATTTTCGTAAAAAAAATTGCGGAATATTCATAAATAAACATTTGATTCTTAAAATATATCGCCTTCTAAATTTTGAAATATCGTATCTGAAAAATGCCTCCCATTAAAAAAAAACACCAAACCAGCAAACTACCAAACCAAACCATTATTAACGTAGCCAAAGCCTCCCATTAAAAAAAAACACCAAACCAGCAAACTACCAAACCAAACCATTGTTAACGTAAACCAACGCCTCGCATTAAAAAAAAAACACCAAACCAGCAAACTACGAAACCAAACCATTGTTAACGTAAACCAACGCCCCCATTAAAAAAATCAAACAGAAATACGTGAGTACTTTAACAATCTTTTGCTATATATTCTAACAAAAAAACTGGATTTTCCGAATTATATTCAAGATAGTAAGTTTTAGTAATAAAACCAGAAATCAGTGCAAAACATATAGTTCATTTTTGTGGACCTGATGCGCACCGTAACCCCACTCAAATTAAACTATTTCCTCGACTATTTTATAAAACTACAACTGCCTAAACGGAAGCCACTTTTGACATCCGTCAAAACAAAAATAAGCAAACCAGTGCGCATGTGCTAGATTCTTCTCATTACTGCGGTGAGCGAATCGTTTAATTTGAATTTTGTGGTTAAATGTGTTAACAGTTACAATTGTTACAAAAGGTGAAAAATAAGTATCTTTGACAAAGTGAGATGACATCCCTATACATTAATTCTAAAACAATGTTTATCATGTTGTTAACTAAACCACGTTAAATTTATAAAGGTGGATACACTTCATTTAATATTTTTAATTAACCAAACAATGTCTAAAAAGGCTTAAATTATTTTCCAGTAATATATAATTGTTATCTACATTGTTAAACTAGCGTGAGGTTATTTGGATAAAAACATTCCACACTTATGCTCATCAATTATATGACAAAACATAAAAATAGCCGTTTTTTCCAGAGCCGTCTCTATAAAAGTTAATATTCACAGTGGAAAAATAGAAGGGTGGTGTTTTACCTTGTCTGGTTTTAAAGACCGGAATGGAGTAAAAGAACTTCATGGATCCATTCACACCACAGATTTTTTACTTTTACCAAATATCTATATCTATATAGATATATAAATATGGATCCATAGATATATAGATATGGATCCATACTAGGTCAAAAAATGACTAAAAGAAGTTTTATATTTGGCAAGTTTCAAGCTATGCAAGAAAAAATCAGTCAATATAATCTTTTGTCTTCGAAGATTTTATTGGTTGATTTCTTAATTGAAACCACCACTCCAAAAAAAAAATCGTTTTTTTTATCGATACCTTACAGCTTTAAACTTTACCAAAGTTTTAACATTTTTCCTCAGTAAATATTAAGAAAGTTGTCAAGATAAAAAAACAAAAAAGAAACTTTTTGGAAAGGCCCATCCATTCGTTAATCACATAGATAAAATAATCAAATAGATTGATTTTTGACCGCATACTTCTTCGTCCCGACTAAATGCGTCCTCCATTTTGATTCCAATTGTCCAACATAAAGTAAAAAAATATATATTTTATGTTGGTAACACTGTGTTGAGTTAGATAGGAATATTTTATTTGTTAGAGATGTGTCTTTTCATTTCACTTCAGTAGTCAGTAAAAGTTTATTTTTGTCGTTGTTTTGTTGCAACTGTTTGTTATATCGACACTCCCAAGCAACAAGGATGTAACTCAAGTTAGACCCATTTTGAGTTATACTCATAGGTAAACGCCTTGAAAAAAGACACACATGGTGGTGGCAAAAGTTTACTTAAAATCACTAAAGTAAGAAATACTAAACTTGAATATTATCAGAAACAAACAGCAAATAAACAATAAATACTTAAACAGTTAAATAAAGAATTTTATAAGCTTTAAAATGATGTATTATATGACTTCCTTTTCCACTTCAATCATTTACCCACCCTTAAATAACAAAAAAAAATATTTTAGAAATTTAGCTGTCGTAAAAAATGACAATATATGAGTTACAGCTTTGTTGCTTGGGGGTATCGATATATGTAAAAACTAAATCAATAATTTATACTACACAGATATTTATTTATTTTTACCAGTAATTTAAATATAAAAATATAATTCTTCGCACACACCTCTAACATATTCGTGCAACAGGTTAACATAACCTAATTTATGTATGTTTTGAGTTTGTTTTCGAGGTTTTTCTGTTATTTTTTCTACGCGTTTGGTGTTTTGTGCTAGAAGGGTGAACATTTTATTTTATTATAGACTATATAATAGCGTTTTTGAACTTTTAAAGTCTTTCTGTGTTTTTTGTATATTTTATAGAACTAGTAAAGTCTTTGCAATTACGTGTTTTATAAAAAGTTATAGAAACATAAAACGACTGCTACCTGCAGACAGCAGTATCATATTTTTTAGGTAAGTTTGATTTTTTTTAATATAACATAAGAAAACATTAAAAATTAAGGTTATTTCGTTGATTTATTTACGTTTTACCCACTAATTTAAATTTCCCGGCTAATTTCTGACGTAACTTCCGATCAAAATGGAGGACCCGTAAATTTGTATATAACCTTGAGATGACAGCTCATCTATGTTCTTTGTCTATTGTTAATCAGCTACACTAATGGATGGTTTACACCAAACTAACTAAGAATTTGACCAATGAAATTTATTTATATATTTGTTTATTTATTTATCTATTATTTAATTATTTACTATAAAATTAAAATTACAATTGTGATCTAAGAATGTCAGAATTATTCAACACATTTCGTTTCATTGGTTAAATTCTTAGTTTAGTGTTAATGATTGGGTAAATCAACCTTAAGACCAATTAACAATTAAAACAATTAAATTAAATGATTTAATAATATGCAATACTATTAAATCAAATTAAAAAAAATAAATAAAATATACGGCGTATTTAAATAGGGTCCGAAATTTTAAGAGGTGATTCTACATCATAACATATGACAAAAAGTTCCTATAAACATATGTCTAAAAATGCGTCGTAAGAAAGCTAAGACCTTTTTAAAGTAGCTAGAAGAAATGGTTTTTATTTAATAACTCAGGAACCCTTTGAGATATAGAAACGAGGTTTTGCACGTAAACTAATCTTAATAAGGCCTATCTTCGTATGTTATTTTCATATACTTATTTTAACTACGGATATGGGAAACGTAGGAGCCTTATCACTTTTTTGTCCCAAACTTTTTTCTGTGTAACTTTTCTGTAATTTTATTTTTGAAAAATATAAAGAAGGTACTCTTGTTGTAATATTATTAACCGTTTCCAGAAAAAAAAATAATTTTAAGGTGAAATTTCACGATATGACAAAAAAACTAAATACTAAAATTTTATATCAAAAACAAAAAAAAGTTTTTATGGATGTAGATGAAAAAATTGCTTTTAAAGCTACTACTAGCTTTAAAATGGATTTTATACTACACTGAAAAAAAGGATCCTTTCCTGGTATATGATATTAGGCCAAATGCTTCGCACTCTTGAATACGTCCAAAAGCGCCTTCTCTTAACATGAAAATATAATTCACTTGCTAAGATCTTTCTGACACTTTAACTTAAAATTCTTTGATCTTGTGTGAAATGCAAGTGGTCTTGTCTCAAAAGAAAAATTCTTGGGCCTAAGTATTTAAAATTATTTAATTTTTAACAATCTTAAGACAAGATAAATTGGTTTTGCTTCAAATGCGCCAGGTCCAAGAGAATTTTAAAAATATTTCAAAAGCGACACGTTTCTTGGGACAAGATAAATACTTTTGTTTGAAGATCTTTCTATCTATACACATCTTTTAAGCTAAAAGAATAACTGCCAAGAGTGTTGACTACTTTGAGCCAAGAAAGTAATTTTTTTCAGTGTACCCTTTAAGAATGGTGCATTTTTAGGAGACCATAGCTCCTTTAGAATAATTTTTGGAAGTACTTGTATATAAGGTTTTTTTCTTAGTTTTAATGTACATTCACCCTATTTCAAATACACCGTTTATAGCAAAGATGTCGTGTTGTTAACTTGACGACGTTATTTTACTAAATTTACCTGTAATAAGAACCTATTTTTGCCTCGGGGTATGATTTTGGCTAAAGACAACCCTGGTGTCCGCCCATAAAATTTGCATAAAAATCTTGATGACAAATCCCCAAATGCTTTTTAAGAGAACTAATGAAAAAATGTTAATGAAAAAATTACATGTGTATAAAAACACTGTAACCATGTAAATTATGGTTAATGTATGTTTAATTTGCATTTATTTTCATTTGCATAAATTTACGAAAAATATTTTATTAAATAAATAGGTTTTTTCAATGCAATGTATGTTATACGCATAGGTTTCACTCAGATTTGATTAATAAATTAATTTCAAAAAAACTTAACTCTCAGCTTAGAAACTTTTATTTTTTATTAATTAAAAAAAAAAACAAAATCCAAATTTAACATAACTTGTTCTTTTAAACCCCTTGTTACTATAAAATTTCTTTTTTCTAAATTAAAAGATAATATTCAGGTGTTAGATAACAGTGGAGTATACCAACTGTTTGGCGACAACTGTATTGCTCATATGTTGGTCAAATAGTAAGATCCCTCCGTTTTCGCATTAAAGAAAATTTAAAACCCAGATTTAGTTTGGGTAGACATTTAAAATTCAACAATCATAATTTTGTTTTTGATACAGGAGTTAAATTGTTACACGCTTGCTGGAAGGGTTCCAGACTAGATTTTTTGGAAAATTTGGAAATTTGTAGATTATCTAGAAACAAAAATCTGTTATCATATTTATTGTAAGTAATTTTATATTTTTAAGTAACATAACCTAACTTTTTAACAATAATTGTAACAATTCCTATTCTTTATGTAATTTTTTGATTTTTTGGTTTATCACTTGAGAATGGATAAATTTATCCGAAACGATCCTCGTGTTTTAATTTAAAAATTGTTTTTCAAGACTAGGCCGTTATTTTTCTTATTTGCATAGGTTTTGTCTTGGTAGAATATTTTCTTTGTAGTCTATAATTTTTTTCATAAAAAATTACATTTAAACAAAACCAGTGTCTTAATAATTTAGAATTATTTTTTGACTTCAAAGAAAAATCAGTTCTTCGAGAATCAAACACTTTTTTATTAAACAGGTAAAATATCGAAAAATAATAGCAACTTTTTAAGCCATGAGTACAGGAATAGAAACTAGCAAATGATTTGATTTTCTTAGTGTATATTACATCAAAAAGCTTTTATATTTTCGGCACATTACATGGCATATTCAATCACATGTTCCCTTTAGAAAAAAAACATTGTTATTCGAGATTATTAAAAGTATTTTATATACCACTAATGGAGGGAAACATAGGTAACATATATCATTTGATACAACAATCAAACAACTGCTTTATTTGACATTTTGAAATATATCACCTATATATATTTCTTATGTTTTCTAAAAATCTCTTGGAACGTGTGCCTCATACAGAAAAGTACCTCTTGACTTTTCTTTATATGAGACTTTAATGACCTATTGTATCCATTTCCAGCTGCCAGCTTATATTTTGCAAAACTATATATCTACAATTGTAATAAAATTAAAATTTGAAAATTTGTTGCACTTTAAAGTCCGTTAAAGCTGTTTTTGAATGTCCAAGGGGCGTTTGCCTTGCGCAATTGTTTCTTAACAAAAGATGCTACTTGAAAAAAAATAGTCAAAGGAACACCGTAGCTAATGTATAGATTTTTAATTTGTGGCCTATTTCTTCTTTTCATTTTATTGTTTCGAATAAATTGTATTTTGACATTGGATTTCAATTGAGGTGCCGAATTTTATAGAAGCGTTGATTTTTGGAATTTTACACTTTATGACGTAACATAAAGTTAAGCCGAAACATCCCAGGAAACCAGATGATGTCCCCGACGTGCTATCGACATCAGTTTTAGGTCATATTTTTGACGTCATACATACGACGCATATCAGACGTCGACAAGACGTCAGTTTTTGGTCAAATTCTATATAATGATTAAAGATTGATGACTTTATAATGTATTTTCTGGAATTACGTAAACTGAACAGTAACTGTTCAGTCGCTATAACGACTATAGTTAGCCTGCTAATTTGAATCAAATTATTTGATGTACATCATCGGGTTAGTATGGATTATCTATACCTGTGGAAAATTCCTTTCACTGGACAAGGGCAGATATGTGGAGGTAGTAATGGCAAGAAATTTTCTATGAAATCCTGTCATAGGATCTCATATTGTAATATTGCCCTCTCTAAAATTAACTCACTCTGCCTCCAGCCTTGTGGGTTAATTTTCTCATGGGCAAAATCCTAGATTCCTCTTTCATACCATAAAAAACTATTAATTGGTAAGATATATAATGTTGAATATGTTATTTTAACGTCATATTTCTGACTTTATTATAAGGTCAGTAATGTTACGTCCCTGGGATGTGACTTATACACGTCACTGGGACGACAGCAAGACGTCTTATGATGTCATGTAGGTCAGTCAGTGCCCAATAATTGGCGTCAAAAAGACGTATTTTGCTTTCCTGCAGTGAAAAAAATGACGTTCTTGGCTCAAAGTAGTCAATACTCTTGGCAGTTATTCTTTCAGCGTAAAAGATGTGTATCTTCAAACAAAACTATTTATTTTGTCCCAAGAAAAGTGTTGCTTTTGAAATACTTTTAAAATTCTCTTGGACCTGGAGCATTTGAGGCAAAAACCATTTATCTTGTTTTAAGATTGTTAAAAATTAAATAATTTTAAATACTTTGGCCCAAGAATTTTTCTTTTGAGATAAGACCACTTGCATTTCACACAAGATCAAAGAATTTTAAGTTAAAGAATCAGTAAGATATTGCCAAGTGAATTATATTTTTATGTTAAGAGAAAGCGCTTTTGAACGCGAAAGCATTTGGCCTAATTTCATATGCCATTACCGCAAAGGATCCCTTTTTCAGTGTGGGATCGGCTTTACAAAGTTCTAAAAGTGTTTACACCAGTCAGACTTGCCGTGGGATATTTTCCCATTATTCAATAATCTTAATTAATACTAATAATGCTTAATTAATTAATATATACCAATTAGTAAATTATATGTCAATTAGTATAAATATTTAATAAATTAAATCTTGTTATGTATTCTTTAAACCTGTAATTTAGCTGTAATTATTCTTAATTACTGTAGAACTGGTAAATATGGCAATTAAGTAATGATTTTAATTAGTTATCCAACATTATTTCAGAAAAAATATGTGTATTTAACAACAATAGAAGGAAATTAATAATTATTGCAGAAGCTTAGAATTATTATACAAACATTTTAAATCATCTTGTTTTTTATTGTTTGTGATTGATACATTTAGTTTTCTTATGAATAATAGTAGACTCAGTACAGAACCTTGCATAACACAATTAAAATAAATTAATTGTGTTTTAATTTTAACGTTTGTTTAGTTACAATTATAGTAACTTAACTGGAAATAACAAAACTAATGGTGGTTAAGCCAGTCATTTACACTAAACTAATTTAGAAATTTGACCAATAAAATGTCAGAAATATTTGGCACATTTCACTGGTTATATTATTAAGTTAGTTTAGTGTTAATGGATCGGTTAACCATCCATAAGAGTTTTTAAACTAAACAAAATTATAGAATTTTTTTTTTTTCATTTAACTTCAAAATTCAGTAAAATTATTAACTGCTGTAAACGATAAATAAATAGTAGGGGTCCCAGAATACTCCCTTGAGGCGGCACATCTGACAAAGCAAAAAACAATCTTGACATAAATCCAAATTAAAAAAAAAATATTATTGTGGATATTCTTGAGGATATTCTTGTACTTATATGTTGTTACATACAACATACTAATTAATAATAACCTATAATTATCATATTGATTGGTATACCATGAATTGACGTTTCGGCTCAACTCTTTCATTATTATTTTTAATTAATTTATGAATTAATTATGTAACTAATGGATACATGGAATCATAAATTAAATTGTAACTTCATATTTTGAGCAAATTAGTAACTAAACTGGCTTTGTTTTTGGAAAAATACTAACACGGTATACTTATTATTTAACTGAATCATTTCCTACTAATTATTTTTACTTAATTAGAAAATCTCACATACATTATTTAATTTGAAAAAAAAACTGATTTATGGCTCACAGTTCGTATACACACAGAGGAAAAAGTATTTGTAATACTTGCATTCGATATTTAATACAAGAAATTGTATTATTCAAACCAAGCACTTTTACCTGATTTAAGTCTTAACCTACTGGTCTAAGCAAGAAACTTTTATTAAGCAAAACAATTAATTTAAGTACTTAACATTCCTGCAGATATACTTTTGAGCCACTAGAGTACTTCTTTTTAGTTTTTATATATTTGTTTTTTATATATTTTTATATACCGGGTGTCCCAACTCCATTTACCCAACAATTTTCTCAACAACAGTCCAATAGAGAATTTTATTTGCTGTAAAATGTATCGGCCCCCCTTTCCATTAAAAAAAAACCCTGTGCCCCCTGCCACATTTTCAGAGTTGAAATTATCAAATATATGCTAAAAGATAGTTTAAGTTGTCTTATTTAAGATGGTTTTCGCAGAACTTGATGATCTCTTTAAGTTTTCGAGAAAATCGTTGGGTAAATTGAGATGTGACAACCGGTATGCAGGGTTATTCAGAAATAATTTCGAGAAATTTAAGAGATGATTCTACCTTAAAAATTATGAAAAAAAGTTCCTATTAAGGTTGGTCCGGAAATGAGTCCTAAGGGAGCTACGGCTCTTTTAAATTGTAGTAAAAATAAAGTTTTTAATTAATAACTCCTGTACCCTTTAAGCTAGAGCGACGAGCTTTTGCATGTATACTAGTATTAATAAGGGCAATAATTTTTTGTTAATTTATTTTTTTGAATTTATCCAAAGGCGTGCCTAGACGGATAAAATATGTGAGGCTTAACACATTTTTGCCCCAAACTTTTTTGTGTATTTTTTTTTTTTTGGATTTTTTGTAATAAATATTCCTTCAGTAAAAATGTCATATAGTGTAACACAGTAGGAGCAACCGTTTAAAAAAAATGCAATTAAGAGGAAGTAACATTTTGTGCCACTAAAAATGTAAATTTTTAAAAGGCTATAACTCCTTTAATATTAAATGTAGGTGTTTTGGTGAAGTATACTTTTTTGCTTAATTTTATTTAAAGAATCGCCCTGCAGCATTAAAATTTTATTGGTGCTTTTTTTGTTCCCCATTTAATACGTTCATCTTCGAAGGCCCTTTGGGCTCATTTACGGACTAACCTTTATAGGAACTTTTTTTCATATTTTTCTACCTTAAATTTCTCGAACTTATTTCTGAATAACCCTGTATATATTTTGTTAAAATATTTTTTTGTATAATACCGTATGTATAATTTTAGAGAAAGTATTATTTGGTTCTATGCAAAAATGTATGCTTTATTGGTATGGCTGGTTTTCCTTTTCTTTGTATATTACCGCCCATGTTCATACTTCTTCGATCCTTTCGGAGGATCATAAAATTTAAAAAAAAATGTCAATATTTATCTAGAATCTATTTATTTGTAGATAGTGAAGAAGAGTTTTAAATATTCGCACAAAACTGTCTCCGACCGACCTTTTCTAAAAGTGGACCTAAGCGGCACTTTTGCGGTGCGCTCTACTAATGACCATCTTTGCTAAAACAACATTTAATTAGGTCCATCTGACTTGTGGCTCTTGTTATTTACAAGGGTATACACTGTTAAAATAACAGCACTTAAAACTTAAGATAAATAACTACAAGTTTTGTACCTCTTTAATGATTTTTGTGAACATTTTTAGCTATCTAAACTAAGATTTGTGTGCACTGTGCACCTTTTGCAATAGTTTAACGATTTATGTGTTGACAGATTGAATTTAAAGCTGTTTGAATAAAATAAAACACCGAAAATTAGGCTTCTATAATGTAGACCATTTAAATAATAATCAATTTTCTTTACCATGGTAATTTGCTGTTGTCGCTGATCTTTAGTAGAAAATTACCACGGTAACAAATTACCAGCTATTCACCAAATAATATCTAAACTATTTAGTAAATAGCTGTCAATTTTACTCTAAATTTAACTCAAAGTAATAATATTTTTAAGTTTAACATTAGTACCCCAAGTTTCCATATTGGTAACCCATTACTTTGATTAGTATTTGCGTACGTGGTTCGTGTCCTTTCTAATGTATTTAGAGATTTTTAGTGGGATGACGGGAGAAATCGCCATTGGATTTAGTTAAATGTATTTTTAATGCTCTGTATTTTTTCCTTCTGCGTCGTTAAGGTATAATTTTCTAGTTTATTTCCTAAAAGCTCGTTTAGGAAATGTATCATTATAACTGTCAAATATAATTGGTTGTGATCCGCCCAGTCAAAAATTTGCCAATATTCTGATTTGTTATTTCGCCAATTAAGAGAAATAGTAGTTAATTATAGGCTACATTAAAAATCTACATTTTTTCAAAAATAAGATTTAAAACTTATTGCCATCATTAAATTTTAAAATGGTTTTAGTGAAATTAAATATAATTACAGTTTTCCTATAGTTTAATTATATGTTTTAAGTCATTATTATGTTTCAAATAGATAACTCGGAAATAACAGAAAATAATTATTGCATTTTCAATTATAATTCCTAAAAACAATTAAAATATAGTAGTTTACATTTATGCCTCTATTGATGTTTAATAAACCTAATACGTATATTAAAAATATATTAATAATATTTAACATTATTCATGACCACGTGTTTTTTTCTGTCCAATCATATTACAGTTATATCGGGAATTCTCTGCTGTTGAAAATTCTAGTGAGAATATTTGTATTATTTTGTTTTTCAGTATTTCTCTTTTACAACAAAATTTCAACCTAATAATTATAGTATATTATTCAATGAGCAATTATTGCTATTTATCAATGAGGGTAAATTTTGAGACACGAGCCGAAAGGCGAGTGACCTAATCACCCGAATGATTAATAGCTATTATACTCGAGTAGAATTCTATACTTTATCCACTGTCGTTTAAAATTTGAAAAGGTTTATTTTTTCAGACCCGTGATTAATAGGCTCATTAATCACGGCCATGGATAAAATCTTATTACTCTATCTCTCTTTCTTTTTTATTAAAAATTATATGTAAAAAAACAAACATAAATAGTGTTAAGTTAATTTTATTTTATAAATTTGGATTCCGCACACAAACTTTAGTTTAGGCGGATGCCCATCTTTTCTTATTAATGTAATGTTTATAAACAAACCTGAAAGAAATTGAATTGAATTGAATTATTATTTACCAAAAAATACCACAAAATATTCTTTTTATAAAATGTAATGACAGTTTTTCTAGATTACCTTTTTAACATGAAATAGTATATTCTATAACTAGTATGGAATAGACAATATTCCGCGCGAGCGGAAAGTTTGTCATATGAGCCGGTAGGCGAGTATGACGGTCCTGCGAGCGCGGAATGACTATTCCATACGTGTTGTAGACTATACTTTTTCTTCGACTGCAAATATGAAACACTGTTTAGCTTTAAACTGCGGACAAAGTTAAAAACAATGTTTTTTGTGACTCGAAATTGTAAATGCAACAAAACACATATTTTTAAATAAAGCAATTAATGTTATATAATAAGTTTATCACATCAGTACTTAAAAAATATTTTTATTTAATTTTAGCACATATTTACAGATTATAATGCAAAAATTAAAGGGTATGTCAGATTGTTGTGACAGATATCAGGTTTAAACATTTAACAACAGATGGAACAGTTTTAATTTTTTAAACTAAATTGATAAAAAACTGTTCAAATATTAAGAAAAACTAATAAACTTTATGTAATTTTAACGCAAAACTTTAAATTGCATTAAATTATTCAATATTTCATGGTAAAATAAATATATTTTTGCTAATTTTGCTACAGTTTTCTTTACTTTTATAAACAAGAGATGGCACTACATGTGCTCATTCTAACACTTGATACGGAATATTCATACCATATCTAGAGCTAGAATGGATTCACTCTGTGTATGAAAAGTGTGTGTATTTGCTTACATTCTAAAGCAGTCGTAGAAAAAAGCTTTTAAAATGTAGATACCGCGCTAGTCAGTCAATGACTGAACTTTTGACAGAACAGTAATTGGCAATTTAAAATTGCACAAAAAAGGGTTTAGTTTAGCAATTGAGAATGCCTGAAGTCAATTTTTTGTTTTATTTGCTGCTCCTAAAAAACTCAAAATTTTCTTTGTTTGTTACCATATAATTTGTGAGCAAGTACATATTAGTATTTTTTAGTTTTGTATTCGTTTTTGTCCTTTATGTGCACAATCTTTCCGGATAAGTTTGAAGAAAAAATGTATCAACATTTTTGAAATAAAAGAAAAAATCAAATCAAATAAAATATTTTTTATAAATTATGGAAATCAAAGGACGCATCATAATTTTTTTTCGTTGCAAAATAAAATTATGTTCAATATAGGGTTATATTATATTCATCAAACGAATGTAAAAAATGAAAAGAATATAGTATAGGTACCCAGTACGTATACCTACCTATTATCAAAAATTTTCAATGGTTGCCAAAAACTATTGATTTAAACCCCATCAAAAGCAAGTAACAACACAGTTTCATTCTTATATGAATAAAAAATCGAATTATTGTTTTGGACGTTGGATTCTCGACCTAGTCGGTAAAATCTCAAAGATTCCGCACAGCGGGTGTCGAAAAACGGTCTCATATTGCGGGGTGGAGCACCAGGGCGCCACTGTCGACTTTTTCACGGTCTGCCTGCAAAAACCTGCCACCAGATAATCATCTAACGATATCTAATAGTTAAAAGATATACGCCTTCAAAAATCTGCCAAAGTGTCAACTGTTTGGACTGCAATTAAAACAAATTATTAGTTTTCAAATAATAATTATATGCTATAATAGTTTTTTAAAATAGGCTACAAACAACCGTTTGACTTAAATTGTTTGAGAGAATTAATTTATTGTTTTAGGGTATGATATTTAATTTATATTAAGTTGGCGCCAGATTTTTTACAATCGTAAAATTTAATATTGCAGTTCTACAAAATTTAATAACTCGTTTAAGATGTATAGGCTTTAGTAAAAATGAAATACACTTATATTATTTATTTAACTTGCAAACTAGAGCTCTGCCCTCCTAAAGAGGAACGCGGCATGTACACCTGACACTTACGGTTTTCAATCTTAGTATTATTTTACTACGGAGAATAACGGTATGTACTAATCCTAAGGAAATCTGAGGTAAGTTCATCGAAGATGTTACTTGCCGCGTTCTTTCTTTGTAAAATTTTGTTTTGAAAAGAGAAACAGGATAAAGCAAATACAAAAGAGAGCAAATTTATGGGTATTTTAGTGGCAGTCAGACAAAATTCATAGATAAATAGATACATTTATTGTTTCTAAAGAAATATACATTTCTTATAAGAATACAAAATTAATATTATTATAAAATATTGATCAATCAACAAAAAAAAAAAAGAAATAAAAAAAATATATTGTTTAATATTATCCTACTATTGTTTAATACTATTCTTACTACTATTTTTTAATAGTATAGGTACTACTTTAGTATCTACTAGTAAATATATCTGTTTAAATATAATTAAATAATATTTTTTTTTAATTTTTTTTTAAATTATTTTTTTTTAAGTATTTGTGAAAATGCAATATACCATTTACTGTGAATAGTATATAATGGAATGCGTAGCACTACATATCTTTATGGCTTGTTATAATATTAGGTATCAAAAACTTATATTGTTACAGAAAATCATAAAAAATATTTGATGTTATAATTTATTTAAAAAATTCACTTGCACCCACAAAATAATTATACTTTTTCAATTAAATTTTACTTTAAATATAGATACCACAAATTAACAGATTTTTTAAATACCAAAAAGCATAAATATAGTTAGTTTAGATATTATTTCGTTTATTAAAAAATTAAAATCCATTCCAAACTTTTACATCGAAAGAATTTCCTTAGGATTGGTACTTACCGTTATTTTTCGTAGTAAAATAATACTAAGCTCGAAAACCGTATGTGTCAGGCGTACATGCTGCTTTCCTTTTTAGGAGGATACAGCTAGAGATTTTAAAAAATTATTACCAATATTGACAAAAAAACATTTTTTGTTTTTCTCCTGGATAAAAATAGTCCCGTCTTCGATCGTCTTCGTCAGTCTGTCGTTCTTACTGGACACGATAGTTTTTAACTTTTTTAACCTAAATTGTTTATTTTTACCAGGTTTTAGATGGCGCATAAATATACATCCAATCCAATGACTTTACTTCTGAAGTGAATAAAGTTTTCTTAATTATCGTACAGAGGACTCTTGATAGTGACGAGGGCGAGCAGAATCAATATCATTATTTAAGATAATTAAAATATAGATTGATGGAAAATTTTATGAATATATGATCAGTAACTGCCATGCCAAAATGATTCTAATCCAAAAATATGAAAACAAGTTTCTTTAAAGGTTGGTCCGGAAATGGGTCCTAAGGGAGCTACGGCCTTCGAAGATGATATTTTGAATGGGGAACAAAAAAAAGCATCAATAAAATTTTAATGCTGCAGTGTGATTCTTCATTTAAAACTGCGCAAAAAAGTGTTCTTCACCAAAACACCGAAATTTAATATTAAAGGAGTATAAGCCTTTTAAAAAGCAATGTTTTTGGTGGCACAAAATGTTACTTTTACTGAATAAATTATATTATATATTATAACTATTTTTCAAAAATGGCGATTTCAAAGGCTACTTGTTTTTTAGCGGTTAATTAAGATCCAGCAAACATTTTACTTTATTGTTGATAAAAAAATGTTTAATAATAAAAATAAATGTGGTAGTAGTGAAAAAAATAATATATACCCCGCGGTAGAGAAGCCTATTATAGCCTCGCTACGCTAACACTCTTATATCCCTCGATACTACGTATCTCGAGATTTAATACATTACATTACATGTTTGTTTAACCTCGTACTATCCCCTAAATCTAGGGCTAGTAGTAGAGGGAACCACCGGCTTATACTGACTTTCGAACAAGTTTTTATAGGGCTGTCCGCTTCACTTACGCCTTAGCCAAATTTTAATTATTAATTAACTGAAAAAGGCAAATCGGCGCCAGTGAGAATCGAACTTACGCTAGTTGGCAAGTAGACTTGTTATGTACGGACCCGGTAGACCACTACACCAATCCTCCTATATACGCTTGGCTATAAAAAGTGTCTTCTCTACCTTGGTAGACCACTACACCAATCCTCCCATATACGCTTGGCTATAAAAGGTGTCTTCTCTACCTTGGTAGTTTTTAAATGGTTAAGTAACTTCCTTGTAATTTTATGCTATGGCATATCATATTTTGTCTATAAGAAGATTAATTATTATATTATTTACAGCACCTGCTCTAGAATAATATACGGTAGTTTCGAATTTTCAAAAATTTTCAAAAATTTTCAAGAATTGTCCAAGACAATTATTGGATATTTTATTTCATGAAAAAAAAGCAACTTTTTTTTTGTTTGTTGCTTTTTGTTGTTTTTTTTTTGTGGACACGATGTTCTATTAAAAAAAAACATATTTTTGCCACTTCCGGCAAAACCGAAAGTGCAACAAAAAAATTAAATCCGCCAATATTAATAAATAAATAAATCGCCAAAGTTTCGTTTTTATTGAATGAAGATTAATCTTAATTTTAGGGGTGGACATAAATAAAATTCACCCAGTAGATTTTTAGTTTTTATCCCAAAACAGAAGAATTTTTAGGAGAAACCCCACTCGCTTATGGTAGACAGATATTAAAATTAAAATTTAATACTTGTGTGTAGTGTCCATTGTAAGAGAATTTGTACTGAGGTTAAAAATATTTTTTTTTTTAATTATTTTTAATTTAATAATTAATCTTCTTATAAACAAAATATGATATGCCATAACATAATATTACAAGGAAGTTACTTCCTCATTTAAAAACGACTCCATAAATCAAAAATACTATACATTAAAATATTTAAATCTAAAATTTCACGGTATAATCCCAAAAATGAATTTTCTATTAGCAAAGAATTTTAAACAAACGAGCAATATGTTTTCTGAAACCAAAAGATCATATTTTGAGGTCAAATTTAAATAATTAACTATGAAGATGAATTTGAGTCATTGACAGTTAATGAGGTTTTTTTTTGGATTATTAGGAAACATGTGGACAACAGAAGTTGACAGAAATATGATAAATTGTTTGATTCGTCATAAAAATTTGTAGATAAGTAGGAAATATGTTTAAAAAATGTTGTTCCATGTATTTTGCTTCAATTAGGAGAATTTTGCCTCGTTTATCTAACAAATTAAAGCACACTTCAGGAAAATCATTAATTTTTCGAAAATTAATGAACCAGACCCTGTATAAGAATAAATTTAGACCCATTTAAAATGTGTAAATCATGCATTGTGAAGAGGACCCATTCCAAAATCATTCATACGAAAAGATCACAAAAGCCTCTCTTAATTTAATAAAACCTGATAGAAAACAGTTTTGAGTCCATTTAATTGATAGTGCCTAATTTTACTTAGCCCCAGATATCATGTACCTACGTGTGAAAAAATACTTTTCCTACGTGCCAATCACATTTTTTATTCCTAGTTCTACATTTTTTTTTTCGAGTTTTTTTTTTATTTGATTATATTATATAAAAAAAAATGTTTGGTTTGGTTTTGGAACTGAAATTTTGCTGTAATTTAGTATTAATTATTAATTATCCATCTTGCTATAAAAAATGTCTTCTCTATACTGCCGGGCTAAGACACGTTGTCCTATCTGCAAATTAGATGTTTTGAGATTTGGCCAGTTTTATTGTTTTTGTTTGCACTTTTTGAAAACATGTTTAAATAAATATGGAGTTGGGTTCTGCTTTATTTTAAATCAAAAATACGTGATATCCTTTGAAAAAATATTTTTTTGTTAGAAAAATAAATTGTCATATTAAACGCATTTGTTCTATCTGAGAAAGTTAGGACAAAATGATCTAAAAAGTCCAATCAAATTACTAATAACTGTTCAGTTAGTCAAAGTCCTGACTTATTCGTCTAGTAAAGACTAGTTAGGACAATTTTATTCAGAAAACATTGAAAATTTTCCACATAGGGCAAACATCTTAGGCAAATTTTTAGGATTTGGGTTTGGACTTAAAGCAATACAATGGTGTGCTTATCTCAAAAAAAAATAATTTTTGCAGATAGGACAACTTGGCTTCAGAGGGCTTTATAGTCATAACCAGTTGTATAACTATTTTATTGTTTGTTTAATTAGGTTAAAAGAGGACATTGAAAAAGATTTTTAAGACTATTGAATAATTTTGGTGTCCTAAATTAAAAAAAAAATAGTAAAAATAAAAAACAGAGTAAAATGTTTTAACACTCAATTTGTCAAATTTATGCTATGTTCATTTTGAAAAAAATGTACAAAAACAATCTAACTCGATTAAAAAAGAATAAAAAAAACAGTTTTATAATGTCCAAACAAACCTGAATTGGGATCAAAATGTGGTTTTCGTGGTCAAACCTAAACTTACCAAAAACCCATTGTAAAAGATATAAACAATAAATAAAAATACAAAAAAATAATATCAATATTTTTTTCTATAATTTAGTGAACTTATTATGAACAGATTTGTATTATGATTCGCTTGTCAGTTTCAGTGAAAACGTCGTATTTCAATAGAATTTTGGCTTATTATATACTATCGAACCCACCCTCTATAACATATTTTAAGCGAAATGAATGAAAATTTACACCTACTGTCTATTCTAGACATCTTGACTAGTCCATAAAATTTTTATTAGATTCGAATTTAGTCGGTCTTTTTGTGGACTATTTTCATTATGTGATACAAATTTTTACGACTTTTCTTATGTGTCGCTTTTTTTGTTAGGACTTTTTTATATCAAGGTGCTTTTGTGTTCACATTTTTTTCGTTTTTATTCTCCCTTTTTATATTTTTATCATATATTTTTTGTTATTTAGTTTGATTTAATTCGACTATAAATCATTTCAAAAATGATTTTTACAACATTTATAAAAACGATTTTAAGTTTAATTGAGACATAAAAATTCTGCTAATAAATTATAACTTTTATAAATTTTTGATAGTAGAGGTCAAAATACATTAAAAACTTCTTAAGATTATTTAAGATTATGTTACTCTTTCTAGATACCATGATGCCAAATAAAAAAAGTTATGTACCCAAGTTTCTGTCAAGGGCTCCGAACTCCGAATAAAAATTAACACTTAGTGGAGGATAAACTAAAGATATGTATTACTAAGCATTCCATTATATATTATTCATCAAATGGTAGATTGCATTTTTCCAAATACTTAAAAAAAATAATTAAAAAAATAAATAAAAAAATTACATTTAAAATTGTTTTTTTTTAATCAAAAAATAGTTATTTATGGTACTACTGGGTAAAGTAAGATATTCGACAGGGCAATATCGGTTTACCCATGAGTGCCATACAAGGTTTTATCCAATAAATAGCTTAGGAATTCATATTTTTATTAAAAATTTTAATGACATTTACAAGAAAATAATTTGACAAGTGACAGTTGAGTGGGTAAAATAAATAATTATTGAGTTTATCTATTTAAAATAAAGCTGGTAATTGTCTCATTATCTGTATGTATTGGATAAACATTTTTTTTTCAAATTTTTTGATTTAATTTTTTTTTGATAAAAACGAAAATATTTTGAAAAAAAAATTTTTTTTTTTCAAAAATTATTTTCAAAAAAAAAATCGAAAAAAAATTCAAAATTTTTATCTTTTTTTATTTTCTTTTTGCGAAAAACAAAAAATTAAAAAAAAATGACAAATTTTTTTTTTAAGTTTAACCCCCTATAACTTTTTTGTTTATGGGGGCATTACTTTGAAAATTAGTGTTTATTTCTGAAAAAGTTACGTTAATTGGAATTTTCTTTCAGCTTTTTTCGATTTTTTTAAAAGTTTAACCCCCATGAGGGGATTACTTTCAAAAACAATTTTGATTTTTCCTGAAAATTTCAAGTCGATCGGATTATTCTTTCTTGAGTTATCATGTCTACAAAAAATGTGACATCGGACGGACAGATGGATATTTCAAAAAAAAAGTTGCTTTTTTTTCATGAAACATATTTATATCCAAGAATTTTTTGTCTAGGACGATTTTTGATTTTTTTTTAAATTCGAAACTACCGTATAATATTATTCTAGCGCAGGCGCTGTGAATAATGTAATAAGCGGTTGTAACGGGTTATAACCGATTATAACCGGTTAATCGGTTAGTTCGATTATTATTAATCGAATAATTGAAATAAGGTTATTTCAATTTCCAATAACCTGCAGTACCTAATTATATTGTTCGAAAAACAGAGTTAAAAATAAACAATAACCTGTAGTACCTAATTATATTGTTCTCAAAAACAGAGTTAAAAATAAACATAATCAATGTTGGTGTTCTTCTTCTTGTAATTATAACTATTCAATTAATGTAATATATTGCCTTGTTGTAATGCAATTTAAGAAAAGTTTTCGAAAAATATGATTATAATTGTTGATAAAACTTTTATCAAAATAATTAGACCACCCATTCCAATTGTTTACATGGATTTATATACATTTGTTTCATGTTCATATAATTAAAATATTTCTAAATTGGTGGCAAGAAAGGTCAGTTTAATTTTAGATAATTATAATTTATAATGATTGGAGGCAACTTTTCTTTTGATAAAGTCATTATTAATTGTGTCATTTAAGCAATAAACAATATAATTTATTTAGTTTTTTTAACAAGATTTTCATATCTTTATATTTAGTACACACAACAGGGCCACTTTTTAATTGGTTAAAAAGTTATTTAACAGATCGCAAACAAATTGTAGTTATTGTTGGATTTTTTTCGCATTTTATTGATGTTACTTCTGGTGTGCCTCAAGGGTCTCACTTAGGGCCCATAATTTTTCTACTTTTTATCAACGATATCATGGCATGTGTTGAAGATTGCGAAATACTTTTGTTTGCCGATGATATGAAGATTTTTAGAAAAGTATCATCGACCATTGACTATTTAATTTTACAATCAAATCTGGATCGTATTTCTAGGTGGTGTGATGAGAACTTTTTAGAGCTTAATATTAGTAAGTGCAAAGTTATATCTTTTTCTAAAAGGCTAACTTCGTATGAATTTAATTACGTTATTAATAATGATGAGCTTGAGAGAGTTTTCAGTATCATTGACTTGGGTGTGTTATTTGATAACAAATTAACTTTTGTCCCTCATATAGAAAATATAGTTAATAGAGCCCTTAGAATGTGTGGTTTTGTAATTAGGCAATGCCAAGACTTTACAGATGTACCTGCCATGTTATTACTTTTTAATTCTTTGTCACGGAGTATTCTTGAATATGCAGCAATTATTTGGTCCCCCTCTCAACAATGTTATAAAAACTTGATTGAAAAAGTTCAAAAAAAGTTGATCAAATTCTTGCTGTATAAACTTAAAATACCTAATGAAATTAACTATAATCATAAATTAACTTTGTTGGGAATGGAGTCACTTGAATCTCGCCGAACAAATATTGACAAAATATTTATGTTTAAGTTATTTAATTACCTAATTGATTGTCCGGATATTTTAAAACTTTTTTCCTTACGTGTTCCTGGAGTAAGCACGCGTTATACATCTTTATTACATGTTCCGTTTACTAGAACTAATTACGGTCACTTTAGTAGTGTACCTAGATTGGCCAGAAATATAAATTCTTGTTATATTGACATTTTTTGCACGAGCCTATTTTCTTTTAAAAGACTTCTTAGAACAAACAACTAATTAATTAAGATTCCTATTTTATTTAGATTATATTCTAACGATACGTTTTATATTTGTAATGTTTCTTTTTATTGTACTACTTGGATGTATATCTGTTTGTACTAAATAAATAAATAAATAAATAAATAAATACAAAGAAATAATTACTTAAAACAAGTACATAATATTCAAAGCAAAAGTTTGTTTATCCTCAAGCATGTTTTAACTTAAAACTATTTGTCAAATGTTTGGCTTGATTAAAGTTAAAAACATCTTACCTAACCCGTAGCTACTGATGTGGATTTTGACAGACTCCGCGTGTCAATAATCTTGATTCAAGATACTTTTAAAAATAATTATATTAATGTTTCGTTTTCTTTTTTGATAAACTTATTCTAAAAATGTACCTAAAAATAATTAAACTTTTATTTCTTGCACCCTGTTTCCATTTATTTACCTTTGCGCACTTTAATAACCCTGTTTATTAATGGGAGTCTGTGAGACTCCACCTCAGTAATTAAGCACAGAATCTTCACGTCAGTAGCTACGGGTTAATAGGTTAAAAATTGAGTCGCGTAGAAGTGCTTGGTTTATAATAATAATAAAAAATTAAAATAGTAAAAAAAATTAACTAATACTAATTCCTTGGAAGCAATTTCTAATTGAACTTGAAACAAATTATTTTTTTTAATTAGTTAAATATGTACATATATATCCACTATTTTTATACTTGCAACAAGTATATAACACAAGTAACACAAATAAATACTTCATATAGAAATTTTTCTTTGCATGTACAACGTAGATCTAACGTATTAAAATTGCCACGTATATAATAAATGTAGTAAAATATATTTAATTTCATATAGGATTTATCTCATTTAAATTGAAGACACTTCAATAAAAAAAAACATATTTGTAATTCGATTAACGCTGTGGCCTAGGTAATTTCTAAAAAGTGGATAGCTAGCTAAAGTATAGAGTTTTATTTTTTATAGTAGAATCATATTTGACTTATTGGACTTATTGGGAAGATTAAGATAAAAAATATAAAAAAAGGTTGGAAGTCTGGGGACTTTCTAATGGGCTCACGTGTTAAAAAAAATTAAATACGATATTTAAAAAAAAATAATGGTATTTACCCTTTAAGACTTTTTTTAAATTGTTTGGCCAAGTCAAAAAATAAAAAAAGTTACAGAAGTTTTAATAAACGGCTAATAATGCTAATTTTGGCATACAGCGCCTCACATATTGAGTACCCATTTCTTTCCGTTTTGACAACTTGTCTTAGCAAGGCGGATTACTAAAACAATTTTATTTTTTTTTACAATAATACCAAAAAGTTAATATTTAGTCAGGCCCATGCAACAACACTTAGCGTATATTATTTTACAAACTTGTATTATTTTAAAGAGGTTATGAAAATAAATATTAACATTTTGGTATCCTTATCAGGAGACAAAATAATCTTTCTAGTGATATCGACGAGCCGTAGGCGTAATAAAGCAAAAATTTGAGTTACAGTAAAAAGTGTGTTTTTCCGAGTTTAGTTTCCGTATAAAATCAAAAGTAAAAAATCTTTTTAATAAATTGTATTTTTTTGCCAATATTTGATTCAAAATTAATAGATTAAGTGACTTTCCAGATATAACAAATCTGAAAAAAAAAAATTAAAAAAATGACAAAAGCTCATAAAATCTGACAACAATCCTAATACATATAATTTATTGGAGACTCCAAATATGTAAGTATATAGAGGGTGTTCCATTTAAAAATCAAAAGTAGGCGTCGTCTCCGGTTAAACCGGAAGTAAAAAAAAATTACGTTAATTGATATAATTTTAAATATGGTGTTATAGACCCCCTGTATATTTCATTCTTTTATCTCTAGGAATAAAAAATTTATAGGGGCGATCCACCTTTGAAAAACACCCGGTATATTCTTATTCTCTTGATATTTTTTCTGTAAATAAATAATACGTATTAAATAATTTATTTTAAGTAATCTTTACTTGATATAAATTACCAATTATGTAGTTTTATCCGTGACAAAAGTAATTAAGAGTATTTTATTTGCGATTTAATTATTGTGAATTGTCACTTATTATTGCAAACTAATTTATTATTATTAAACTCTACCGCATGTTACAGAAAATAGCTAAAAGCAAAAAATATACTGAACAAAACTGATCCAACGCAACTCGTTTTACGCTTGTAAAGTTAGTCTCCCTCTTTCTTCTTCCACCACAATAGAGCAAGAGAAATAGGTTACTTTGCAGGTCTATCACAGGTTGCATTGGTTCACTTTTGGTTCCCTTGGAATAAGTGTACAAAAATTAAATAGTTCATCCATTTTGTCATATTGACAAACTGTACACTGAATAGTGTTTAGCACAGTTTTAATCTTACTAAATTTTACTTCATCTAGTCTTAAGCTTCGGTTTCCTCCAAAAGTCGCAGTCGCTGATGACTGCGACCCAATCGTTGAGACATCTCCAATGCATTTTAAATGTCCCTGTTTTCCTAGCTGCTGACGAGTCGTTACTACTAACTACCGGTCGCCGTTCGTTTGGTCGCCGGTCGCTTGACTGCTCCGGGAGCAGACGCACGACTAATTGGTCACGAATTTGACGATAAAACAGGTGGTTTTGCGCTGTGACAAGTGTCTTTTACAGTTTTACTCAATTAGAATTTCTTGAAATCTCTCCACCTCTCTCAGCGGATACATCTCATCAACTTTTACCCTTTTTCCTTCATGATGTAGTTAATAAGAGGAGGAAATTCTCCTCTTCCGCTTGATAATTCAGAAACATGAAAAGAATCGACTTTTTAGAGATATTCATTCTGACTTTAAGGCATAAACTCGCAAACAAACAAACAGCTGAGAGAATGGCGACTGGCTTCTGGCGAGACCGAGGAAAACAGGTCAGCTACTGCGACTTTTGAAGGAAACCGTAGCTTTACTTAGTTTCTTGGTCTTGATTTTTGCTTTTTTGGAATAAACTTCTTTTCGAAAGGAGAAAATAGCAAAGCAAAAACAGACCAAGTACAAAAAACAAAGTAAATCCAGATCAAGTAACCCTAGAATACTATTGTCCTTAATTTTATTAAAAAGTCTTTAAATAAACACTATGAACTCAAGAATGTTGCAATAACTATATTCTATAATGTTACTGGTTTATTTTCCATAATTTCAAAATTTCATCCCTATGTTAGACCAATTGCATTTTTAATATCATGCAACATGAAGTCTATCATAAGAAGACAAGCAATTTTAAAACATGTTGTTTATATTTTTAAAGTGACAAAGTATGCATCATATGATTATAAAAAGGTCATATTTTTAATTAATACATGCACGTATAAAAACATGATCAGTGGAAAAAGATAGGGTCTCGTCAGCTTCACTTATCATTCCTACGAATACTGTAAAAATTGTTTATGTTGCATAAGGCTCACTAACTTAATTAGGCAGTAATACTATACTCGTTACCGCACAAACTGCTTGAAGAGTATTATTTGGGCTCTGTTATGTAAAAATCAACCAACCCACAATATATTGATGTAGCGCTGTAGTATGGACATTAAAATTTAAATAGAAATTTTCTATATCAATATAAGACATTATCAGGGGTAATATCATAAGTGATACTAGGTTAGGTACCGTAATTTCACACAACTATAGTCCGGCCACACAACTATAGTCCAAGGCCCCCAGGGGGCAGGGGATAATTATTTTTAAATGTTTACAATTTCTTGTGAAAGTTGGTGTATATGGGATATACAGCAACACGTTTTCAGTTTTTTTTTTAAATACGCTGGTTATGGAATATAGGTGTGAAGCTGGACCATAGTTATGTGAATCTGGACTATTGTTGTGTGAAATTACGGTATCGGTGCTTTTTTACATACATTTTACGAATATTAATCCCAATGACGAAAATGCAACGACTGCAGGAGTTGCATTTTCCAATAATTGGGATTAATATGAGTAAAATTTAAAAAAAAGCACCGGTACCTAACCTAGTATCACGAATTGATATTTAAGAGGAGAATATAATTTATATTAATATATATTAATATTAATATTTACGTATTAATCCACAAATAAATTATATTTTATAAATTAAAAAGCAAACAATAAGCACGATTTTAGATTAGAGAAAAGAGGGGTAAAAAAACCATCGTAGGGGTAAGGTATTTTCACTTATCAGTACAGCATACTACATATACAGTGCGGTCCAAAAGTCACCCCCCCCTTTAACTTTTGAACGAGTTGAGATATCGACTTCAAATTTAGAACTCTTAAATAAGACAACTTAAACTATCTTTTAGCATATATTTGATATTTTCAGCTCTTAAAATGTGGGCATGGGGGGACTTTTTTTTAAATGGAAAGGGGGGTCGTGTGATACATCATTTTAAAGCTTATAAAATTCTCTATTTAAACTAACATTTTTAAATTTTTTAAAAATGTTTTTTAAGGTTTTGATTTTTCAATTTTTTGTGCTAAAAAATTTGATATTTTAAGTTTTTTTTTTTATAAATTTTTATTTAGGTCAACTAAAATTAGTTTAAAAGTATAATTAACATTTTTTTATGATGAAATTAGGCATTTTTAAAAAATTATTTGTTTTTTTTTAGAGGAATTTTGACATTAATGCCCATTTTCATCCCCATTTTAAACCCTAAAATTTTTTTTTTAATTTAAAAATATGGAGTTAAATGGAGAATTTTATAAGCTTTAAAATTATGTATTACACGACCCCCCTTTCTATTAAAAAAAATTGTGCCCCCATGCCCCCTTGCCCACATTTTAAGAGCTGAAAGTATTAAATATATGCTAAAAGATAGTTTAAGTTGTCTTATTTATAAGTCGATATCTCAACTGGTTCAAAAGTTAAGAGGGGGGGGGTGACTTTTGGACCGCTCTGTATATATAAATTATATTCTCTGTGTAGTTTTTTTTTGCGGAAATGTTTTTTATCTAATTCTCAGCAACCTTAATTTTTGTCCATCTGTCTGTGCTTTCGTCCACCCGTCCGTCCGTCTCTATGTCCGTTCGTTCGTATAATACACATTTATAAACAAGATAATTCAAGATAGGAATATTCGAACAATATGAAATTTTCAGGAAAAAACAAGTTCTATGAGAGAAAAACCTCTATTGTTTCTGAAAAATGTCTTTTCAAAATTAAAAAGTTATAGAAGAGCAGCTTTTCAAAAAATTATTAAAAATACAAGTAAAACTCCAGATTTTAGATTTTCGGAAATCATTTTAGAGGAAAATAAAAAAAAAATTCATAAACAAAAAGTTACAGCTTATAAAAAATAAAGTGGGACCTCGAGCTCAGTGAATCATATTTTGAGAAGTATGTCACGAGAAAACGCAATATAGTATCCACTGTGAATAGTATACTATGGAATGCGAAGTGTTACATATCTTTACAGTTTGTTTCAATAATTTAGACTAAATTTATCAAATTATTAGAAATGAATTATCTAAATTACAATTTAATCTAAATTATGTGTTTTTAAAATGGTGTTAAATTAAATTTTTATCTTAATTTATATTTATTAAACTCGTATATCACAATTAATTAAATTTTAAGCTCAATGTAATTATTTAAATTATGTTACAAAATAAGTAAGATAAGACGTTTTTCTAACAAATATATTGATATATATTTTTTTTTTAATTATATTTACAGTATACTGCAGCGTGATTCAAAAATGTGTTTAAAAAAAATGGGAGGTAAATCTACATTGATGGTATCATAAAATATAAAAATATGAAAATAGGACCTATTGCTAAGGATGCCTGTGTTTTTTATTTTTCATAGTTTTTGATGTAGAATCGCCCTATAAAGTTATTAAATGTTAAAAATGTAATAGATTTTTAAAATTTTGAGTTTTTATCTCAAATTTAATAAAAAATACAATTTCATATGACTATAACTACACTCAGAAAATGTCATTGTATATTTAATATTGAATGTTATTTGTTAATACATATCTTTTAATTATATATCCCCCTTGGTATTTAATACTTTACTTGTGATAATAAATACTGCAATGTGTGTATTGTATACAAAATGTTGTCATACTAACATAGAGACCTTGCTGGTACATTTGGATCCCCACGCAACATGTGTTTATTAATACTGTAACATTTGGTAAATTATATCAGTTATAGTTTGGTATACTTTAAGTTGTAGTTATTGTGTTATTGATCTAGTTTAAAGTATGTTACAGTATTTAGTAAAATAACAATCGGTAAATAATACCAAAATTTTGATTAGTAATAATACAGAGAAAAGTAAAAAAAAGGATCGATTAAAATAATTATTTTGTCAGTGTATAATTGTGTGTGGTTGAAATCTTTATATTATTACTAATCAAACTTTTGGTAGGTATTATTTATTGTTATTTTTTCTGAATACTGTAACATACTTTAAACTAGATAATACAACTTAACAACAACTCAAAGTATACCATACTATAAGTGTGATATACTTTACCAAATTTTACAGTAGTTTTTTCTATAACATGCTAGTATTAATAAACAAGTTGCGTGGGGATTCAAATGAACCAGCACGGTTTCTATGTAAGTATGAAATAATTTTGTATACAATACACACATTGCAGTATTTAATATCACACGTAAAGTATTAAATACCAATGGTGGCGATATAAATAAAAAATATGTATTAACAAATAACATCCAGTATTAAAAATCCAACGAAATCCTCTGAGAGTAATACACAGAGTATATAAGTTATCAGGTAATATTATAATGCATCTAGTAACTACTAATATAAATTTAATTTTGATATCATAAAACATTTTATTATCCTTAGGCTAACCTGGTAGAGAAGCGCCCCTAAGGATTCTCTATTTCTGTATCACCCTGTATATTTTGTAAAAAATTAATTAAAAATAGGATTTTAAAATACTTTGAAAATGTCACTGAAATCCAAAACACAGTTGTTAACAGCATTATTAATGAGTTTTTAACCTTTTTTAGCCTTTTTTAAAGGTAGCATTTTTAAGATTTTACCATAGATAAGTTTATTTTACTGAAATCTGCCGCTGTTCTTTAAAATTTATTGAATAAATATTAACCTTTAATAAATCTTATTTAGTAATTGTCTTAAAACTTTATACTATAAATCATTTTTAGAATTTTCGAAATTTTAGATGCACTAATTCATCATTTTGTCATTTGATACGCTTAAAAATTGAGACGCTTTATATTTTGTAGAACTAATTTGGTATTAAAAATTATATAAATCTGTAGCTTATTAGTAGTAGATTTGAATATCTTATTTAAACTGTTCCAGAAATTATAAATTGTTTCAGGGTTAAAAAAAATTTTGGGGATGAGGAGCTTTTTTAGGGAACGTTCAAGTATTACGTAACGCTCCTAGGGGGGGTGGGGGTCATTTTGGAGTGTTACGTCCATGTTAATGGTATAGGAAAATAGTGTTACAGGGGGGTAAGGGGTCCAAAATGATCAAAATTTGAGTTACGTAATACTTGAACGTTCCCTTACGGGTGGAAACACCCCTTATTAAAATCGACCCAAAAATCATTTTTTTGCATTTTTGGGTTTGGAATGTCAAGAAACGTGGAGAAAATGTGAAAAAAGTGGGTGTTAAAAAAATGTCTGTATGTCTGTCGATAACCTTATAACTTTTGAACGGAACGTCCGAGTTGAAAAATTCTTTTACCAAAGGATTCAGGACCTTTTCTGTTTGCTTCACATCAAATATGGTAACAAACTATAATTTTTAGCGATATCTTACTTATTATTTTTAGTAGGACAATTTTTCTGAATAAATGAAAATAATGTTTAATTCCCTACAAAAACACATGTGATGATTTTTATCGTAGAACTATTAGTTTCCGAGATATATGCATTTTAATAAATTTTGATATATTTACCAATGTATAAATAAATAAAATGTCATTTTAGATGTCAAACTTTGACACTAGTAAAAATTCAGTCAGGTAAATAAAATTTTTGATGTTTTTGAATAAATTTATATCTGATAATGGCCTCGTTAAAAGAGACAATTCTATAAAGCCAGAAATAAAAAACAAAAGGAAATGGTCAAAAATACAGAAAAACTAACGAATCCGTAAAAAACGAAAACAAAAAAACTTCTGATAGACTTAAACTTTTACGATTAGTTTCAAATACCAAAGAAGATGTCCACCCGTCTAGAAAAGGTACCCGTTTCATTTCTTTTTCTTTTAGTCACCTAAATCTCAGTGTTAAAATAAATAAAATTTTGGGGGTAATGAGCTTTTTTTTAGTCATACAAATTTTTTGGAGGGAAATATAAAAAAAAAGATTTCATACTTTGGGGCCCCTAGGTTACAAATCTCACTAGCCTCGGGCTGCCCAGTCCGATACTGTGGTTACCAGAAACAAAACGCTTTCAAGGAACAATTTCTTTTTGCGCTTACCAGATTTCTGGTTGCAGCAACCAGAAAAATACTTGTTTTGTATGTAACTATTGATCTGCTTGACCTAGCCAGATCTTTTTTTAGGTCATCTTGTTTAGTTGAATTATACCGGATATTTCAGGAAGGTGGTTCACCCTCCTTAACTTTTTTATACTTTGAGCTATCCAAATGAAATTTGGAGATTATGCATAAGACAAAATTTGCGTTTTTTTGACATATCAAACAACTTTCGGTTTCACCGGACAATGGGACACCCTATATAATTTTACATATTTTGTCTTAGAAATCAATTCTAAATACAACCATATGTCACTTGTCAATTTTTTACAGCTCATGTCATTTTTTATTTAAATTTTTATTTTAAACCTAGAGTGCCATGAATTGGCTTATTTGATTAATATTTGGTCTAGTTTCTTAAGAAAAATACTATTTTGATTTTTTTCCGAAAACTCTATTTTTGGTGCGCTCTTAAAAGTTTAAAAGTAAGACTTTTGCCCATAAGTCATTTTTTTAAATGGGAAGAGGGTGGCTCATTACTTTTAAATGATAGAGATTTTTTTTGCGAACATTTTGATACTACACATGCATGGATTATTTTAAAGAACTTGGCCTTAAAATACTAATTTTTACTATTCACTTTTTGTAATTGCATTTGCATTCAGATTTAATATGACAAAACAAAAACTGAGATGGCTTTGAAAAACATTTTGAAAGTTTTATCTTAACGCTATCAGAGTATGAACTATAAAACTGTCAAAAAATTGCAAATTTTGTCTTATGCATGATCTCAAAATTTCATTTGGATAGCTCTAAGTATAAAAAAGTTAAGAGGGGTGAACCACCTTCCTGAAACACCCGGTATACTGTAACTGAGGAAAAGCAATGTTGAGCCTTTCTGCAGTTACTTGACTTTATTTTCATGCGTGAATAAAAAATATATAACAAAGAGAGTAGAAATATATTGTACCACAGAATTGCCACCCTTTAAATCGTTTGACTGATGTATCACAGTTTTCCCCAACTAACTTGACCATTTTGACAGATGACATACATTTGTATAATAAAACATAAGCTAAACGTAAGAGGGATGTCTTTCTGAACAGTAAATGTTTTTTTTTATGTTTCAAATTGTTCAACGCCTAAAAAAGCCACTGGTTTTGAAAATAAAATAAAATCTTTTAAAACTATTCCATCGTATTTTTACAGAATAAGAAGAAAATACTTCCGGTTCTGTGGTATATGTAGTTAAAATTACCCAGAAATCAAGTTAAAATTTTATCCTGAAAATTCGAAGACTATAATTTAAAGAATTAAAGAGAACTTATCGAAATTTCAGTAATATCAGCCCAAGAATAAAATAAATAACTTTATTGCCCAACAGACAAGCCAATTAAAGGACAAAATAAATAGATAGTAAAATAAAAAAATACATGTATATGATTTAACTAAATTAAGAATAACGTAGATAGGCTTAAAGTTTCATTGATATTTTGCTAACAGGCTCAGTTCAGCTAAACTGCTCTCCTAGGAGAACTGATAAGTTTCAAAACCTTCGTCCGTCCCTTATACCCCGTCGAATATGCAATATGTCTGTCTCTGCAGTATAAACCAATATTTTATACCCTCTACTACTAGCCCACACAAGTCCTGGACTTAGGGGATGCTTGATTAAGTAGAATAGTACGAGGTTAAACAAACAAACAAACAAACAAACAAAATACCATGGAGATTTGGAAATTTATTACAAAAAAAAACTTTAAAATGTTTAAAAAATAAGCCATCAGTTTTTACTGAAGATCATTTTAGATTCACATAACATTCACATAGAACTAGGAATACTAAATAAGGATTTTAGATTTTGTTAAAATAAATAGTAACAGATAAGGTTTCCCACAGATGATTTTTTTTTTGTTAATTTTTAAGTAATTACCTAGAGTTAATCTTTTTTGGAAATTGGATATTAAGATTTTCTACAAAATTTACAAAATAATACCAGCAGATTATAATAATCTACCACAAAATCGCATTAGCTAGGATTACCAAATTGTATTAAAAACTTTCGATATCAAAAAATAACAAATTTGCATAAATTTAAATATTTAAAAGTTTTGTATTTTCCGAGAAAATGATAAATGGTCCTTAATAAAATTAAAAATCTGCGTGAAAATGTCTAACTCACATTAAAACATTGTCAAATTAACAATACTTTACAAAAAGGTACTAAAAAGAGCATAAAAACTGAAGATAAGTATAATGACAAACATTTTCTCGTCATTCTAGAAAATTTATTTAATTTAAATAGTTAAATGGTTTAAAAAAGCAAAGAAAAAAAGGTACGAAGAAAATTAACAGAAAAATTAATGGAGCGTAGAAACATAATATTAAATTAAATTCGTTTTAAAAACGCATCAAGTAAACTAACGTTTAATTAAAAAAATTTCATAGAAATTACCATTTCTCGTCGTTTTATGGCCCTTTTGTTCCCTGCTGGGATTTAACTGCCTTACGTATACTAAAGGGTGTAACTACAGGCATATCCACAGGCTCGCATAAAAACATAGTACATAACAATGCGATGCCGTGATTGGCTTGATGTGCCGCCATGTATCTTGTAAGCCAATCACGGCATCGCATTCTTATGTTTTATGTTCTTATGCAAGCTTCTGGATAGGCCTTAAGCCGGAGTTTCCAACATAAAGATTTCGTCTAATTTAGTTGTTTTCTCTCATTTTCATATCATAGTTATTAAAATAAAACCTGCCAATAGTACTTATTTCTTAGTTTTCAGTTACATTATGAACGCCAGAGTTCTATTATTATTAAACTCTTCACAGCGACTAACATCCCTACTCTTTATTTATCTACTTCTTAATTTCTTAACATCCCTACTCCATAACATATCTACTTTACAACAACCCTACTTCGTATTATCCCTACAACATAACATCTCTACTCCCCAACAACTCTACTCCGCACTATATGGACTCGATTGCCACTTGACATAACGTCGTGTCAGAACAACAAGGTTTCAACTAACATTTTTCAGGTTTTCACTTTTTTGTATTTTTGAATAGAGCTTTTTACTACCTTTTTGCCTGTACTTAAAAAATAAAAATATTATGCACATAGCTCATTTTATTTACAATACAACCATGTTCTATCTGCATTTTTTGAGATTTTTTTAGTGCAACGAGGTTCTAACTGACAATAAAGTTTAATTTGAATTTCTTTATTAAAAATCAGGTACTCCGTTAATGAAAATTAACTTAAGTCACATCGGTGTCACTAATGCATTAATAGTTTGGCCTCTCACATAGCTTTTACTGTAACATGTATATTTTTTTACGAAAAATTATATTTTGGCCTTTACGCTACTTGAGGAGTTAAGTGACAATGGTAGATGCGACGTAATTGTTCCAGAATTGAATTGCATGCGCTGTTTAAATGTCGCTGTATAGAAGTGTAATAATGAGGGTTAGTGTGCTTATCTCACTTTTAACGACTGTGTTTATTATCAGAATTCAATGACTTTTTAAATCCTGAATAAATATATTATTGGCTGCTAAGTTCACTGAAGAAAATTGCTATGGTAACCAATAAGGAACCCTATGACAAGTCTACTACAGCTAGCCTGAGTCCGATTCTCACTAGCGCGCGCCATGGCGCCGATTTGCCTTTTTCAGTTAATTAATAATTAAAATTTGACGAAGGCATAAGTGAAGCGGACACTCTTTATAAAAACTGGTTCGAAAGTCAGTATAAGCAGGTGGTTCCCTCTACTACTAGCCCACACAAGTCCTGGACTTAGTGGATGCTTAATTAAGTAGTAAAATAATACTAAGCGTAGTAAAATAATACTCACATATGGCCAATTGAATTATTTGTAGTAAAATAATACTAAGCTCGAAAACCGTATGTGTCAGGTGTACATGCCGCGTTCCTCTTTATGAGGGCAGTATATTCCTCTGCTGTAAGTTTCAGAAAAAAAATCAATGAAGTATAAATTTAGCATATTTGAAAATATCCTTTGCAAAGGAAACTTCTAAAACTTCACTACTACTTTTATAATGCCCGCTTAATATCGTACCTACACTGGATACACTTTTAAATAATTATTGATTAATTTAAATCAAAAAGTCAAGTAATTTTGAAATTTTTATCTTTTTGAAATTTGTGGTATTTAAAAGTATTAAAAGTTTGAATTACAAGAAAATTTAGGAGGAACGTGCAAGGAATGTAACGGTATATAACAACAAAGGATAAAAAATGGAACAGCACCAAAATTATTTGTAAATATACCCTGTATATAGTCTTATATGTTAGATAACACCTTAAGGTCACAGAATGACTCTAAACCATTAAATAAATAAATAAATGAATAAATAAATAAATAAATGAATAAATAAATAAATAAATAAATAAATAAATAAATAGATAGATAGATAGATAGATAGATAGATAGATAGATAGATAGATAGATAGATAGATAGATAGATAGATAGATAGATAGATAGATAGATAGATAGATAGATAGATAGATAGATAGATAGATAGATAGATAGATAGATAGATAGATAGATAGATAAATAAATAAATAAATAAATAAATAAATAAATAAATAAATAAATAAATAAATAACAAAAACTGTTTAAATATTTAATTTTCCGTTTTAAAACTAGATAAGATTTAGTCATAGGTATTTCCATCAATATATTTTTTTGGTTTCTTCGAATTTAAATTAAATTTATATCCTTACATTCTTCTTTTAGATAATAGATAATATTTTATCATGTAGCTAGGTACATAATTTCAATTTCATTTTTATATAAATGACCATGGGCGTAACAGAATAAAATTCCCTATATTGAAAATTTGCCCTGCTACTAAGTATTTTATGACTTTTCTTTAGTCTGTCATTCTTCGGTCAACTGCTCTAATCTCTGTAATAGGATTTTGTGGTAGATTATAATAAGCTGTGGTTGCAATTCCCAAAATCCAAAAATCCTATTCCTAAAAAAGATTATGTTTAAACCTGACAAAACACATCAAAATTATAAATCTTTACCAATTTTTAACCATATTTCAGATCATAATTGAAGAATCTATACACTGTAAAACATATTACTCCTTGACTCAAATTAACAAGAAATCAGTGAAAAAATCAAAATTTTTTGCTAAAGCCGAAAAATATTTGAAACATTTTTTTTTGAAAATATTATTTTTAAGGTTCCTTATTTTTTCATGAACCACTTCAGTCTGGTCAGGTCTGGCAAAAAAAAGTATTTATAACTTAGTTTTTTTTTCGTCATATTTTAGAACTTTATCAAACACATATTTTTCCGAAATAAAATTTAAAATAATATCAGTGGCGTAGAAATTTTGTAGATTTTAAGGTACTGCAATAATTTTAAAATGTTTTCAATATTTCCTTGAAAGTTGGAGTATAGGGGTTTCTGAGGTCGTTAAATCTTTATCTGATATTAAAAAATTCTAACTCCATCCCTAAGGGAGGGGGAAATAGTTTTTTTACAATATTTTTATAAAAATTGGCATATAGGGGTTTTTGAAGTCGCTCAAACTAAATCTGATAATAAAAAAATTCTAACTCCACCCCCGGGGCCTCGGGGCGGGGGGTAGTTAATTTTAATTGTTTACATTGTTTTCGTGAAAACTGGTATATAGGGGTTTTTGGTGTAGATGAAACTAAATCTGATAATAAAATTTTTCTAACTCTACTATATATAGTTTTTTTTTTAAATCCTTTTCGCCTGGTACTAAACAGGTTAAACACATTTCTATCCAAGAATTTTTTGTATAGTACGATTTTTTGCTATTTTTATTATACTATTTTAGCGCTTACTCACTGTAAATAGTATAGTATAAAAAATCACAGTTATAGTCTGACACACGGTAAGAAACCTACTACGAAAGGGGGAGGTAGGAGCAAAAAACGCTCTGATTAAAGCGAATTCAACGTGAACGTGTGCTTAGTTAGATTTTATATTCAAGTATATTGCCTTCTCGTTTTTTGCCGCATTCTTTAGATAGCTTTTAAAGCTAATAGAACGGTGTGTCAAACAATAAAGTTAGGGATATACAAAAAGCAATGATTTATTTAGGAGGAGTACTTTGTATTTATTAATATAATTAGTTTAACATATTAAAAAGAAACTCAAAGAAATCAAAGTCATGTTTAAGGATATATCAAAAGTACTAATTTAGATTGAAGGGTGTTATTCGGTGTGCCATACACCTCCAGTTAATCCTTGCAAATTTTTTGACAAGGTTAAAATATAAACACATTAGAAAAATCCAAATAGTATACCAAAATTCACAAAATAACACAACGAATTATTTTTTAAATACATTTTAAGCCTCTTAGCAAGATTAACTTTAACACTTACAAGAAAGATTAAAACCAATAATTTTCAAAGGAATTGCTTTTGGATAATTTCATTTGGCACACAAAGAATATCAGTTTTTCAAAATAAAAATTTAATTTATTAGAAAAATCATTTGTATAAACCTTTAACAAAACAGGACCGAGAATGGAACCCTGTGGCACACCAAATGGTATTTTAATTTCAAATGCTTTAGCAATTTTGATAAAGACTGTATTATTAGAAGTTGTATAGAGGAACACATTTTTTCATACAAAAAAATTCCACCATAAAATTCGTGGTTTGCGAGATTTTAATATCAAGAAGCTTAATTTTGGCACCCTTTATCTATAAAACTATTCTTAAATTGCAATGTAATTGTACAATGCATTGTAGAATTTTGACTATATTTAAGCATGACGAAAATGACCAACCAAAAACGCTGAAGATAAAAGTTGGAAATTCGATAAAATCGAATAGTATTATTATAATCTTATTGAATTTTAATTGGTTAATTTTATCTTGATGCAAACTTGCATATCGCCAAAATTACATAATGTAAGACTAGCTTAATAATATTATTAGTATTATATAAATATTGTTTTATAATTGATTATAGTAGTATCGAATAGAGTTTTGTTGAAAAAATAGCAGTAATTCTTGTAGATTTTTATGTGTTGTTTTTTACACTAAACCAGATCATTGGGAGAAAATTATTTAAGCGCTTCTTGAACTTAATGGCATGTACAGAAATATACTAAAATAAATTTTTATTTTTCTTGTTTGTGTTGCTGTTTTTGTTTCAATTTACTTACAAGCTGATTTATTATCTACATATGCTGTTAACGATCTCCTATATACTTTTATTTGTATTTAACAATTTTACCATTCTCTGTACCAATTGCAATCATTCATAAGCGTAATCGACCATAGCTAATGTAACCACTAACGACAAACTTAAAATCGTTCTCTAAACCTATTTATTATGTCTTTAAAGTCTGCAATTCGACGACGATTGGCAATAAAACGAACTGTTCTGATTGGCTGGGAGAGTTTTAATCAATGGCGTATAAACTAATTTGATATTAAACGCTTTGAAATTATAACGCGATATGTTTTCAATGGATATACAATGGGTTTCGACATATTGTTCATTTTGAGGAAGAGAAATTTTATGATGGTACATCTCAGGGTGTTGTATTTGGGCATCAACCATAACGACTGGTTAACAATTGAAATCATAGCCATCTGCTTGACTTTATAGAGAAAGATTTCCCCTATTAATATTTCTAATAGCTGCTAAATATATTTATATACTCTAACTTCCAGTATATTTTTTCATAGCGTGAAACTTATAATTTATTATAAATGTCAAGGGTGCAACTGCTTAGTTCATTGTTAAATAATGATTAACTTTGAATGAAGGACCAAAAAAAAAGGAACCTTTTTAAAAGGATCTCGTTTGTAATTTTTAATATGGTTAATTGTTAAGTTTGTCCAATTTGAATCCATAAATGTTATTTTGTAATTATTTATATGATAGCTGAGCATTGTTCGGTTATCTAGTTTCGGGTTTTTGGATTCTATAGACCAATTAAGGTATTTTTTATTATACCCTTTTTTAGAGGTACTTAGCTCTATTGTTATCTATACATGTTTTTTTATACTCTTATGAAAATTTTTGGATCAAATGTTGTGTGTCGGTAAAAATTGACAGATTTTTAATAAATAGTTAATTTAAAAAAAATAAAAATAAGCGAATTTTCTTATTTACAGGGAGATTTATAACATTTATATCAGCAATCCAACTGCAAGCTTTTTGGAGTTATTTCTATTTTTCTGCGATTTGAGAAATTCAATTGGCTTATTTAATAACATAATATAATATTTTATTATTTAATTAAATATGGCCCTAACCTAGAGCCTTTAAGCAAACTTATTTAATTTTATTTAAATTGATATAAATATTGTGTTTTTGGAGCTTAAACCCATTTTAGGGCTACTTTATAACAAAACATTTTTATAATGCATCAAGCTTATTTTAAATTATTATTAAATATCTCTATTTATCTCTATCTCCCCAATCAAAATTTTGCTTACACTGAAAAAAAAATTAGAAAAATTGAAAATTGATTTTTTTCATAAACTGCTTTATGGATTATTTTAATTTTGGCCATGTTTCACTCATTAAGCTCTATACTACACAATCCATTAATAAAAAAAATGGGTGCTTGATTTTTATTTAATTTTTTTAAGGCCTACCTTGCTTCAAAGTCTTTTGTAAAACGTGTATATTACACGTTATTACACGTATTGTGCTGTAATTTTTACACGACTTAACGTAGGTCGTTTCGTTCAAGTATTACGTAACGCAAATTTTGATCATTTTGGACCCCTACCCCCCCCCCCCTGTAACGCTATTTTCCTATACCATTAACATGGGCGTAACACTCCAAAATGACACCTCCCCCCCTAGGAGCGTTACGTAATACTTGAACGTTCCCTTGTTTAACTCAAAAAAATATATGATTTTTCGTGTATTTATTATTATACATGATCAATAATATAAAAATATAAAACGTATACACTGACAAAACAGTTTATTAGTTTGGACTTTTTGGAAATTTTATTTCTGTCAAATAAACTATTATGTTCCAATTAATAAATAATTTTGAAATTAAAATATTTGTTTACAGGAACTAAATATGTATTTGACTCAAATAAAATTTGTAACTCACAACCAAATAATTTAATTGGCCATATTAAAATAAATCCTTTTTATCAGTGTATAGGTATTACACGTTGTGTGCTATAATTTTTACACGACTTAACGTATAGAAGAGAAAAAGATGCAAGTCGCTTGTGAAACAAGTTTGCACTACGACATTTCAAAAACGCTTTGACCCATTGACTTCAAATTACGAACAAAGACTTTCTAAGTAGTAAACAAAATTTGTTTCTAATTTCAAGTCTCTATGTCAAAGATTTCTTGAAATATCGTAGTGTAAAGTTGTTTTGGAAGCGACTTTCATCTTTTTCTTTACTATAGGTAGGTTTGCTGCAAACGTTTGGTTGTGCACTTTTTTTGGAGGTATTTGAGAAAAGTCAAATTCTTCTTCTTTATGTTTAATATTTTCCTAGATACATTAGTCATATTAGGTAAATAAATAATTTTTGAAAGGTGCCAATTATCTACCACGTAGGTATTTAATTTGGTTATTTCTGACCACCCAAGGCAGAAAACTGTCACTTTCTTTGCAATCAATAAGCAATTGAAAACACAAATCAGACAACAACATTGTTACAACAAACAACTATGATTTAGAGATAAAATTAACATAGGTATTATTGTATATTTAATTTTCAAAATCCCAAAGGATCCTATAATGGGGTGGGGAAGAGATTATGTTTGTTACACGTCAAAATTTGACAGTAATCTGTTGGTCAAGTCAGAACACACACCTCGAAAAAATTGAAAAAAGGATTTTCAACACCTGATCAGATTAAATATGATTCTTTCGAAAAAGGCACGTGCTTGGAGATCCAAGTATTTATTTTCAAAACATTTAAATATCTGATTACGGGAAAAAGTCAATTTTTAATTTTACCTGATACTATTGGCAAGCATAAAAATTTAAGAGACATAGAACTTTGAGGTACACCAAATTTAAAAACTTTAGCTGTTTTATGTGTCAATTATAATTTATATTTTTTGGTATAAAATGTAAATTTTTAGTAATTCAAGTTAAATAATGGTAAATGATCTGAAAAATTACAAGAATGATTTGATCCTAATCTACAGAGTAAGGAATTATAAGAAAACACTTCGGAAAACACCAAAGAGCTTGACGATTTCTCAAAATTTACTGTGAAGACTGTCCAAATTCCATTTTGCCTTTTTATTGTTATCAAAATTAGTGGAGAGCCCCTACGACAAGCCTAGAGCTTATTTAGGGCATAATTATCACTACCTAAACTAAATTCAAATTAACTGAAATTAAGAAAACTAAAAAACATAACCTTAACTTCTAATAAATTTTTCGTGGTATACAACAATAATTACACAGCCCTGCAAATTTAACTTTTTTTCTGCTTCATGGATGAGAATATATGACTTTGGATTACTTGAGCATGCTGTTTTCGAATCTGACTTTACTTTTCTTTCATCACTTCACAATTTTGCGCAAATGGAAAAATATAAATATTTTTGATTAAATGGTAGGTAAGAGCACTTTAAGCCCTTTACAATGATTTATTACATAAGCTTTATTATAAATTATCAATAGGTATAATTTTTCTTACACCGCGCCATCAATTTTTTTCTAACTTACCAAAAAAAATTTAAAAAATAAATAAAAATGAAGACGGCAAAACCACAGTATTTTAAAAGTTTGGACTTTTTTAGTTTAAAGAAAAACACAGTAGGGAACGTTCAAGTATTACGTAACGCAAATTCATTTTTTTTTTAACTTATTCAGTCGTATTTACACAAACTTATTATCTATTTGGCAGTTACCTTATTGTTGCATACTACGGAAAATTAATTTAAGAGGTTATGTTTTTAAGTTTTCCTAATTTCGGTTAATTATCATTTAGTTTAGTGTAGTTAGTGATAATTATGCCTGAATCGACCTTATATTATGAAACTAGTTTGCCAATTAAGGTTTTAGTGCACGAGAAAGTTTCACCACGACGTGCCAGTGGGGTGGAAAAATTATTTAAGTGCACTAAAAGCCAGTCGCAAACGAGTTTCATCATTATCATTACCAAAATTTCATAATAAAACTAAATTTGCCAACTAAAAAGCTTTATCCAACTAATCTAACCTCCGAAAAAAAGCTTCACCCCTTATCCACACCTCTGAAAAAAGCTTTTGCTCTGACGAAAAAAGACTTTGGTTTGGACTTTTGGAGAAAAAAAAAAACAGTTTTTGTTCTTGTAGACATCACACACTATTTTTTATTTGACTGTAATATCTTTTAAGATATTAAAATAAATAAATTTCAATTTCTGTCAAAAAAATTGACGTTTAAATTTAAATGTCATCAACATAAATCAATTAATCAACGTCGACTATTTTACCTTTTCCACAAATAGAAAAGTAAAAATTTTTGCACAGATTTATTTTACAAAAAATGGTGATTTTAGATACAATAAAAGGTAAATTTTAAGTTGAGCCTTTTCGAAGTTGTAACTTGATTAGCGCCTTCTCTATTCGTTTTTTTTGTCTACTTTTAAAATAACTTTTAAATATAAATGGCTAAACCTAATATTATAAAAAAATTAACTTTCCGGATATACCTATTATTCCTATTCTTAACATTATTTTGAAAAGAAAATAGAATAAATATGATAATATAAAATTTGTTTTGTATGTTTACATTTAAAATTATAATCCTTTAAGCTAGATTGGTTTTCATTCTCTATTAGTTTTGACAGCTGAATTTAACAGGTAAAATGATGAAGAGAACAGTTGAAGGAAAATTATAAATCAAAACATTTGGCTTTTTATTTTTTTTTTTTTTTTTTGACTTAAATCTTTAGAAATGATAGCCATATCCAGAACTACACTGTAAAAACAGTACAGTTAGATTGATTTTTATTACAATTTTAAAGGGCCGTAGCCACCCGAGGGAACCAACCTTTATAGAATTTTTTTTATATTTTTGGGTGCAGAATCACCTTTTAAATTTTATGTTAATTTAATATACATTATATGAGAAAATTAAATGTGTGATGAGGGACGCTACAAAATTTCCACCAAAATTTTTAACTTTTATTTTTTAATTTATCTCAAAAAAACAAAAACAGCAACTACAATTTGAATAAAAAAACTGTAACTTTAACAGTAAAACACAACATAACTTAAATAAAACACATTAATTATAACTGGAATTTCTTGTTTGGCCGGTTTGAAACGAACTGTAACTTAATTTCGTAAAAAAGTGTTTCGATTGGATAAATTTTGATTAATTTTTGTCAGGGTGCGTTTATGCTGTGTAAAATATAATTTTATTGGACTATTAATGAAAAAAGAATAATTTTAAATGAGATATGTAAAATTTAGAACTCAATACATTATTTTTTACAGTGTTGATATTTAAGAATTTAAATTATCTACTAAAAATAATAAAAAATTGTTTCTTGGAAAAAAGTACCTACCTACTATAGTATATTGGTGGTATTAGTAAATTTAAATATTTGTTCCAAGCTAACCTTAAAAAAAATATTTAAATTTTTTAAAATGAGTTAAATATGTTTATATTTGCCACAAGTATCAGACATACTGCATATTAGATTGTTTTCATGGTGTATAGGCAGGCTTAAAAAGGAGTACTGCTCACAAATAACAAATTCTGTTATGTGAGACAGGGCTGCCTTAAACCAGTCTTGGGACTAAACGCGATGATAAAGATGATGATATAAAAATTTAAATATAATTATAAACGAAAGAAAAGTAAAAAAACTGATAAGAAACATTAAAACATGATAAAAATTTGTTTACAGACATTTTCTTATACACTTCAAAATTAATTAAACTGTAACGAGTTTATTAATTGCCTACGAAACGGGATATAATTGAATCACTAGAAAGGGAAATGCGGTATTATAAAAAAGGGGGACAATTTCATGTCCCCCTCGTAATTTGATTGGCAGGACAAAGCACGGTTCCCCGCCTATGGTTTGAAATTGCGCCCCACTTTCGTCCGTTCGCCAATACGCATAAGTGGGGAAATAAAATCAATTTAATGCTATTCACTTGTTTTGAATGATCCAGACACGCTTACTGCGGCCGAAACGCTGGATAAAAAAGGATGGAATCGTATTTTTAAGTTGCAGTTTTGTTATATTATGTTTTGCTAATTAAATTCGATTTCTTTTGCTCTAATTGACTTGTTATCCGATAATTGATTAATAACGCAAGTTAAAATTATATAAAACGTAAAATAAAACATTGCTGCCAACAAAAGAAAACTTTCCCTGAAGACCGCATACAGTAGGCATACAAAACAAAACATCAAGTAAAAAAAAATCGAAATACAGAAAAATTTTGAATTTTTTTTACAAAAAATATTTTTTTTTGAAAAATTGAAAGTTTTCAAAAAAATATTAATATTAAAAAAAAATCTTTCTTGAAAAAACGTAATATTTAAAAAAAAAAATTTCGAAAAACAAAAAAAATTGTTTTTTTTTAAGATAGTATTTTCAATTCTTTTAGAAGTTTGGACTTTTGAGTATTACTTTCGAAAACAATAGGGATATCCCCTGAAAGTTTCGAGTCGATCGGATTGTTGTTGTGTACACAAAAAAACTTGACGTCAAACGGACGGACAGGCGGACGGACGGACAGTCTGACTGACATTTCTTATTTTTTCATGAAACGCATTTGTCCAAGAATTTTTTGTCTAAGGCATTTGTTGGCGATTTTACCGTATAATACTATTCTAAATATAATTGATAAAAAAAGTCTAATATTGTAATCGCCTAGATCTATTCTATAAAATATTGAACTTTTTTTATTTTATTTTTTGCAATTCAATAACCTTGTGAAAGAAAATTCTCGAAATTGATGATATTTTTAAGACTGGCCGAGACTGGTACTGAAGCTCTAAAACTGGACCCGAAATGTCATACTTTAAGCAAACAGCAATTTGAGTAAATTCTTGACTCTGCAAAGCGTTACATTATTATCATATACAGTGCGGTCCAAAAGTCACCCCCCCCTTTTAACTTTTGAACGAGTTGAGATATCGTCTTCAAATTTAAAACTCTTAAATAAGGCAACTTAAACTATCTTTTAGCATATATTTGATATTTTCAGCTCTTAAAATGTGGGCAGGGGGGCATGGGGGACATTTTTTAAATGGAAAGGGGGGTCGTGTGATACATCATTTTAAAGCTTATTTTAAGCCCTATTTAAACTAATATTTTTAAATTTTTTAAAAATGTTTTTTAAGGTTTTGATTTTTCAATTTTTTGTGCTAAAACATTCGATTTTTAAGTTTTTTTTATAATTTTTTTTTATGTCAACTAAAATTAGTTTAAAAGTATAATTAACATTTTTTTATGATGAAATTAGGCATTTTTAAAAAATTATTTGTTTTTTTTAGGGGAATTTTGACATTAATTACCCATTTTCAACCCCATTTTAAACCAATTTTTTTTTTTTTAATTTAAAAATATGGAGTTAAATGGAGAATTTTATAAGCTTTAAAATGATGTATTGCACGACCCCCCTGCCAACATTTTAAGAGCTGAAAGTATTAAATATATGCTAAAAGATAGTTTAAGTTGTCTTATTTAAAAGTTCCAAATTTGAAGTCGATATCTCAACTGGTTCAAAAGTTAAGAGTGGTGGGGGGGGGGGTGACTTTTGGACCGCTCTGTATAATTACACAAGAGGCGGTATGCGGTAAAAATTCGCTGTTTTCATGAAAATTTGCTTTCTGGAAACAATTACGGCCGGGGCATCGCCCTGCAGCAAATTTGAATGAATGGTACTACGCTAGGTTTGTTCATAAAAGTCAACCTGTCATTACATTTTATAAAAAGAATATTTTCTGGTATTTTTTTGTAAATAATAAAGTAATAACAATAATTATAAATAGTAATATATTCATATTTAATTATTAATTAGTTTTATGTATGAAATATTGTTTTAAAACAGAAATACTGAAAAACAAAATACTATTCTCACTAGAATTTTCTACAGTAGAAAATTCCCGATATAACTGTAATATGATTAGACAGAAATAAACACGTGGTCAGAAATATTGTTAAATGATTGGTTGATAAAAACGTTAAAAAATAATCAAAATAATTCATTAACAGAACATTTGAAGATTCTAATGACGAGAGACCAATTTCCGAAGTCTTAGAACCCCGTAAATAGCCCGAAAAGGATTAAAAAAAAAACTATTTAAAAAATATTTATTTATGATACAAGGGCATAAAATACTGTTTTTAGGGTATTAACCCAGATATTGCCAGCTTGAAGAGATATAATTTTTATGAATAAATTTTTATTTTTGATCAAAACATTTGACTCATAAGTTCAAATGTCATCAGTTTCAATACACTGTAAAAAGTGATAGTAAATTTAAAGCAGTTATCCTTGTGAGGAAATACTGAAATATACTCATATAAGCAAATTTACAAAAAACTGTAATAATGCTTAATTTTTCATATTATTTGTAAATTTTAAGTTAAACCACACATTAGGTTGTTATATCCCTTGAAAAATACAGAAAGTGCTTGTAATAATAGGTCGAATTCTCAGTAACATTAAAAAACACAGAAAAACTGTAAAAAAAGCTGTAAAAACATGACGGTAATACAGTCAAACGTTTTAAAACTTTAAAAATTAAGGTATTTTTACAATCGCTATTTAAAAATACAGTTAGGCTTTAAATTTACTATAAAAATTGCTGGCAATAAATCGCCTACAATAATTGCTGGACATGTTTTTAGAGTGTATGGTTAAAATCAACGTAGACTATTTTACTTTTCGTCCCGCATCGAAAAAGTAAACTTTTCGTCCAGATTCATCATATAAAAAGTATCGTTTTTGGATAGCTACAGTTAAAAAAACTGTGCATTTAACTAAACTCAGTTTGGACCATGTTACGGTATTTTACTCTTATAAATTTTAGTTTTTTTTTTAATTAATAAATTAGTAATAATTAATTATATATAATTATAATTAAACAAAAGCCTAATATTGGGAATAATGAAACATAACTAAATACAGAAACTCCTGATATAATTATCTAATTAAAAATAAATTGAATATGATCTATTTCCATAACAATACAACATTAATAATAAATTTTCAATCAGAAATCTATAAATTGCAATGGAGATAATATACACATCAAGCCAATTGATATGAGTAAATATAACACAATAGACAGTAATATCAGAGTACTAAATACAAAATCCATATGTCTAGATGCATACAGAGTATTTTATATATTGTTAGCTACATAATCGAAAAAATGCTGAATTTTTTCATATATAATTACACAAGAGGCTGAGAATTATGCGGGAAAAATTAGCTGTTTTCATGAAAATTTTCCGTCTGGAAATAATTAGGACCGGGGCTTTTTTCCCTTCAGGGGCACTCACAACCAAATAATTTAATTGACCATATCCAAATAAATCCTTTTTGTCAGTGTAGTTTTGAGAAAAAAATGTTTATATCGAAACTTTTAATTCTAAAATATAAAAGTAAAAAAAATAAGTGTGTGTCCAAATTTCAGTGGTTTCAATATCAATCAACTAATCAACGACTATTTTACTTTTCGTAATTATCGAGTCTGTTATTATATTATTCACAGCATCTGCGCTAGAATAATATTATACGGTAGTTTCGAATTTTCAAAAATCGTAGTCGTAGTCGTAGACAAAAAATTCTTGGATATAAATTTGTTTCATGAAAATATAAGCAACTTTTTTTTCAAATATCCGTTCCTCTGTCTATCCGTCTACCAATTCGTCCGATGTCACTATTTTGTGAATAAACGGATCGATTTTGTCAAGAAAAATCAAGTTCTACGAGGGGAAAATCCCTATTGTTTTTGAAAGTAATCCCTTCAAAAACAAAAAAGTTATGGAGGGTTAAACTTTTTAAAAAATCGAAAAAAGCTGAACGAAATTTCCGATTAACCTAACCTTTTCAGGAAAAATACTTTTATTATAAGGATCAATTCTAAAAATTTCCCCCAAAAAAATTAACTCGCAATTACCTTAAAAAAAATACCTCGGAAAATCTTACCTCGCAAGGACATTACCTCGCAAGTGTGACCTCGCACGGTCATTACATCGCATGGACATTATCTTTACTGTTAAATTATTTTTTCAACAAAAATTTTGTTTGGATTAATTGGCAGTTTTTTATTATTTAAAAAAAAATAGGTCTTTTAGAGGTAATTTTTTATGCGAGGTAATGTCCGTGCGAGTTATTTTCTTGCGAAGTATTTTTTTTTTCGAGTTAAAGATTCCTATCCAAATTTAGCATTCACTTGGATTGACTGATATTTATTTCGATTGAGATTTTTTTTGTGTAGAGTATTCATAAAAACTAGTACGTAAATTGGTTTATCTATAAAATATTTTGAACCAAAATATCCGTTTACAAAATATTCCGACTAAAATATAATTGTGAAATTTCCACACCAAAAATTATCTTAGCGACCAAGTCTGAGCCAAAATATTCCCACTAAAAATAGATGCCCAATAATAGGCGACAAATATCCCGGAGATAAAATATCTGGCCCAAAATATCCGGTTAATTTAGAAGAATAATTATAATTTGTTTTTTTGTTTAACCTGCTTCCAAATAAAGTAAAAAATAAAATGACTTTTTCTAATAAAATATTTATTAAATATGTTAAAAATATTTTACGACAGAATTCAGTTACTTTTGTTGCTGCTCTTAATTAGTTATAAATATCTACTCATATCCAATAAAAATACTCAGGTAAAAATTCATAAATTTTATAATATTGTTAACATAATTACATAACTTTATATTTATCTTATATTAAGGGACCGCATACAAGCTCGACTTTGGCGGTTTTTTATTTTAGGATAGGATTAATTTTAGTATAATACTTTAATAATGTATATTTTATTTTGTTAATATTGTATGATTTTGGTTAAATAAAAACTATCTATCTATCTATCTATCTATCGTACCATTCTACTTAATTAAACATCCCCTAAGTCCAGGACTTGTGTGGGCCAGCAGTAGAGGGAACCACGGACTTATACTGACTTTCGAACCAGTTTTTATATTCATAATTACTATTATAGATTCAAAATTTGCTGTATTTTTACGTACCTAGAATAAAACTAAAAGATAACCGCAGTCAAGCCCAGAACAATCTTATTTAAATTAATACGAAACCAAACCAAACACACGAAATCAAATCTCAAGTAAACCAAGCCAAAATAAAACTATTTTTTTTAGGATATTATGTCGCATCCTGGCCAGTTTATTTAATATTCAAGATATTTTGTGGCCAGAATAATTTTTCTTCAGAATATTTTACTTCTTTTTGTCGAATATTTAGTTTTATCTAATTTTTAGTCATGACCGACATTTTGAGCCAAAATGTTTTGTCACCAGAAATTCTGTTTTTACAGGATATTTTGGGTGTTGTCGCCGGTATATTTTTTTAGGTTTATTTTGTCGCCAAACTAGAGATTCACATCTTTTGTTGTGTGATATTATCACTTCACGGCACCCAATAGTCAGTGAACGCCATCGTCGCTTTTATCGATAATGATTTCACATCACTTCCACATGGGATGTGAATTGTGCCCCAGATATTCTGTCGGGAAACCACCATCGGGTGATTTACAGGTAAGTCTGGAGGGTATTAAACTATCAGAAAATGTATGCATTAACTCAAATTGTTCAATATGCCGTCGGAGATCTAAGATTGCTTTAAAATTCCCTTTTTAAAATCTATCCAAATGGATATTTTTGTACACCCAGTATAAATCATATCAATATAATAACACTATTGAAAGCGCATATAATCAATTTAAATTAATATCTAGTTACTATAGGACAAATAATATAATATGATCGTAGCATGCTAGTACTCACTCCAAATATAATTTTCCCTGAGGGTTATCAATTCCCCTTGATTTGGAATATAAATAGTAGGCGTGGCCTAAAGTGAGACCACGCCCACCAAATCATGGTCCTTCGAGCCGAGTTCCACTCTCTTCAGTCGAGCTTGCGTTCTCTTGCGGATAACAGCTAGTTCTACATGGTACCCATGGTTCAAAACAAACCAGTACTTTGAAATCGTGTTTTTAAACAAACTTTGTGATAAGATAGTGATTTTATTGTGAGTTAACTTAAAAACTATAGTGGCTACAATGTTTCCCATAATGGAAGACACAAAAACTGATATCAAATCAAAAATATCCCACAGTGTCGAATCGTTGCTTTCCTCGAGCAAACCAACATGTCAAACCAAACAAGAAAGAATAGATGAACGATTAGAAGAAGAAGATTTAGAAGACAGTAGATTAGACTTGTCAAGTGAAAGGTTAGAAGAAGATGAAGACATAAGAGTCGATGATGATGATGACGAAGACACAGACGGTGGTAGAGAAAGCCTAAGTCCAAATTCCCCACATACTGTCATCGTTCCTCAAGCTCTCCACCCGTCAATGCCAAGGATGTTACCTGGAGGACCTACTCAATGGCCTTTTGCGTGGGTTGGATCTGGAGGAATCATAGGTTCATCTTCACCACAAGGTATGTGTCACATAGGATATATAAAATAAGTTATTTTGTACCAAAATGAGCAAAGTTTGTCGGGTTTATAACTAACCGTTTATTGGTAACTTAATTTTATTGAAACATGCAGAATAACATCGGATTCAATCAAATAAAATGATTTTTTTTTAAATATACCTAAATTATTATTATTAACTTCAGACTGTGAAGTTCAGAGCTTTACATTTTTTACTGTTTATAATTGTAAATATCTTAAAACATTAAATGTTAAAGAAACATAATTTTTATAGACATTACTTCAATCGTTTGTAAATGCTTAGTTAGGAAACAAACACTTTTTATTTTACTAGTGCACCATTAATTAATTTAACAATTGGTAATTTTTTTGGTAAAGTAACCAGTACCAGTTTAGAAAAACTTGAAGTACCTATTTGCTGTAATAGTAAAATATTAAGTGAAGGCTTCCTAACCAAGACTTTACTAGGTGAAATGATGGCTGTTAAAAATTGACTTCTTGGAATTATACCTAATCGGAAATTAGTCAATTTGACTCATTTTTTACAAATTTCTTGCAAATAAGTAGAATCAGCTGACTGGTTTTGATAAATTTTAATAATAGGTACTCTTCAGATAATTTACATTGGTTTACAAATAGAAAATTTGCAGGAATTCTTTTACATTGTTGTCTTGTAGTTTTATGAATAGTAAATGGATTTTTAAAGCCTTGGCTAATTTGAATATTTTTAATTAAAAAAAAAGTTTATTTTACGACAGATCAATAAAAATCTGGCTAGTGTCTGCATAGTAATTAGTACATAAATTAAATACCCATTAGAAATTAACGGTTTAGTAACATTTTTACACATTTTCGAAATATTTAATTTTTACGGCCATATGTATATTTAATTAAAAAATTGTAAATTTTGCCTTAAGTTAAACATAAAAAAAAATGCATAACTAATTAACTTTTGTTTTAACGCAGTTAATAAAGTTTTTCTTTAATGAATACATAATTTTTCATTATAAATTCAAAATAAAATCATAAATATTTACAAAGCGACATCTAATTAATAGCATTTAGAAATATTAATATTCTTTAGTAAGATGTAAGGTTAATGGTTAATAAAAATAGATTTTATTGTTGCTTTTTAGTAGAAATAGATGTCATTATAATAATAACAAGCCGTGAAGATATGTAATACCAAGCATACCATTATATACTCTTCACAGTAGATGGTATACTACATTTTTCCAAATAATAGTAATAATAATAATAAATAAACGTAAGTTAAGATAATTTAAAACGCAAAATAAATAACAAGATAAAAAAAAAACAAAAAAAAAGTGTTAGCGGAGGATGGGATTTGATCTCAAGACATCTTGGAGGCAGAAAACAGTAGTATCCTGGCTTTGCCTACTGGGTGCACTGAAAAAAATGACGTTCTTGGCTCAAAGTAGTCAACACTCTTGGCAGTTATTCTTTTAGCTTAAAAGATGTGTATCTTTAAACAAAAGTATTTATTTTGTACCAAGAAAAGTGTTGCTTTTGAAATATTTTTGAAATTCTCTTGGACCCGACGCATTTGAGGCAAAAACCATTTATCATGTTTTAAGATTGTTAAAAATTAAATAATTTTAAATACTTTGGCCCAAGAATTTTTCTTTTGAGACAAGATCACTTGCATTTCACATAAGATCAAAGAATTTTAAGTTAAAGAATCAGAATGATCTTGGCAAGTGAATTATATTTTCATGTTAAGAGAAGGCGCTTTTGTGAACATGACATATTTTAAGCGAGTGGGCATTTTACGAACGAGCCGCTAGGCGAGTGAGGAAACCCCCACGAGTGTATGAAATACATTTTCCAACACTAGTTTTGTAATATACTATTTCTAAACTATCTATAAACATAAAATTAATAGTTCCTATTTAGGTATTTATTAAATACCCATACAAAAATTTTATAAATACTATTTTGTATGTAATTATAACTGTTTTGTTTTCGCCTTATTATAACTCACGATATAGAGTACCTTGTTAAAAGCGTAATTATTATTTCAAATATTATTTAATAATTTTAATTTGTTTAATGGGTATGCCTAATAATTACTTATTAATAATGGTTTATTTATAACCAACTATTTATTTAACTCTACTTAAAAATACCTAGGGACAGTTATCTCGACATTTATATACAACCAAAATCAGCATTTGTAAGTTTTGCACAAGCTGATGACTAAAATAAAATATACCTACGTTTAAACGTTTAAGAAACCAATTTACAAAAGGCACATTGCTCTCAGTGTATTATCAACAGTAGTCGGCGAATTTCCAGTACTCGCATAGGGGTAGCGTCGACTCTAGCGTTGAGGCGAGGTTTTAAATATTTACATTTTTATTTCTTTTTATCTTGATTTTTTTTAATGATTCCATTTAAACGAGTAAGGTGGGAAAAAAGTTATCGACAAATAAAAATTAAAAACTTTCGTATTCTTAAAAGATAAAAATGGAATGTCGGTTTTTTCTTTGAAAAATACCATGTATAGTTAATATGTATAGTTATATAATATTGTTGTGGGTAACAAATTAGTCGTCAAATGTTCCGATTTATAAAAATTTCCCTCATAATTCGGCAAAATTATTCCGTAAGCCTATGTTTCTGTGTTTATTTTCGACGTTGATGAGTCATAACTGAGTTTACGCCGACTGCTGATCATCAATAAATGCCTTATTAGTATCAATTCCATTTAGACGACATATTGATATACTATATTTCTTCCTAGCTAGCATATTATGCTACTTTTTTAGCCTGAATTTGTGATGCAATTTGAACAATGTAGTACCAGTCTATATACGATATTAATTAAGCCTAATTGCATAGAATTAAACGGTACAAGCATGTTTAATATACTCCTCGCAGCACGTATTGCTTAAGGAGTATTATACAATGGTTTTAAATTTTCAAATCGTCAAAGAAATGTGTTTTTACTAAAATCTGAACGACTTTCATTTTTGTCTGTCCGTTGCAACGGACCAACGCGTTGGTCCGTCCTTATGTCAAAAATTTTATGTACACGATAATTTAAGAACGGAATGCCCGATTGATATAAAATTTTAAGAAATAATCTACAAAAGTATTTATCTTGTCCCAAGAAAAGTGTCGCTTTTGAAATATTTTTAAAATTCTCTTGGACCTGGCGCATTTGAGGCAAAAACCATTTATCTTGTTTTAAGATTGTTAAAAATTAAACAATTTTAAATACTTTGGTCCAAGAATTTTTGTTTTGAGACAAGACCCCTTGCATTTCACTCAAGATCAAACAATTTTAAGTTAAAGAATCAGAAAGATCTTGGCAAGTGAATTATATTTTCATGTTAAGAGAAGGCGCTTTCAAGAGTGCGAAGAATTTGGCCTAATTTTAAGTTCTATGAGTGGAAGAACCCTTTTTTTAAATAATCTTCAAAAATAAAAAGTAGAATGAAAAGTACGATAAACTCAATATTTTCGAAAAACATATTTTAATTGATATTCGAATAATTTCTGGAAAATAAATTTATTTATAAACGATAAATGTTATACTTATACAATGTATAATATAATAAGCTAAAAACTTTTCTGTACAACTTGAATTACTTTTTGGGTGCAAATAAAAACTCAATATAAGTTCCAATTTTAAGAGTATGCTATGGAATGCGAAGCATTTAATATCTTCACGTCTTGTTTTATCTATAAATTCATTGCTTGTTTAAAAGACAAAATGCTAATTTATTCTCATTTTTTGCAGGAAATTTAGCGAATATAGCAGCAAATGGCAATCCCATAGTAAGATGTGCTTTGAGAAAACACAAGCCTAATAGAAAACCTAGAACTCCGTTCACAACACAACAACTGTTGTCTTTAGAGAAGAAATTTAGGGATAAACAGTACCTCAGTATAGCAGAAAGGGCAGAGTTTTCGAGTTCGTTGAGGCTCACCGAAACACAGGTAAATATCACATTTTTTATTTATGACATTTTCGAAATTTTAAGTACCGTGAAAATCTTTTATATTTACCTAATTTAAATTATTACCGTAAAAATGGTCTATTATGGAAATTAAAATATATTCTTAAAAATCTATTATACTGTATAACAAATCTTTTATAGAAATTAGGAAGAAAATCCATTTTATTTAAGTTTTTAGTATATTTTTAAAGATAATGTAATCTCTTGAGATTAAATTTATCAAACTATTAAAACAGTTACAATTAAATATATTATGTAATTATTTTGTTTTGTTTATGTAATAGTTTTGAATAAAATTTGGAATAAACTATCTTAAAGAAACAAGGCATTTAATCTACTTGATTATTATTTAATTATTATAAAGTTAAAAATATATTTACAATAATTTAAAAAAATCTATACCTACGAGACAGCGTTTAATATTTTATTTAAAATTTTTACTGATTTTTTATTGCTGGATATAGTCATCAATCCTCGTTCGTATACTATTATTTTAAATAGTTTTTAATTTATTTCTTTTTTGATTTCAGGTAAAAATTTGGTTTCAAAACCGCAGAGCCAAGGCAAAACGCCTCCAAGAAGCCGAATTGGAGAAACTCAGGTTGTCCACTAGACCTTTATTAACCCCTAGTTTTGGAATTTTCCCCGGTGGTTCTCCTCTTATGTCAATGTCACCATTCCTAGCAGCTATGGCACACAGACCCCACCATTTTGGATTTGCACAAGGACACAGTCCAATTTTAAATATCCCTCAATGACTATTAAAAACTGAATAATCCAACGATTCATACACATGTACCTTTTTAGAATTTTATTTAATGTAAGATCAGTATCAAATCCTCTCATTTTAATTTATTAACAAGAAAATGGCCCCTACCCTAATGGATTAAGAGCTGGTGACCACTATTATTTCATTATTTGCATATATATGTCTTAAAGTACATTCAAATTAAGCTACTTGCAAATCGCCAGGTCCTGGATCGGGTTCCTTTGGATGCTAAAAGCCTCGAAAAGGTGGTGAAATGGGGTTCCCGAAAAATATATTTTTAACTTACCGAGTCAAACAAATTACATTTATTACATTTAGATTAGTCTATTTTCACAGTTTTACACAATTATTCACTAGGCTAAGAGTAAAAAAAAGACTTTAAAACCTTTATCTGACATATGTCAACACTAAAAACTCTCTTTAATTTTGATTTAATCAAAATTTCATTTCATAAATTCACATTTCTTTAAAAAATTAGGTCATAAATATATTTTAGACACTTTTTAAAGACTTTTCTTACCCCTTGGTCCCAGAATGATTGTGTATAACTTTGAAAATAGCTTAATCTAAATGTATTAAATAAAATGTATATGACTCGGCAAGTTAAAAATAGTTTTTTTGGTAGATCATTGTCATAGCTTTTGGAGCTTCTAGCATCCAAAGGAACCGGATTAGGAGTCTAGCAATTTAAAAATAGCTTAATCTGAATGTACTTTAAGACATAGATAAAATATAGCCGGGAGCAAATATTGAAATAAAAATGGTCACCAGCTAGTTTTCCGACTATAAGGGTAGTTGATATGATTTTGTTTTTTTAAATAGATAATTATTATTATCATAAAATTTGTTAGCAAATTGCAAGCCTTTTTAATTACTATTAATAATAAATTTATGATGATGTTGATTTTACAGCTGCCGGAGCTGTTTTAGTAGAATAGACACAAAAAAAATATCATCATCATTTTGCATGACTTAAAAACAATTTCAATAAAAAGTGTATCATTCAATTTATAATTTTCTACATTTTTAATTTTATTAATTTAAAACATATCAACTGCCCTTTAATTGTTTATAATAAAAACGCCATAAATATATTTTGTTATTTGAACTTATTCCATACTAATATAATGGTAACGTTATTTTCTTGACCTTCGTTATATTGGTTAATAGTATATTAAAGTACTAGTTTCATAACATACGTTTTTAGCACACGAGTACAAGTTTAGAAAATGAGCCGCTTGCTGAGAGTTTTCTTAAGTATTAGTTCGGTAAAAACGAGTGCTTTATATATTTTTTCTATTTTGCTCTAAAATTAAAAAAAAAAAACAACTTAAATTTAAATCAATTGATGACTTATTTAGGGATTTTTGTTTCGGGTTGGTATTACAGTTTTGGCCATGTTTTAAAATTGTAAGAACAAATGATATTTTGATATATCTTTGATATATGTCATGTCATGTCTTCTTTTTTTTCACTGCAACTAACCAAGCCACAATTTTAACACGGTAAAAATTAACCTCAATACAAAATTTTGTAGAAAATTAAACTTTAAAGCGACGTTGACATTTGCACGGAAAACGTCAAACGATAGGCTTTTGTCTGTTGCCAACCCAAAAGAAAAAAAGTACAGACCTTTTATGGGCCTATAAGAACACTCAAAATGCTTGTGATTATGAGCTTATAAGAGTCGCAAAATAGAAAAAATCCTTTTGTAAACAAAATTTTGTATTAAAAGAGATATAGAATGTTTTAAATTTTGTAGGGAGATATAATATTTGTGTTTTTTCAACTGATTGTTTCTATTAGTGATATTTGTTTTATAAAAAAAGCGCCCCATTGTAAATACTCTGTATATATTAATATTTTAGTGCAATTTATTGAGGGAAAAGGGGCGTATATTCAAAAAGATTTGTATAAATACAAGACTGATTAGTACTTTGTTTATAATAATTTAATTTTTTATATTAATTTTGTATCAAATGATTGTACAAATGTCTGTTTATTTTTTATTGTAAATTATTGTACATAGGTAAAGTATATAAAATATTAAATGTTTGTTTTTATAAAAGTATGTTTTTTTTTCTTTGATTATAACCCGATAACTTTTATAGTTATAATAGCGATATGCATGTAAATATACAAATGAGAAACTAATTTGCAAGTGGAACATGCGATTTGCTAAATGTCAAGTAATAAAATGGAAATATTTTCGCATAAACGATTAATATATTAGCTTGACATGAACTTTTTAAATCACAGGTTAAATTAAATAACTGGTTACGACAAAACGACTGCAATATGGTTTTAAAATAAAATAAAATAGTGTTATAAACTATCAAATGAAGCGGATATTAAAAAAAAACTATTTGAGTTATTATCATTATCAGACTAATTTAAGGTGACAAACCAATGACATAACCGTGCTATCCATTATGTATGGCATTATATGTGGCATTTTTCTGCCATCGATGAATATGTTTTCAGTTAACGGGGGTGAAACCGGTCAAAATTTGCTGTTTTTTGGGTTTTTTTCGGTTTTCTTACAAAAATAAAAAATCAAAAAATAATATGTTGAACACGGAAAAAAAAAATTATAGCTATGAGCGCTATAACACACATACCAAGCAAATTATAATCGCTTATTATATAAATACAAGGCTTTCTCTTACAATTATGGCAGTCAGTGTAAAAATTTATATGAAATACTTTAATTGTTTAGTGAATAATAAAATATAACAAATAGTATGGCATTTATAGCTTAAATATATTTAATTATTGTCCGTGCTAATAATTTTTATAATATAATAAAATTTCTGTAAATTTATAATAGTGCCTGTAATAAATATAATCGTGTCTGTAATATATATAATCGTTTCCAATTTATTTTTAACATTATTAGTTATTGTGTCCCTTATAATCTATAGCTTAAATCACTATAATTTGCCACTGTTACCAAATATCTTATAATGTATAGCGCAGAGCCCACTAATTTCTTTCCGTGAAGCTTGAAGTTTCGAGCATTTATAACTGTCAACACTGTCAAAATAACCACAGTAGTTTTTTTTTAATCACAGGGCAAATTAAATAACTGGTTACGACAAAACGACTGCAATATGGTTTTAAAATAAAATAAAATCGTGTTAAAAACTATCAAATGAAGCGGATATTAAAAAAAACTATTTGAGTTATTATGATTTTCAGACTAATTTAAGGTAACAAACCAATGACATAACCGTGCTATTCATTATGTATGGCATTATGTGTGGCATTTTTCTGCCATTGATGAATATGCTTTCAGTCACAGCGCTAGTACCGTCAACGGGGGTGAAACCAGTTTGCGTTTTTTTGTTTTTTTTTTTCGGTTTTCTTACAAAAATAAAAAACCAAAAAAAAAATATGTTGAAGTAGTTTTTTTTAAATCACAAGTTAAATTAAATAACTGGTTATGACAAAACGACTGCAATATGGTTTTAAAATAAAATATAATAGTGTTAAAAACTATCAAATGAATCGGATATTAAAAAAAAAACTATTTGAGTTATTATCATCAGCAGACTAATTTAAGGTGACAAACCAATGACATAACCGTGCTATTCATTATATATAGCATTATGTGTGGCATTTTTCTGCCATCGATGAATATGTTTTCAGTCACAGCGCTAGTACCGTCAACGGGAGTGAAACCGGTCAACATTTGCGGTTTTTTGGTAGTTTTTCGGTTTGGTATATGTTAAAGCTTGAAGTTTCAAGCATTTATAACTGTCAACACTGTCAAAATAACCATAGTAGTTTTTTTTTTCTTACAAAAATAAAAAACCAAAAAAAAAATATATGTTGAAGCTTGAAGTTTCGAGCATTTATAACTGTCAACACTATCAAAATAACCACAGTAGTTTTTTTTAATCACAGGTTAAATTAAATAACTGGTTATGACAAAACGACTGCAATATGGTTTTAAAATAAAATAAAATAGTGTTAAAAACTATCAAATGAAGCGGATATTAAAAAAAACCATTTGAGTTATTATCATTATCAGACTAATTTAAGGTGACAAACCAATGACATAACCGTGCTATTCATTATGTACGGCATTATGTGTGGCATTTTTTTGCCATCGATGAATATGTTTTCAGTCACAGCGCAAGTATCGTCAACGGGGGTGAAACCGGCCAAAATTTGCGGTTTTTTGTTTTTTTTTTTCTATTTTCTTACAAAAATAAAAAACCAAAAAAATATATGTTAAAGCTTGACGTTTCGAGCATTTATAACTGTCAACACTGTCAAAATAGCCACTGTAGTTTTTTTTATATATATTTTACCCCCGTACTAGGGGGGTGAAACCGATCACCTCTTTTATTTCACGTATATTTTACCCTAGCAACTTCCAGACTGAAACCGATCATTTATCCTCGTTTTCAAAAAACTTTTTAGTTTTTAAATTTTAAAGAAAAAAGTCAAAAAACTAGTAAAAAAAGTGTATTTGTTATCAAATCTTAAACTTAAAAACTTAAAAACTTAAAAATTATTTCTTAAATGGTTTCGAAGGCGCTGAGGGGGTTAGTGTAAAGCAATTATTAAAAATACTTGGATTTCCTACAAAACAAACTCACAAAAAAAACTTTAATGAAAAAGAAAGCTTTATTTAGACCAATTAGTTAGTAATCGACTTCACTCCACCCATTTTCCCACTTTTTATAAAAATGTACATAAAAAATTACACAATGTTGATAAAAAACTAAAAACTTTTTACTACTAGGTCCAGATAATAGTTAAACTCAAATTTACGTAACACGTTGGCTCAGCTCTTTTCTGTGACTCTGCACAACCAAACGTTACCACAAATTTCCAAAAACTACTTTTTTTACACCTCTAAAATAACCTACGTATCCCTACAGACAGACAAAATAAACCTTCTTCGTGCCCGTTCTCGTAAAGACTGATATTTCCTGCAGTAACTTGTCGACTTTCGCCGCGTGCTGACTGCTGTCTACTACCAGTACTAAAGACATTAGCCAAAATATACGGGATGATTGGTTTCACCCCTGCTGATCGGTTTCACCCCGGTTGACGGTATGGGTAAAGATTTAGAGACAGAGATGGAGCATGGAGCACTTTCTGCGCATACATATTTTTTGTTTTACCCTGATGGCAGCCATTATTTTTTTCTGCGAGCCTGTGGATATGCCTTAATTTAAGTATGTGAATATTTGCAATTTTGGCGAAGGCGCCACCATAGAATTTTTTTAAAAAACATTGAGTTTTATGATGGTAAGGATTGAAATAGTAAATTTTACAATATCGTTCAATTTTTTTTTGACAGTTAAGTAAATTTATTTATTTGTCACATTTAAAACATTTCAAAGCAAAGACACAGTATCTCCTTTGATTTTTTTTTCTAAAAATAAATATAAATAGAATAAAATTTATCGAAAAAATAAAAAAACTTAGTTAAAATTTTTAATTATAAAGTATTATAAGAATTTTTTGAATAGTACAATACAAAAAAATAACAAAAAATCTAGTACTTACTGTGTTTTACCCTAGGCGGTCTTTGTCAAAATTTAACCTAACTTTTAAAATCTCTTTGCATAATGAAATTATGTATTATTTACGATTTCAAGCGAAAGCCAAGTTCTGTTATAAAAGAGAAAAAGATGCAAGTCGCTTGTAAAACAAGTTTACACTACGATATTTCAAAAACGCTTTGAACCAGTGACTTGAAATTTGGAACCTAGATTTTCCAAGTAGTAAACAAGATTTGTTCCAAATTTCAAGTCTCCATGTCAAAGATTTCTTGAAATATCGTAGTGTAAAGTTGTTTTGCAAGCGACTTGAATCTTTTTCTTTACTATATGATAATTTTTTTACGCAGTCGACAGTGTAGACCTGAATTGACACGGAAATGTGTAAACGAAAGTCCAAACGAAATTGTGTAAACTTTACAAATAACCCTGTTAAAATTACACATTTTTACAAAATTAGAACTTTTCTAGTAGGTATAGTCTATAGGTATAATATGAATACTGCCCTACTAATCTAGAAAGCAGTAACTCCACTTGTCAATAGCAGCGTTTTCAAAATATTACATCAGAGTTGACTTGAAAACTTTGCTATACGAAAAATGGAGTCACTGCTTTCTAGATTAAAGGGCAGAATACGATTCGTATTTTATATTTTCCTACGATCCCTTATGAAAATGACATTTAGCACACTCTTTGTTCTTCAGAAGACAAGTTTTATCACACTAGTTTGATATTTTTATATCACCCTAGTTTGATATTTATGTATGCTGGTTTGCCTAATTTACGTTGTAGATTCTACGAATTTAGCTCACCTCGTTTTATATGCCATTTTTCACCATTCACACAAAAGAGGGCTAAAATAATGATTTTTTACCAATTTTGTCTCATTTTTCTTAGAAACCTTAGGTAATAGAAATATTCCAAGGCCAAATTTGGTCTCAGCGGCCCAAAATTAGTTAAAAAACACATGACAGGCAAGAAACCGTGTTGCCTAGTGTTATAGGACTGTAAGATCCCAGTTAAATTTCGCAAACTTTTTTTTGGCCTTGTTTTATAATCAAAAATTCTGTCAATACTGCATGTTAATCCGGTCAATTAGTTCAGAGTACACATTAAGCAACGCAATGGTTCAGCAGAAACGGAGAATGAACGTGGACATCAGGTAGTAATTTATTACCGGTTAGAATGTGGACTATTAATAATTTAAATGTTAATTTGTTAATTAATGATACAAATTACTTTTGTGAAATGTGTTTTATGATTTCCCAATACGGACAACTTCTTGTTTTAATCACATATTTTTATTTTACTTTTTTGTTTTCCTCTTCTTCTTTTTTGAGCTTGATCTAGATCGAGCAGATCGTTATTGCCGTACGTGAACGTATCGGTGATAAATGAGTACGGAGAAAAACAATCAAGAAGGCTGGCAAGGATGGCAAGTTTGTAATAGATGTAACTAATTTCATTTTCTCTTTGACTAGGTTTTATTTGTTTTTATACTACTGTCATTCTATGCTTAGAACTTAACAAAAAAATAATTTGAAATCAATGTTTCAAAATTTACTAACTTCTTTAAATTAAAATCAAATTCTTAGTCAAACATAATTTCTTCCTTCAATTTTTTCTTAATACTTTTTTTAGTATATCATTTATAAATATCTAAAAAATTATGAGCCCCAGAGGTGATCCTTGAGGAACGCTATGACTATAAACGGTTAAATCTTATTTTTTTTACTGACTAAAAGTAACTAAAACTATCATATGGGTAACAAACTATACAACACCAAAATTTTATACACTATACTGGGAATTCAATAAAACCTTCAGTGACTCAGTTGCGAATGTGTGGTGAAAGGCGAAGATTATACCAGGTCGGGTGGGACTTATAAAAGCAGCAGAGGTATGAGTCACTGCAGGTTTTATTGAATCTCCAGTATAGTTATAGTAAAAATACAACAAAAAAAGGTAACTTTTTTACTTCTTTGAACTTTACACACTTTTCTAAAAAAAGTGATCTTGTAGACCTTTTCAAATGAAAGAGTTACATGATTAAGATGGGATTATATACTTTACTCTAATTGAAGATACATTTTCTGAAAAATCAACAGAAATGTTAAGTATGGGATTTTAAAAGAGTAAGTCTGTTTTCCTGGTGTATTTTAAAATAAAATTCCCTAATTTAAAATGAAAATCGAAGACTAATTGGATGTATGCAGGTGCTTTAACAAATTCTTTAAGTGAATTCTTCTTATTATTGTTATTTTTACCAAGAACTTGATACTTGGACAAGTATTCACACCAGAACAGTGCGAATTACAAGTCAAAAGTAACTACATTTTTAATTTCTTGTTAAAGTTCCAATCGCCATATGAAGAAAGAATAGTTATGTTATAGCAAACTGGATAGACATCAATAATGAAAGTGCAGGGACGGGATCAAGGGAGCATCCTGCCTTCCTGCAAACTTAGCTCCGAGTTGGCTCAAATTATGAGGGTGGTTAGCTTTTTTTAGTCTGTTTTAAGGGAAGGAGAAAAACCTTTTTCTATTATCCATTTAATTTTCTCTCGTCGTTAAAGTAAACAAACACCAACAACCAGCAGAAATGCTTTTTTCGGCTTGCTGTCATGGCAACTGCAGTTACACATGTATATACTTGAACGAAGAATTTTGGTGTTTTTATTGGGTTTTAGGAAAAATTTTATTTTTATTATGTGATTTCTGCTTTCGAGTGATTGCTGATCTTGGCTTGACGCCTGGATCAGCAAGTTTCACTTAAGCAGAAATCAGTCCTTATGTGCTCCTAATACAAAAATAACTATTTGAGAGTTGGAAAATTCCGACGAGTTCAAAAATTATGGACAGTGGTGATCTTTTTTTAAATCGTATTTTATCGGAGGAAGTTTTTTTTGTGGCAGTTAGGCACTTGGAAAATTTTGTAGACGATTTTGCACAATTTGTGTTTTTCTCCACAGTATCTTTTTCTGCCCGTCCCTGAAAAAGTGATTTGCAGACCTTTTATGGCAAATACAAATAGTTTATTGGAAAATATGTTTTATAGTTTTAAAAAAGTGTCGTAAAAATAAATTTTCTTATTAATATAAAGTTGAATTTTCTGAGATCATGCTTCTCATGTTATGAACGTAAATTTTTATTAGGTATTTTACGTTTTCATTGCTTCCTCTTTATATAAACTAAGACTTAAGGATAAAAATCAACTGCGTATTACGCAGGATTTTCTTTTATTTTTAAAATTATTATTGCTTACCTATTATACATGTAGAGTTCACACTACCTAATAATAGTTAAAATTATTATTATAACTATTATTGTTACTTATTTTTTTTACGTACGTATAATATGCTGCTGTTTACGCTTTGTAGCTTTACACTGAACAGTGTTCAATGAACACCTGTAAGCAAATTTACTATAATAATAATAATAATAATAATAATAATAATCTTTATTAATCTTATAAATAAGAATTAATTACAACAAGTTGTAAAGTAATACGAATACACGAGACATGTCTTTTAAAATAAATAAATAAAAATAATACTATATCAAACTTTTATTTCAATTAATGAAAACCATTCCATGGAATCCAAAAGCATTTCAAAAATATCTTTTTTCTTCAAGCATAATAAAATTTTCATATTTTATTACTGAACACACTAGTTAGAAGTGATCTATTTTTTTACAGTAAAAAAATGAGTTCATTGTTGCACGCCGTAAAAAAAGTTAGTTAGCAAAACCACCACTGGCGGCAGCACTCTTTGACTTTGATGACAGCCATACTTCAACTTGTTTGTTTATTATGTAAACAGGTGGTTGACTCAAGATTCTGTGCAAAAACCTTGTGTGAAACTGATTAAAAAGAATATATGGTAAATACACCTACAAATCTCTCCGAAATTGCAAATGCTACATTAGACAAGTTAACATCGAAATCGCGAAAAGTGTACGATTTAGCCTAAGAAAAAAATTTAAAATGAGCTAAAGTTTAAGTTTATTTCGAAAGGATTTTATTGGCCTATTTTAAATAAAAAAAACATACTTTTTACTAAATAAATTAAATTCAAAAATTAATATTTAAAAAAATATATATATACAGTATATAGGATGCTTGAAGAAAAAATAGTATGTTTCACTCAGAGGAAAAGTGCTTTTTTTCTTAGTAAAACAATATACTATTTTTATTATGGTTAACATAATTATCTCATAAACCTCCATTAAAATATATTTCTACTTTTCATTTCCTTTTCTATATTTTTGTGATCACTCTTCTGCAGAAGCCTTTATTTAGGTTTAGGTACGTTATTTATGGAAGAATTTTATTAATTTTTTATTATTAAAAAAAGGTAAACACAGTGAAATTGTGACAGCTACCTATGATATTATTCATTATTTTTAATTAGTGTAAAACCTATCAAAAATAAACAAAATACGAAGATGTGGGATAAAATGTTGTAACGTGTCATGTTAGTTGATATTTTTTACTTAGAAAATTAATTATTTTTTTCTTTGTAGATAATATCAGGCTTACATCACTTTTATGTAAATAACTGCTTGTTGGGAGCAGAATATAAAACTTATCTTAAATAGAGTAGATTGTAAAATTTCACTAACGTTGATCTATGTACCTATAATTAGAGTAAAGCGATAATAAAACTGCCATATAAACACTGAAATGTTTTTATAAAGCAGCAGTTTTATGCTCTTATTTAGTTAATAGGTTTAATTATTTTTTACTAAACGTCAAATAAAAAAATATTGTTCGTCGTTGTTTCAATTGCCTTCTCACATAACATAAGATGTACTTAAGCCAAAAAAGAAGCTTGTGTCGGGACATGTCGTTGTATAGGAACAGGAACATTTTTCCAACCAAATTATTGTTTTAATCGATTTGATTTAATTCAAAAAAATTTGGAAACTTTTAAATGTAAAATTACTTGTTTAATAAACTTTTTTTTTTTTCAAAAACTGCATTTATTTGGAAATTACTGGTACTGTAATGTTTTTATTTATATTCATCATGTCCTTAAGGAAGTAAATCCTTCCTGTAAATTTGAAATTGATCAACTACTTATTTAGTTTTTGAGTTTTGGTTTTGAAAAAAGTGATATCGGTTCAGAATACGATTTGGAGAAACAACATTTGTATGCCGTATTTTTCACTTACCATAGAGGTGCCAATTCATAAAATGTATACAGTAGTCCGATAGATACAACAGGGCCTTGAGGGCCGTGAGTATACATACTGAATTTAATTTGTAATTCAGCGTGTACTATTCGCATTTAAGGTAGAAATAATGTACTATGGAGCCGCATAAATATGTATATTTTCTGTGTTATTTCTTTTAATGTTGGCAATAATACCTACTTACTGTTCTTAATCTATTTTGGATCGGCTCGTAGTTTCTAAACTTGCCCCTAAATGGCATTTAAATTGATCGTGACAGTGCTGAAGAATTTTACTCTATGTTATACGAATAATTTCTTTGGAACTGATTTCTTACCATTAAAAATTGCGAAAAAAAAAAGGACAAAAAACGATTACAACTGCATATTTTTTTAAAGACAGTAATAGCAAAAAAAATATAAATATACAGGGTGAACAGTAACCAAAAAGCCAAAATTTAAGACTGGTCCAGAAATAAACCCTAAGGGAGCTACGGCCCTTTGAAGATGACATATTGAATGGGGAACAAAAAGAGCATCAATAAAATTTTAATGCTGCAGGGTGATTCTTTATTTAAAACTGAGCAAAAATGCCTTTTAAAAATTAACGTTTTTGGTGATACAAAATGTTACTTCCTCTTAATTGCATTTTTTTTAACGTTGTTACACTATATGATATTTTTTATGTATTTTTACTCAAGGAATCCATATTTTTTACAAAAAATCCAAAAAAGTACACATATATCAAGTTTGGGGCAAAAATGTGTTAAGCCTATTACATTTTTTCGTCTGAGGACGCCTCTGGATAAATCAAAAAAATAAATTAACATAAACTTATTCCCTTATTAATACTAGTATACATACAAAAGCTCGTCGCTCTAGCTTAAAGGGTACCAGTTATTAATTCAAAACTTTATTTTTATTACAATTTTAAAGGGCTGTAGCTCCCTTAGGGCTCATTTGCGGACCAACCTTTATAGGACCTTTTTTTGATATTTTTAATTATCTGTTGTATTATTGTTATTTTCGTTTACACATTCTTATTACTCCACTTTATTAATATACCGGGAGAGGCAAAATTTCTTCGTTAGGCGCTTTGAACATCGCCAACAAAATAGAATCTATACAAGAATTAATTTTACAATTTTTGTACATTTAGCGTTAATGCTCAAAGTGCATTCTCCCTTGGTCGATGCAAAGAATACATCGATTTTTTCTGCCAAACACGTCTTAGGAAAGAAGTCTGGATGATAATGGGGAACGGGAGCCTTCTTCGAAAAATTTACCGCGAAAACAATTATCGCGAAAATATTTCGTCCAAAAAATTACCGCGAAATGTTTTTTTCCGCGCAAAGGATTAACAGCGATAAAAAATTAACGCGAAAAAATATTAAAGCGAAATAAAAATAGCGAAAACTATTACCACGAAAAGTTTAAATAGCGAAATGCAATTACCGCGAAAGTAATAGCAGAGAAAATATTTAACGCGCAAAGCAAATTCCGAGTCTAATTTTAAATTATAAAAATATGTTTTTTTATAATACTTTTTCGTTAGCTACGCCAAGTTTAATATATTATATTACTAATTTGTTTAATTAAGTTTAATAATTGCAGAATTAACAAAATTTAATATAACTAAATTGTTTGGTTTGGTTTTTAAACATATATGTCAGTAAAATTATAATTATATTACTAATAAATATAATATAATATAATACATAACTAATTTCTTTATATTGGTGTTATAATTTTAGTATTTTTAAAAACATAAATATGATTAAATTGTTTGGTTTAGTTTGTTTGGTTTTGTTTTTGATAATAAATAAAAACAAAACTATGATTATAAAATAAGCGTTTCATTCAAAAAATTATAATATATATTTTAAAGTTATTTTTTTAATTAAAATTTAGGCGCGATTATCATATTGCGCGGCGAAAGTATGCGCGATTATATTATTACGACGTAAAAGTATGCGCGATTTTTATTGTCGCGATAATAGTTTCCGCGGTAAATGTTTTCGCGGTAATAATTTTTCGCGGTAATTACTTTTTCGCGGTGAAACCTTTCGCGGTTAAATCATTGCGCGGTAAATGTTTTCGCGGTAAACGTTTTCGCGGTAAAAGTTTCGCGGTAAATTTTTCGGCAAAGTCTCCTAGATCATGATAACGTAATCTCTCCAATTCCTCTTCGTAAATGGTGACAAGAAACTCGATCTTTCAACACTCTCCATAATACGAAATCCCAGGCTTTTATTTTGGTTTTAATTTTTTATCCTATAGAATTTGTTAGTTTGAATCTTATTCTTTCATACTTGCTAAATTCTCTGATCGAATTCCTTTCTTTTGTAGTCATTTCTTTTCCCTAGTAGTGAGTTCTATGGTCTTTTTCTCTAATTAGATCTTCTTTAGTTATTTGATTCTCTAACTTTATTTAGTTCTATTACTTATAAGTTATATATAACTTATATAGTAAATGTATATAGTAAAGCTTAATCACAACAGTTTTCAACTTTTATCTCCTCAATTTATTGTATAATTTCCACATAAAAGATACATTTTGACCAGACTTTAAATACCCCGCAGATCTGCAGATCTAAACTCCCAAGTCCTAACTCTTAAGTCAGTAATAAGATCAGTATCTTACCAATCATGCAACATAATAATTGCTAGCTAAAAACCAATTAGAATAGAAGAAAAAGAGCTTGTATTTAGCCTTTGTAGTTATACCTGCATATAATAAGCGCTACCAACCCAAACTCACGTATGAAATATAAATCCCCAAGTAAAAATTTCCACTCTAAAGTAATTAAACGCCATAAATATGTTACAAAAAGCATTTCAGTAATTGCGTACAGATTGAATATCGTTTTGCACAGAAACAGCGACACTTTATTGCTACTTTTAGTCTTTCAACAGTCCGGAAAAAGGGGTAATGAAGTATGATTTAAATCTATAATTATTAAGATCAGATTTAGTAAGGTTTTAGTTTATTTTTTAAATAAAAATCCTTTTTTCCTTCCATTTTTAAAATGATATAAGTAAATGAAGTAGCAAATTGGGTAATTAATGTAACTTATGAGGAGAAAAGTCCATTAAGATTAGCTAAAAGTCCAAGTACAGAACCGAAAAGAATACGGGTTTAAATTAATATACTTATAGTTCTCCGCATGAAAGAAAGGGGGAGGAATCATTCGGGCTCTCTTCTCTCCGTCAAGAGCGTTATAAGGCGTGCGTGCTTACAACGGGCCTCCCACTTGCACACACACTCCAAACATATTTCCCGTAGCCACAAATCCGTCCGATCAAACTATACTACTTTTTTTATAAATACAGCTATATATATTCTAACTAAATTACGACAGGCAAATATCGTGTGCTATAAAAATCTATAATTCGCTGCAATTATATATATGACTCCAATTCGAATTCCAATAATGGCATTTCCCTATAGGATAGTTTGCCAGCTCGATCTAGTATTATTTACGGCCTACACAAAACCGTCTCACTTTGTAGTGATGATATTTAAATTTAACGTCACATATTAATAATCACGACTCACTTAAAAACTTTACTATTAAACAAACACTTTTACGACATTACATAAAATAAAAAATAAAATTAATCAAGTCCTGTGCTTATCAATGGTAGCAAGGCTGATGCTGGAGTAAATCCGCCAAAGCGGTCACGTCCGTCCCTTAAGGCCTATCCAGAAGCTTTCGAAAGTACATAAAACATAAGAATGGGATGCTGTGATTGACTTGATGTGCCGCCATGTATCTTGTAAGCCAATCATTCTTATGTTTTATTTTCTTAAGCAAGCTTCTGGATAGGCCTTTATAAAGACCAAGCTGAGATATACAGTTATATACATATACAATGGACAGCAGTCCCATACGTTAGGCAACATAAATTTAGGTCTTCAACACCAACCCAAAAAGAAAATTCCCTAATAATATTATATTTGGATTTTATCACAGTGCAACAAAAAATGTGCATTATATGAAAAATTATTAAAGAGTACATAAAACAGCTTATTAAACACAAAAACAAGTACAAAATCTTAACACACAACGGGGTTATTATTATAATGACTGTCAAATTAAGGAGTAGGTCATAAGTTCACTAGGAAACTTTAGACCTACTGTACACATAGCTGTGTAAAAATTAAAAAAAAAAATGTTTTTTACTTAAAAAAAAACAAATATCTTACCTTAATGTAATTTAAAATATAATCTAAAATGTTATTTTTACCTAAAATAAGCATAATTTTATTTTAAAACAATAATAATTATACTTCTGTAGAACTTCTCTCTTTATCTAATCTAAATAGACGGCAGTCCATCACGGTGATTAATAGAATTATATAGTACACCGAGTGCGCGCGCTAGTAGTGTTATTTCATAAAAAAAATATCAACTTAAATATAATCGTCGTTGAACTTTTTCGAATTAAAAAATATGATTTTAAGTTCTGTAAGTTTCAATTAAAATTACATGTATGTTTCTCGGACTACAAGTGCTCTAAATAATTTCGCGCAAAGTGCGATAAAGCTAATTAATTTATTCCGAGAAGCGTTTCGTTTTTAGTTTTATTGCTTTCCAACCGATCGGAACAATGCCTGCAATGGCTACCAGTATTGCGAGACGATACCTTAAATTTTATTCCCGCTAACGCGATTATCGCACCATTGGGTGTGGGACAATGATCTGTCAAAAGACAAAATGTTCTACCAGCCAGATACACTTGCCGCCTTTTATTTCTCAAACTTTTGCCACCATTTTGATTAGAATAGCATTGTTTTTTTTGTGCAAATCTTTATTTCTTTCAAACTTTTTATATCGTAAAATTAGATCAAATAAAAAATAAGAAAAGTGGGGTATTTTAAACGAGTTCAGGTGCGATACTGTTTGCTACAAATGTGTAGTGAATACATGTGCTGCAAATCAACTTTTCGAATGTAGGAACAAAATGCATCAATACTAAGTCTTGTCAAACTTTTCATACTGAAGAATCGTTCCGAATAGAGGAATAAAACGCACCAACTTTACTTGAATAGCTATTAACCCTTGACGTACCACTTTTTTTTTTCAAAAAACTGGTTAATTTTTTACCATTTTTTTTTTTCGTAATTTTTAGTCTACACTGCAATAACAAATAATATTGATTAAATTTAAAAAAAATATATTTTCTACATTACAGGTCCGCCCGAGTCGGGTGACGGCATCAAGGGGTTAAATTATATGGGGTGGGATAAACAAGTCTTGTATAAAATAACCCCAAAACGAATACTTAAAGTTATCCATGCAATCTTCTCATTCTTAAAAAGAATGGACTGCAGGCAGCCATATTACCTGCAAACAAAATTAGATCAACAATTACAAGAAATAATATCAACAAACTTGTTCCAAAGGTATTTAAGACTATTGATTAAAAAGCAGCAAAAACGTGGATACAGTTTAACTATTCTAGAGTACTAGATAGGCAGGTGGGTAGTTTAAGTGGTTCTTTGTGTAGTGTGTAAACTACCTACCTAACCTAACAAATCTGACTATCCAGTGCTCTAATCTATTCCATTCTGAAAATCCCAATTTTCCTTTAAAACATTATTGTTCCGCAACTTAGTATTAGTAAGTGAGAAAGAGATACATAGACGTAAGAATCTTAAACCAATTGTGGAACTTTACAGAACTACATTAGCGCAGAATAGGGCAATATTCCGGTAGGTTCAGTTTTATATTATATTATATTATATTATATTATACCTCCAAACGAAACTTAGAGCCTTTAGATACGCGCATCTGAGCCGGCCAAATTCCGTTTATAAATTACTTGCTATTCAATATTTTGCTGTTAAAGTACATTTATAAAGACGTATTGCATCATGAAAAATTAATTTATGGGTTAAGATATATATTCCTTAAAAAAAAATGATTCAAAATTCTTGCTAAGCTAATTCAAAATTTTTGCGAAGCTAATGTGCCTTAAGCAACATTTTTCCTTTAATTTTATTTGGGAATTTTATCCGAGTACTGAAGACTTGTGTGATATAAAATTTAGGACTTGGGGTTCCCTCATAAATAAGCGATATGTGAATTCCGCTTTAATTACTTATATATTTTTATACCAACTTATATAATTCTAATCTAATCCAATTTACTTATTAGTAAATATTATACTATTATCATTGATTAATTAGAGTCATATTAGTCGATGGAATAATCTAATTTTATATACGTATACACTTATAGTTTACGTTTTTATTAATTAAATAGCTTTTTTTAATAATTTAATTTGAAGATCAAGGGCGTTTGAATTGTGAAATTTAATTTAATAATTAGATTTGACTTATAGGTAAGTGATGCGTGAATTCCACGTTAAGTATTAATCTATTTTTACACCCAAATATTTAAATAAACTTTACTAATCACTAATATAATAAATAGCTTTAATGATATTATTTAATTTTACAGAATACCATATATTTTAAAATTAATTCATGTTTTAATAATCCCTCGCCTCACCCGAATTTGGTGCAAAATTTTAAACAAACACCATGAATAGGTATAGAAAAATATCTTTTTTCCTAAAAAATATTATTGTTTATTTTATTCCAAGTTTTGGATCCGCTAAAGCAATTTCATTATGATAGATGATATAAAAGACGTTGTACCTCTCTATTGATTAAATATATTTTCTTTGTTTAATTTGATGTAAGTCATCAAAGAGTTTTCCGTTTTGAGTCATACAATTTGCGAGACAGAATTACTGAGTTGGTTTCACTCATCATTAATTCATGCTAATTCCACTTTAGGTGCTTATCTATTTTTATGCCTAGATATTTAAATAAATTTTACTAATTCTAGTAAATATAATAAAATTACTTAGCCGAGTGTGTCAGATACGACAGGATCAGGTTGCAAGTCTTTGAAACTCAAAGACTCAACCAAGAGATCTCCTCTGGACCAATATCCTGACCTTTATTGAAAGGACGGGCAGGTTCAAGGAGAACTCAAATTAGTAAATGGCTGGGATCCCCTGGGGTGACAAAAAGGGCCAGAAATGGCCTAGTTGTCCGGCTTTGGCCAACCCAAAAATTTACTACTACTACTACTAAATATTATAAAATTGTCTGATTTTATATATTCAGAAATAAATTTATGTTCAAATAATCTCTCGCCTTACCCGCATTTGGTGCATTCCAGGAAAAATAAGGAAGTAAACTAATCCACGTATGGTACTATAAAAAGAAGATGATGTTTATTTTATGCCATTTACACCAGTATTCCATTTAATTAAGAAAAAGTTTATACAAATAGTCGATTGTAATTTAAATTAAAGTCTCTTTTGGGCATCGATTTTAACACCTAGCGCAGAAAATAAAATCAACTTAATGAAGCAAACAAAATCAAATAAAAACCAATGAACATCGTTACTACACAAATAAATTGTCCATTAATTAAAATTTCTACACCACTGACTATTAAACAAGAGAACTTGAAGACCTGTAATTCTGAGAAATAATTTCACAAATTGCCTTCTACTTCTGTAATTTACGCGTCAAAGCTCGAAGACATTTCAGACCTACTACCAAACTATACTTTATTCCATTTCGAATATATTTGGTAGACTATTTTTTTCAACTCATAATATCGGTTTCAACCAATAAAAAATAAGGCATTACCATATTTTCGTCTCAAATATATACCAGAAACTCAAATACATACCAGTTTTCTAGTTATTTAATAAAAGCTTGATAATGTAATATTATAACAAAATATCAACTACAATGTAAAATTAAGATAATTTTCATGTCTTATTAGATTATTTTTATTCGATATTAAAAAAATTTAACGAATTTAGATCTTTTTTATTCCAAAAATTAGAATATCAAACATGAATTTATTGTGTCAAAATAAAGTCCAAACATCAAATTTATTATTAATTATATCGTTTTAGTCATATGGTTTATTATCAGAAGTGACAGTTTACCTTTAATAGGTGACATTTAACCTATAATAAGTGTACAATTCGTTTAAAATATTTCGCGTGTAATGGAAAAACTGAAAATAATATCTGCAGAAAATTTTTGATTAGCCTTTAAGAACACAGAGATGGGCTAAGCTACGAAATAACTACCATTTTGCATCCAATGTTGTAATTATAATAGTTTTTGATATTTTAAACAACAACATCATTATTACAATATTAAAAGGCCTGTTGAACCTGAAGAAAATAAAAAGTCCATGATTATATGGAATTTGAGTGCAATGGAAATGTGGAAGTTGTAGTTAAACATAGAACCATTGTGTGCACACATGTGTGTGCAGGTTTTGGTCGGCAAAGTATTCCGAGAAAAGCTGTGCTAAAGATATGGTCTCGAACCCGAATATTTGGCAGTTAATGTATTATTTGTATAAAAATATTCCTTAATGAGTTAATTACAGTTTTTTTTTCTATTGTACTTTAAATTTATTCTACATATATTTATATATATATATATATATTTATTATTATATATTTTTTTAATACTTTTTTTCCACAGACTTAAGTAACTTACTTAAGTATTGAATGTTATATTTTATGTAACTTTGGCAGAAAGACCTCGGGTCGTTAGCCTTTTGGTTCTCCAATAAATATATTTATTATTATTATCATTTCTGAGCATTTTGAGATTAATTAGGTATTTCTTAGAAGTTGTTGTGTTAATACATCTGCAAGCTACTGTAAGTCAATTAAAACCAGAAAAGAATAAAAGCTTTCAGTAAAATAAGCCTGGAAACAATTTAATGAAAAGTTTTCGAAATCATCTCAGCAAGTTACCAAAGCACCAACAACTTATAAGCAACAACAACAACTATTTTTTTCCCCTCATCTTGGATACTGTATATAACTTATATTACTTTTATATTAGATCAATATAATATAATATATAATATATAATATTATTATTAAACTTTATAGTTTATATAGGTTTTTATTTTTTATATCGGCTCCAAGTCTTATGCCTAATTTTAAGTATAAATAATTAGCTTTTAAAAACTTTTTTTTATCAACCCCACGTTGATTTAATAAATGTTTGGTTAAAAGCCTCTAACATATTGAATCATAACAAGAAATCTTAAACAAAAGTATAAAGCAGTATTAAAATATAGACATAGCCGTCTGCGGACAATAACTACAAAACTGACTACCAGATACTAAAGTTAAAGGTAACTGTATGTATTTTATTATTTATTTTATTAGTATATGTTTAGATATTTAGATAAGGTGTTGTTCGAGGTGTTGCCAAAATGTGTATTTCCCTGTCAAAAATTAAACATTAAAAGAGCTTATATCAAGATTTTCCTGAATGGTTTGAGAGCTAACATTTTGGTAAACTGAATATTTTTCGAATATCTTTTAGTGTGCAAAGGGAGCAGCTGAGTCCAAAAACGATACCCTCCTTTTACGCTTAAGTTTTACAAACTCGATTTTAAAAATATTTATAAACATTTAAATGCTTACAAATTTCATCAGTAATACACCTAAATAACAACTCAAAGTATACCATACTATAAGTGTGATACGCTTTACCCAATGTTACAGTAATTTTTACTAAAACATTCTAGTATTAATAAACACATGTTGTATGGGGATCCAAATGTACCAGCACGGTCTCTATGTTAGTATGACAACATTTTGTATACAATAGACACTTTGCAGTATTTAATATCACAAGTAAAGTATTAAATATTAATGCTGGCGATATAAATAACAAATATGCATTTATAAATAAAATTTAGTATTAAAATTACAATTACATTTTCTGAGTGAAACTACATATAAGTTTAAAAAGTTGAAATCTTAGGTTAAAAAGTCGATTTTTTCCCAAATATTTAAAGGGAAATTTTCTGAAGCTGATTATGCCTAATAAATATTTAATTTCTGTACCTAATGGAATGTAGTATAGAACAGTAGCAGATCCGCGAAAACGTAAGTCTTAGATAAAACCAATTTCGCAAAGAGAAAGATGGATACAGTGGAAAATTATTATTCAATATACAACACGCCTTTTAATTGGTTGTTATCTTGCTCTATATTTATCTCTGTTTTTAGCGTTTTCTCTTTCTATCTTAAACACTCGGATCCAAGTAGACAAGTTTTTACTGCTTTAAAAGTCAACTAATTAATTATATTGTATTATTTAATTGTTGAGATATTATAACTAATTAAGGTATTGTTTGTATACTGTAAAAAATATTAACAAAAAATTTTACGCATTCTGACTGAATATATTACAATTAATTAATTAAATAATTAATTAATTTATTATTAACTAAATAAGTAATGGTATATTTATGTACATAATGTTTATTGTTTAAAACTTTCTAAGTGATTTCATCTCTATGGGTTCATCTTGGATACAGATTAACTACATATAAACCACTCTAAAAATACCTTTGTTTTGCATGCGCGTGATTGTCACCAACGAAATACTGGATATGTGACATCAGCAGTAGTCAGCGTAAACTCAGTTATGAATCATCAACATTGAAAATAAACACAGAAACATAGGCTTACGGAATAATTTTGCCGAATTATGAGGGAAATTTTTATAACGGTCACTAAATCGAAACATTTGACTACTAATTTGTTACACAAAACAATATTGACTATACATATTAACTATACATATGTATAGGTGTTTTTCAAAGAAAACTAGATGAAACGTTGCAAGCACCCTGTCAATACATCGGCACTATTGTACACTAGAGCCATCTAGTTTGCAAATTTCAAACTAGGTGTTTTGTTTGATTTTAAATTCTGTACCTGTAATACATTATATTCTAGCAAAAAACTGCTTAGAAAGAGCTTTTATTTAAAATATAATTTTTAGAAAATCGGGTTATAAATATGTGCGATATGCTAAAAAAACCTTTTACTGCTTTAAACGCAAATATCTCGAAAACAATGCATTTTAGGAAAACATTGTTTATAATATTTTTTGACCAATTTAAAATTATCTTTTATATAAGTGCTAAATTAACCAAATACAATAATAATTGCCTTAATTATAAACAAAAAACGCTAAAAATAGGAGTTTTACCCTATTTTTACCCCCTTACCCCCAATCGTTTACCCCCAAAATCTAATCAGCTCTTCGGAATACGATAAGAAACAATATGCAAAAAACCGCAAGTCGATATCTCATGTAGAAATGGAGTTAGAGAGTTTACACCCAGACAGACAGACAGACAGACAGGCGGACGCAAAATTTTTTTTACTGATTTCGACGAATGGTCTAAAACGTCGAGAAATGTGAAAAAAAACTTGGTCAAAGATTTTGACTTTTCGGCGAAGATTTCAATACATCGGCACTCTTAGTAGCCGATGTAAAACTGACATTCGACTTTTATCTTTTAAGAATAAGGACGTTTTTAATTTTTAATTATCGATAACTTTTTTTCCACCTTACTCTTTTAAATGGAATCATTAAAAAAATCAAGATAAAAAGAAATAAAAATGTAAATATTTAAAACCTCGCGTCAACGCTAGAGTCGACGCGGCGCCTAGGGGAACGTTCAAGTATTACGTAACGCTCCTAGGGGGGGTGATGGTCATTTTGGAGTGTTACGCCCATGTTAATGGTATAGGAAAATAGCGTTACAGGTGGGTGGGGGTCCAAAATGATCAAAATTTGCGTTACGTAATACTTGAACATTCCCTATGCGAGGACTGGATTTCGCCGAGTACTGGACATCAGAAGTACGTTTAATTGGATTGAAATAGCACGCATGCGAAAACAAGGTTATTTTTAGAGTGGTTTACCTGCATATTGATAATAACGTCTATATTTATTTAAATATTTTGTTTTTAAACTAGGTTTAATTTAAAAATAAATCATCGCATAAATAAACAATAATTAATAGTTAATAAAGGAAACTTATTACTGGATATACTTTCAAAATTAAAATTATTAAAACAAGACTTTTGTTTTATACTATAATTAAATATCAAGTTCAAAACAAACGGAACAATAGAAATTATTAAACAAAAATTACACAGGCCGGTATCTAATTTGCTTTTTGGGAGTTTATATTTGATTCTTCTCAAGTAACACGCTTAGATTTTACAGCTTAAATTGGCTGTACCTCGCATTTTAAACCAGCCTTTAGCTTTATTTCGGTAATTTAATTTGCTGAATATAGGATTTTTTATTAAGATGTTCTTCACAACTTACATCCACCTTAATAGCTATAATCGACTTGGCGCAGCCAATAAATGTTACAAAATAAAACCACAGCTATTTGTGTTATTTTTTATATACTTTAAAACTATCTTAAAACAATCAAAAATAATAGAAATTTAATGCATTTTAAAACCGCTTAATGCTAGCATTTGCCTATCAATTGCCTAGAGTCCCTTCACTCTTACTGTCAAAATGGTTATCCATCCGGCGGTAAATAACGGAAATAATTAATTACAGAAATCTTGTAGTTCTGAAAGAAAATTGGGGTTTGCTGAAAGTCAGACTAAATCTTGTTTCCCGGCCGACGTGTATTTAATATTTCTAGTTTTTCTAGTAAATTTTAAAAATTGAAAATATGCAAAACATATCAAAAAATCAGTATTGCTGATTTAAACATACGTTTTCTTGTATGCACGTGTCTTAAAATATCTGGAACATTTTTGGTTTGGATACAAATCTTAAATTCTGTCGGTTGGGGACATGCCTGCTGGTACACAATAACTTTAAAACTCCTATGTATATTGTATTACTAGTATGAATGCAAATTTTAGAATAAAGCATTGTACGATCTTGGAAAATTCTTTAAAAAAAAATTATACTTTAACTTTTAAATGTCTTGAAAATAAAATATGCATTCATAATCAAATGTACCTACAATTAAATATTTAATAACTACAAAACGCAGTATAACTTAGCAAGTAACAAGGACAGAAAATTTTAATTCTATTCAAAATTATAAAAATATAAAATTTATTGATGAAATATTTAATTTAATTAAATATTTCATCAATCTATTTTCTAATCATCGTACAGAGTGATATTAGTAGAATGCAATTTCGGGCTACTGCAGTATACTGGCCCTCTTCAGTACCAAGAGTCAACCCTGTACGCTGATTAGAAAAAAGTTTAGACTTTGTTTATTAAAGAAGTAATGTACAAAAATTTTTAAACTTTAAATCCGTAAAATTAAAAAAACATAATTATCCTGAGTTTGAAAATTTTTGATTTAGACAAAAATCTTAAATTCTGTCCTTTTGACGCATTTGAATATACACAATATAGTAGAGAAAAAGATGCAAGTCGCAAAACAATTTTACTCTACGATATTTCAAGAAATCTTTGACATAGAGACTTGAAATTTGGAAAAAATTTTGCTTACTACTTAGAAAATCTTTGTTCCAAATTTCAAGTCACTGGGACAAAGCGTTTTTGAAATATCGTAGTGTCAACTTGTTTTACAAGCGACTTGCATCTTTTTCTCTTCTATATCAAAGATTTCATCAATCAATTTTTCAATCATCGCACTGTGTGATTGAAAAATAGGTTGATTCCAGTTTAATAAATACTTTTATAATTTTATTAAAATTAAAAAAAAATTAATTGTAAGATCTTGGCACTGATTTCTTCTTCTTTAAAAACGTTGTATTCAAATTATTAAATGTTTTCAAAATAAGCTACGCATGCATCAAATAAATTATTACAGATTTAAAAGCTACAAAACATAGTATGACTTGGCAAGTAACGTACAAAAAGGCTTAAACTTATATTTTTGAATCCGTACAATTAAAAAATCTATAAATTATCCTGAGATTCATTCATTTTTGTCGGCATAAAGGGTTCCTTTTCAAAAGCGAACACCCAGCTCAAGAGTTAAGAACATAATAAAAAAACAATTTATCAAACGAGTCTAGTTGTTCTTTTTCAAATTTGTAATATTTTAAACCTAAATTCTTATTCAATATCTAACCTACCCATTTAAACAAGCCGTTAAGATTTATAGATAATGCTTCACATTTCAAAATGTATACTCTAGGAATTATTACTTTACCCGACGAAAGTCTGTCGGTCTGCCTGTCGGTTTGTCTGTCTGTCTGTCTGTCTATCTGTCTGTCTGTCTGTCGGTCTGTCTGTCAGTCTGTCTGTCTGTCTGTCGGTCTGTCTGTCGGTCTGTCTGTCGGTCTGTCTGTCGGTCTGTCTGTCGGTCTGTCTGTCTGTCGGTCTGTCTGTCGGTATGTCTGTCGGTCTGTCTGTCGGTCTGTCTGTCGGTCTGTCTGTCCGTCGGTCAGTCCGGGAAATTTGTTACCACGATAACTCAAGAACGCTTCCACTTCAAATTTGGCTACTCTACGAATTATTACTTTACCCGAGGAAAGTCTGTAGGTCTGTCTGTCGGTCTGTCTGTCGGTCTATCTGTCGGTGTGTCTGTCGGTCTGTCTGTCGGCTTGTCTGTCGGTCTGTCTGTCGGTCTGTCTGTCGGTCTGTCTGTCAGTCTGTCCGTCGGTCAGTCCGGGAAATTTATTACCACGATAACTCAAGAACGCTTCCACTTCAAATTTGGTTATCCAAAGTTCTAGGATGGGATTGGTTTTGTTAAAAATCGGGATGGGGTAGGGATGGTAAAATTGGGCAAAAATTATTTTTTTTAATGTTTTAAATTTATTTTTCATTTTTAGAAAAAAGAAACGTTGAAAAAAAATTGTGCAAAAAATGTTTTTTTTTTTATTTTTTTTTTTTCGATTTTGTTTTGTTCTTGATTTAAATAAACCTAATCCTATAGGGCTAAGTATTATGTTGTTAGCAACAGTATTTTTTTTATCTTTTTTAATAAGTTTGGAAACACTGGTTTATTTTTTTAGGAAATGTCGCTTTATTTAATAAAAAATTTATTTTTTTCAAAATTAATAGAGAGCCCCTAGCACAAGCCTAAAGCTTATTTGGGGCTCTCCATGCTTATGTAATAGTGCAGAAATAAACTATACTATACTATACTATACTATACTATTTAACTTTGTTTTTATAGTAAGCTCATTTTACTTAATAATTTTAATAATTTTAATAATGTTTAAGCAAACTTACTCTAAAACTTTTTTGTTTTAATTTTTTTTTTTATTATTTCGAAATTTAAAGTAAACGTTGTTTTTTTAATTTAATTCTTATCTTATCTATACTTTTTTTACATCAATTTTTTCTAAATAAGCTTCCTACCTAAAAATTTGGTCATTGCGCACTGTGACATTGGACAGAGGATTTTGGCATAAACATTTTAAATCTCTAAGTATTAAATAATTATAATTAATTTAATAAACATTTTAAACCTATAACACTCTTCTAGCTGTAATACTGGCAAGAGCTGATATAAAGAAAGAATAAATTTATTCAATTAAAAACATAAATTATGTCATTTCAAAACGCGATGACAAAAGAGTTTTCTTACCTATCAAAAAACAAGAAATATTAAATTTTCATTCATTCAGTTGGTACAATGGAAGAAATCTTGCACACAATAACACAGCTTGAATTTTTTCTCTCCATGCTCACAAAACTTCTTCGAATTAGTGTGATATTCATGCATTATCATCAGTTGGAATATGACAACCGATTTAATTAATGATTTTAAAAATTATTATTTATATTTGGAACGATTAAATCAAATGGAGCTCTCTACAACTAGAATTATGAAACAAAAGACGTCTACCCTATCTCTATCTCATTTGTGCTACACTTTCTAGCCAAACAAATAAATACTGTATTTGTTTTTCATACAACAAATACAGTATTTATTTGGTTGGCCGGAAAGTGTAGCACTTAGCGACACGAACGAACATAGCTTATGTGAATCTGTAGAATAAGATAATTCTACTAAAATTTAGATGGCGCCAGTAATTTCTTTAATAAAAATACACTTTTCGCCCGGCCAAGTAAATATTGTATTTGTTCAACAAAGAACAAATAGAGAATTTGTTTGGTTGGGTGGAACTGGGAGTGTATGTATGTCTTCTATCCTTTTTGGGTAGAACTTTTGTCCCTGTCTAATCTAACGGGAGAAATCGCTATTGAAGCACCACACTTGTTTCTTTTTTCTAAGCAATTAAAGTCCCGCCTAAAAAAATCATGCAATTTTTAATTATTTTATTGCTTTCCCGAACCAATTATTCAACCTTTTGATACCCACTTATATTCTTTATAATTCGTTAATGTGATTTGCTCGGTGAGTTGTTTTAAGACCAAAATTTCAAAAATTTAATTTAAGAAATAATTCCAGATATTAAAAAAAATACACTGCCCAGTAAAATCGCTTTCCCATTTTTCACCCGTTAAATGGGTTTTGTATTATCAGATTCACTTTCAGCAACCTTAAAAACCCCAATACACCAATTTTCACAAAAACAACCCCCCCTCCCTCAAGGGGTGAAATTAGAAAAAAATTATTAAAAGATTCAGTTTTAGGGACCTCAAAAACCTCAATATATAAATTTTCAATAAAATTACCCCCTGCCCCTCAGAGGGTGGAGTAAGAATTTTTTTTATTATCAGATTCACTTTCCGCAATCTGAAAAACCGCATTATAGCAATTTTCACGAAAACTACTTCCCCCCCTCTGGATTTAGAACTTTTTTATTATCAGATTTCAGCAACCTCGAAATCCCCAATATACAAGTTTTCACGAAAACTACCCCCCACCCACAGGGGGTGAACTTAGAAAAAAAATATCAGATTCATTTTTGCCTACCCCAAAAACCCCTATATACCAATTTTAACGAAAATATTTAAAAATATTTACCCCCTCACCCCCTCGGTGGTGGACTTGTTATCAGATTCAATTTCAGCAACATCAAAAACCCCTATGTAGCAATTTTCAAATGTTTCTAAAAAAATATGTATTTTTCCTCATTGCCGCACCCCAATGTTCACCAATAAACAATCCCGAGCTTGAACTTTTGGTAACATACCCTTATGTCAAATTTCAAGTCTTTAGCTTAAAGCGTTCTTAAGTTATCGTGCCCACAAGATTTCGCGGATAGACCGATCGACAGACCGACCCACCGAGCGACATTTTTTTTTTGCTTGAAATTGATTTATATGGACATAAAACGCAAAAATACGAAAAAAAAAATTTAGAAAATTTTTGCAAGAATACAAGGCTTTCCGAAATTTTGATAATTTTCAAAATGGTAAGGCAAAATTGGCTCCCATTGCTCAGCAGATTATTAAAGCAGTCGACTCAAGTATCAGCTGATGAGAAAAAATAAATGATCTGATAACCACTATTCAAAAAAAAATAATAATTCTCTTTTATTTCATTATTTTTTGACCATTGACCATGCCCGTCGATTCTATTGAACCAATACTAGATTATATTTCTTCACTTATTTCTCACATTTTTCAAAAGATTCTTGAAACATTTCAATTCATTTCAATTGAAAAAAGATACAATTTTGACAATGTGTGGCCAAATAGTTACAAGTAAACTGCCCATTATGTAATAAGTATGTGTAACAATTTATTTCATCTATAACATTATTTATGTCACCTCAAATGAGTCCAACAAAACGATAAGAGGACAATGTGAACCAGAAATGCGTAATAAAATATAAAATATGGGACGTCCATGGAAAACGATCCCCTTTCTCAAATAGGAATATACTGCCCAGTAAAAGAGTTTTTCCATTTTTCACCTCCGCCCGTAAAATGGATTTTATATTATCAGATTCGCTTTCAGCAATCATAAAAACCTTAATATACCAATTTTCACGTTAACTACCCTCTGCCCGTTTAGGGGTAAAGTTAGAATTTTTTTATAATCAAATTCACTTACAACCTCAAAAACCCCAATATAACAATTTTCACGAAAACTACCCCCCACTTCTCAGGGGGTGGATTTAGAAAAATTTTATTATCAGATTCACTTTCAGCAACCTCAAAAACCCCAATTTCACGAAAACTACCCCCACCCCTCAGGGGGTGAAATTAGAAAAAAAGTATTATGAGATTCATATTCGTCGACCCCAAAATTTTCAAAATGGGAAAGCAAAACCAGAAATTTCCAACTTTTTTGTGTATATAAAATAAAATGCTATCAAAAATATGAAACAAGTGATTTTTTTAAAATGTTCTTTTACAAAAATTGAGTGGGGTATGTTTGTCATAATATAAAATATTATGTGACCCTGCACAAACTGACATAAGGATCCGACAAAAAAAGAAATTCGTTAATTTGATACACTAACTGGGTTTCTTTGTGCAGGGTCACATATAGTGTTTTAAAGCTACTCAAATATATCCCATTAGTAAATTATAGTTAAGTATTGATATCACTTGATATCAAGTTTGGACTATAAAATACTAATATGTCCCTGTTCTGTGCATTTTAAATGTTCTTTTTGGCTATAGGATTTGTTGAACATAAGCTGTGACGTATATTCACTGTATATATTATACAGGAGCGAGAGTTATTTTTAAACATCTGCTGGGACATATATGTCCCTACAGGAGCGAAGGGGTTAAATCTAATTTTCTTTTTTTGTTAATGTTTAATTGAATGAATAAAATTTAAAAAAAAAGCAGATACCGACCCCGTTATTTTAAGTGAGTTACTTTTAAATTACTGTAGATTTTTAAAACTGTTTTCCATCTTAAAATAATTTGATATTTTTAAAAACCAGTTTTTTACAATTCTGCGCTTTCACAAAGTGGTAACTTTTCATGAAGCATTACCCACATTACATTACTACAGTTCTTTGAGACCTACGGTCAAATCTATTGATGGATTCTTCAATACCCCAGCAGGTCTATTTTGTTCGAATCAAGTGCCATAACTTGGTATCAGGTGTTTAAAATTTTATTTGATATCCAAATAAAAATACCTTTTAATAAAATAAATGATTCTATGAGACTATCAAATAAACTTAATAATCATTATAACATATAGGTAAAACGATTATTAATAGTAAAATATTTTAAATCCATTGAGATATACTCGTTTTCAAGATAATAAAAATGTTATAGATATTTTCACGCTGAGTTATTGTATAAATTCTTGAAATTGTCAATTTCTAAAATGATCTATTACAATATAGTAGTTTTCTATTATGATGTAACACTTGTCTTTATAGAAGTGGACCTCACATACATTTTTGAGTTTATGAAAAATACTATTTACTATGATCATCAATAGACCACATTCTCGAATGCATAAAGGAATGCCAAAATATGTCAGAATATTATAATCTATGTACCTATCTTCATTTATGGTGTCTTCTTAAATATCATATTCATCTACCACCAGAAATGTAAATATAATATTTTGTACTATGAAAATAAAAAGTAGAATATCGTATATACAATAGCACGTATACAAATACAATAAAATTGTATTATTATATTATATTCTACATCTTGCATAGATTTTTGAAAAATGCGATTTGGCTAGCATTAACCCCGATCTGTAAGTTTTTTAATTATCTAGAATCATATGGAAAGTCCGTGAAATTTCTTCAAGAACCATTAAAACATCTAATTTTTGACAATATTTCTAAACAAGATTTCTAATATTTTTAAGAAACCTCAGAAATCTTATCAAAAAGCTAAAAAACTTTTTTGTCAAAATTCTCAGAATAGAATAGAATATAATAGAATAGAATAGAATATTATTTATTTCCAGAAAATGCTTAATACAATGCAACAAAGATAAAAAGACACTTAAAAGAAATGTTGTCAGACTTAACAATAATTAATATAATTACAGATTAAAATAAATAAATTTACACAATGTCTAATATAAAATAAATATTTGGTTTAAAATATATTGTTGGTTAGCGTTTTTATATTTACTAATTGTGTACGGTTCCATATCACATATATAATTAAATAATTGTCTTTTGAATACACCTATTTTATTTTTATTATTTTTCAACAGGTAAACTATTAAAAAAATATATACACAAGAATAGTGGGAACCTCTTTCAAAGATTCCAAGCCTATGCTTGGGACCAGTATAGTCTGTTACTTTTTTAGAGTTTGGCAACAGATCTTTAAATAAAAGATTGTTTTTGACTAAAAACATTATAGTCTCGAATATGTACAAACCTACAACTGTCCTAATTCTGTTAGAACGGAATACTCCCCTACAGGATTCTTTATAGGGTAACTTTAGGATTATTCGCAATGCTTTGACTTACAAAAACTGAATCGATATCCTTAGACTGTCCCCAGAAAATTATACCATACGTAAGTAACTATGAAAATTTGAGAAGTAAACAATCTTAAGCATATGTGCATCTAAACACCTCCCCAACACATGGAGTGAGTACGTCACAGTATCTAGTTTTTTTCAAATGATCCACATGTGAAACCCAATCAAGGTTTTCATCCACTTGAATGCCCAAAAATCTGACGTTGACCAAAATATATCATAGAAATATTTTGTAGTGGTTCAAAAAATTAAAAAAAAACTTCCGCCATTTTGTTATTTTTTGGCCAAAAATCGTGGCGACCACCCTTTTTTATGTTTTTTTCAAAATATTTTTTCACTATAAGTAAACATACGTACAAAATTTCCCAATGATATCTTTTTTTCTCTATATAAAAAAAAAATTATAAAATAGTTATTTTCTTAACTAGTGTATTAAGTAGCATTTTATCCACGCCCACGGCCTCGTGGGCTAATATTCTTAAGTGGATAAAATCACTTAATACACGAGTTGAGAATTTAATTTTATCCGACACCTTTTATTTTTAAATAAAAATCTATAATTTTGCGAAAAATTATGTTAATAATATTAAGATTAAGTTTTCTTAATACTAAAATAATAGGTAGCCATGGCCTTAGTATGCCTATTAAAAATAAAGAATTGCTAGTTTTACATTTACAAACGTCAAAATGGAAGCGGTGATGACAGAATTTTTAATAAAAACAGTATATCATTCAAAAACTATAGAATAATTTGGGGTTTTCTTTAATTTTTATGGTTTAGTTAACGTGCTTCTATTTATAGAATAGTTATAATACTTAATTAATAGGGTATGTAACTAATTTTGGGTGAGATCAAAAGCTGTACGTAAAAGTGGAAAAAAACTCACTTTTGACATTTAAAATAGTGCTCAAAACAAGTGTTTCTGTGAATGTGTTGGATAAAAATATTTTTAAAATTTCAAGGTAAAAGGACCCCTTAATCTATTAATAATGGTAAGTAAGTAAGTAAGTAATATATTACTTTATTATTCCATCAATCTATTTTCTAATCATCGTACAGAGTGATATTGGTAGACTGAAAGTTTCGGGCTGCTGTTCTTAGTAATATATTACGTTGTTAAATAAATTAAATAATGATTTCTGGACTTGAGTGGGGACAGCAGAAAGAATATTTTTTGGACAAACTGTATTTTGCTTGGCTTGTTGATTTGAGTGACATTTTGGTAATCTAAAAAAAACGACCAGGTCCTCTAAATTGGCCAATAAAATTGAATTTATGAATGAAGTCGATCTAGATAAAGTAAAAAGCGAATGTAAGAGATACGAAAATTTAAAATTTTGTATAATTAAATTTGGTACAACAAAACTGGTTGTTGTCTGAAGGAATGTAAATATCTAGATACGGTAGCTCGATACAGATGACCAATTCAATTCTCCAGCTCACGATCCAATTAAAATTGCATTGAACAGTACAACAAATTACTGATTTCTTATTATACTCCCCGCAGAACTATAGCTAGAAGACTATTTATATTTTCAGGGGTAATATCATAAGTGTTACTAGGTTAGGTATCGGTGGTTTTTTACATAAATTTTACGAATATTAATACCAATGACGATAATGCAACGACTGCTTTAGCAGGAGTTGCATTTTCCAAAAATTGGGATTAATATGAGTAAAATTAAAAAAAAAGCACCGGTACCTAACCTAGTATCACGAATTGATATTTAGGGAGAGAATATAATTTATATTTAATACACGTACCTCTTATTTTTAACACAAATAAATTATATTTTATAAATTAAAAAGCAAACAATAAGCACGATTTTAGATTAGAAAAAAGAGGGGCAGAAAAACCATCTTAGGGGTAAGGTATTTTCACTTATCAGTACAGCATACTACATATATATAAATTGTATTCTCAGGGGTAATATCATAAGTGATACTAGGTTAGGTATCGGTGTTTTTTTACATAAATTTTACGAATATTAATCCCAATGACGAAAATGCAACGACTGCTTTAGCGGGAGTTGCATTTTCCAAAAATTGGGATTAATATGAGTAAAATTTGAAAAAAAAGCACCGGTATCTAACCTAGTATCACTAATTGATATTTAGAGAGAGAATATAATTTATATTTAATACACATACCTCTTAATTATAACGTATTAATCCACAAATAAATTATATTTTATAAATTAAAAAGCAAACAATAAGCACGATTTTAGATTAGAGAAAAGAGGGGTAAAAAAACCATCGTAGGGGTAAGGTATTTTCACTTATCAGTACAGCATACTACATATATATAAATTGTATTCTCGTATATAATCAGGGATGAGGTGAGGGATTTTTATTAGGGGAGCAACTTTTTCCAACGAAATGCCAAAAATTTCCCAACTAAATATTAAACAATTTTCCAACTCTACCCATGATAAGTTTTGATGACTAAAAACCAGCCGTCTCTAATGAGCGAGAATACTTTCTCATAAAAAAGTTATATTCAGAAACAATTTATTATATTATGAGGAGAGGAAGGGGGGGGGTCATGGAAAAAATTAAAGTAACATTTTTTGTGTAATTTTATTTTAAGTTTTAGGTGGTTTTTAAATTTTTCTTCCATTGGGAATTCTAAAAAAGTTATGTCCAGAAACAGTATTACTTTTGGGGAGATGGGGGAGGGGTCATGGAAAAAAGTTATTATAAAATTCCAAAAAGTCCAAACCTAGCGAAATATAATTTTATTTTACCTCTTAGGGGTCGTCTATAAAATACTTCACTCAAATTGACCAAAATTCATACACTCCATACCCCGTTTCTTGCCTTATTAAAGGCTGCAGAAATTTTATATATAACACCCTCCCTATTGGGGGGGGGTATCCAAAATATGAAATCTCTACATCCATTAACAACGCGAGAAATGGAGTATGAAGTGTATGAATTTTGGTCAATTTGCGTGACTTATTTTATGGACGACCCCTTACGCGGTTTTCAAATTTTTCTTTTATTTTGAATAATAATAATAATAATAATAATAATAATTATTATTATTATTATTATTATTATAATATTACTATTATAATAGTAATAATCTTTATTGACTATTTTACTTTACAATATATGGCAAGTCAAATATAAATAAAAAAATACACAGTATACACTATAAAGTACAAAATAAATTAGAAAAATTACAATTCATACATCAAACATAAAATAAACAAAGAAAATCTACAAAATACAAAGTTACAAACTAATTGTTAAAAATTTCCAGTGATGGAGTCTCCATAAATTTTTTTATGGTATAAAAGTCATTCTTGAGCATATCAAACGGTAGAATTTTAATGTTATCTGGTAAATAAATTGTAAAGTCCAATATTAAGAGAAGTTGTTTACGCTTTTTGCTAATCTAAAAAAAGGAGGTCTGATTTGATCAGTACCTCTAGTTCCATGACTATGAACATTTGAGTTTCTTAATAAGTTCTCCTTATTTTTGTGTATTTCCAGCAAACTATTATAGAGGAAATGCGCCTAATTTCGGATGGTTTCCAAATTTCGGATAGTAGTGTATTTAAGATACTGTCTGCAAAGGTAAACAGAAACCTACTTTTTTGTGAAGCCAAAAGTCAAACTAAATCCGTCCTGTAATATGATAACGGTAGAGCTTCTCCCCTTTAAATGGCAGCAAAAATCGTTTATATTGCAAATGGCAGTTTTGTGCTCAGTTGCATTATTATGCTTGTTTATTTTATAAATAATCGTTATAAAAGTTCGAGATTCTGTCTTGGGTAAGTTATGATGTTGGTTAAGTTGATCCACTATTCATAATTAAGCAATTTGAAAACGTAAACATTCTACAAATTTCTAATCTAAAAAGCAGAAAGTTGCCTAATTTCGGATAGACCATTTTTGTGCATTTGATTCCCAATTTCGGATATCCGCAAGGTAATTATTATTCAGGATAACCAACCATTAATTATTATTTTTATAATGATACAACAAACTAAGATAAACAATTTTGAAAAACCGAAATTTACCTAAGATACTAAGATATTCGAAATTGGGAATCTAAAATTATAGTTCCTATAGTATTTCGTAGAAAATCGCTTAATGATTAAATTACGTCTTAAATGTGAAGGAATAACAAGAAACATAAGCAATGGGATCCAGATCTACTCTTGAACAAAAATTTTTCGGATATGTCCGAAATTAGGAGCCCTTTTTCTAATGCACAAAAATGCGCTGATTTTTTTTAACCGTGTTTTTTGGAAAAAATAAACTGTAATAAAATTGCTTTTATAATAAATCATGGTTCGCTATAATAAGTTGTATCTGGTTATATAAAAAAAATATCAAAAAGTAATACCGAGTATTAAATATTGAATACATTGTAAATGGTATCCGAAATTAGGCGACTTTCCTCTATATAAAAAGCGAGGGTAAAGTCATGATTTTGAGCTGTTGAAAATGAGTTTTGCAGTGAGTATCATAGGGGATATCCGCCATAATTCGAATAGCTTTTTTTGAATTTTAAAAATCTTAGTAGTATTACAAGAATTATTTTTTTCGATGCAAGAATTTATTAGAGTACACAAAAGTTTCTTAATGATTTCAGCGGTGGATTTAATAATTTTGCTATTCAAATCATAAATATCGGTGCAACTTGAGTCCTTTAGTGACATAATGGTGTTAAATACTTCATTGGGTGTTGCAGGTTTCAAAAAAAGGAAATACTGGGTTTGAGAGTTTTAGACAAAGGTTTAAAATTTGCATCATTACTTTTGGAAATATTTTTAACAAGGTTTTCAGCGATGTTAGGGAAAAATTTATTGAAATCTGTTTTATTTGCTCTTTGGAGGCGCTTTAGTTTTACTTTTCTTAGAGTTAATTAATTTCCAGCTGTCTTTCATTTTGTTTGAAGAGTTTGCTAATTATTGCTTATGAGCAAATTGTTTATGGTAAAGAATTTTATTTTTGTAATCTATAAGAAAGTTACGTCTAGAAACAATCATGTTTTACTGTGGGACCCAAAGATCACTATATTTTTTTTAATACGCTTTTACTGCTTCTTATACATAGAGCAAAGGAAATATTTTTGGCATTAAGCAACTTCATACACTCTCCTTAAAAAACAAATAAAACATAAAAATATACACTTTTAACAAAATTCTTAAAATATATTATATCCACTAGAAGGAGTATACTAAAGAATGTCAAGCAACTTTATATCTTCACGTCTTATTCTTTATGGTTCCAATCAGTTCACTTCATCTTATATGTTTATAAGAATATATAGACTATAAATGCTCTTTAATTGTATCTGGTAGTCACATTACATCAAAAATAAAACACTATACTTTGAATATATTTCGCCTACGAAGTACAATTACGATAACTTATATTGAGTGCAATTAGAGCTAATACAGATATATGTATTTCATATCTATAACGGTGAATTTAAATTTCACAATTCACAAGTAATTTTATAGTTTGTTTTTAATAAAAAGGAAAATTGTGTAAAGGCCGAAATGTACCTATTTCTGTAATGCCAAATGTAATAGGAAAAAAACAAGGAAAAGAAGAAAAAGAAGAATAAAAAGAGGAAAATTTAATTTAAAATGTAAATACATAAATACGAGAAAGTATATTATTTTTATTTTCTGTTTTAGAGACGAAATTTTATCTAAAAATTGAAAATAAGGTTAAAATTTTAAAATAAATTAAAATTTAATTTTTTCTCTTATTTTTCCCGCTCTAGAGCTCTAACGTAATTTAGTGCGAGGTGGGTATTACGGCCGAAAGCCAGATTGGTACCCAGTCCGCACATATATGGATGCAACATGTTAAAGAAAGATTTTTTAGATAACATGTGCCATATTACATGAGACATAACATACATATGCATGCTACATAACATGCCCTATAACGGAAAGATTTTTTAAGTTACATGTGCCATATTACATAAGATGTAACATACATATGTATGAGGAATAACATGCAATATTGCATGTTATGTATCATATATATGGTATGAGAACATACACGATACATAAAATGTTATGAATTCAATACTAAATATGGCGTCTATATTATTTTAATTTTTTTAGGTCACTAATATTCTTAAAATTATTTTTAATAATAAAAGTTTTGCCCTTAAGTAATAGAAACTCATTTTTAGACTTAAACTGATTTTAGATAGTTTTAGACAAAAAATTAATTTTTTTTTTTTGAAATGATAGTTATTTGATTTTTTTTTTCTAAACATTGGATTTTGTGTGTCGCGTAATTTTTAATCCTGGTAGAAAGTTTGCTTTCACAGTAAAAATGCATATCGCATAAGAATTTTACCTGTTGGATGCTATATCTAAAGATTTTTATATACTTTTATCAAAAAGAGGTAAAAATTTTCATCATGTCTAAATCTATGATGCACTCCATAACCAGGAACGAGTATTATAAAATATTTGAAAAAAAGAGAAAAACTACAAGTAGAATTCGAAAATGTCTACTTTCATTGTTATGTACCTAGTATGTAGTTGATATGAGGCATGTTATGTAAATGATACATAACTTAAGCCGAAATTGTTAAAGTCCAAGGACTATAAAAATTACATGGCTGCAACATCACATAGAACAGTGGTTATGTACCTGCTATGTATGTGTGTTGACTGGGTAGTAGTGGCAGCACTGATTTCAGTCGCTCTCAAAGCGTAGGCAAATTTATACACTGAGATATATAATTGGTTACTTATTACTATTCGCTGCAAATTAATAAATATAATAAAATAATTGTTGAAATTTTTATAACAAAAAATTGTTAAAATACTCACGATTTTCTGGTTAGTGTTTTTTTTTTAATGGGTACGTTGGTTTACGTTAACAATGCTTTGGTTTGATAGTTTTCTGGTTTGGTGTTTTTTTTTAGTGGGAGGCGTTGGTTTACCTTAAGAATGGTTTAATTTGGTAGTTTGCTGGTTTGGTGTTTTTTTTTAATGGGGGGCGTTTGTTTACTTTACCTTATCAACTGGTCATTTTTCAGATACGATATTTCAGAATATAAAAGGCGATATATTTTAAGAATCAAATAGAATTATATTTAGGCTAAATAATTTAGCTTTAGATAATTAAATAATAAATGCTCGCCTGGTGTAACAATAATATACATAAGAAATTCATTGTTCTCATTTAGTGCAGAAGATCATCAGACTTTTTGACAGTATATGATAAATCTGTAAAAGTTGATATTCTGCCATCAAATAGCTTAATTTCAAACTAAAACCTTCAGTAAAACTAATAATATATTAAAGTACTAGTTTCATAAAATACGTTTTTAGAGCACGAGTACAAGTTTGGCAAACGAGCCGCTTGCAGCGAGTCTTCTAGAGTACTAGTGAGCTAAAAACGTGTCATGTACGAGTGCTTTACACAATTTTTTCTATTTTGCTCTAAAATTTAAAAAAACTAACATTTAAATTGTTGAGTGGTTAAGGGATTTTTGCTTCAGGTTGGCATTACAGTTTTCGCCATGTGTAAAATTCTAAGAACAAATGATATTTTGATATATTTTAAAAAGTCATGTCTTCTCTTTTTCACTGCAAGTAACCAAGCCACAATTTTAACACGATAAAAAATAAAGCGACGTTTACATTTGCACGGAAAAAGTCAAGCGATAGGCTTTTGTCTGTTGCCAACCCAAAAGAAAAAAAAAGTTCAGACCTCTTATGGGTCTATAAGAACACGCAAAATGCGTGTGATTATGAGCTTATAAGAGCAAAATAGAAAAAATAAGTTTAATATTTGCTTCAAATGTTAAGTTTTTAAAATACTATGTAGAAATTTTTAGCTAAAATTTTAAAATTATAAATTGGGATCGTTTTTGAAAAGTGAGCTTACTCACTCACTCATGAGATGATGGATTTAAAAGTGGAAAATAATATTGAATCGACAAAAATAATAGTAATTATATACCAAGGTAGAGAAGACATTTTTTATAGCCGAGCGTATTAAATCCCGAGCTGCATAGCAGCGACGGATTTAAGAGTGAGAGGCTATAATAGTATTCTCTACCGTGGTTTATATATTATTTTTTTCACTACTAGCGCATTTATTCTTATTATTTAACATTTTTATATCAATAATAAACTAAAATGTTTGCTGGATCTTAATTAACCGCGCAAAAACAAATGAATAAATTGACTTATTCACTGAAAGTTGATAGTTCTAGTGTACTAGTGGTTGGAATTTTTAAATTTCTAAAATGTGTGAAAACATCGGTAAATTGTTTATTTACTAATATTATGTTATATTCTGTTATAATTAATTCATATATAATATTTGCCATGCTCATTTTTTATCCAATGGCAAAATATTGTTGCATTTTGTCCATTAAAAATTATAAGCAATGACATGTCTTTGCAGTTCAAGGAAAATCAAGTGGCAGTATCAATTGTTTATAGATAAAATTTACTCCTACTAGGAGAGAAAAAATTATTATTGCTATAGGCTATAGGTGAAGGCTATAGGTGAAGAAAATTGATTTCACAGTCTGAAAACATGATAAATAATGGTATGTTCTAAAGCTAGTAGTGGAAAATAGTATATTATTTATTTAACATGAATTTCAAGTGCTTTAAAGGAGTTTTAACATTAGACTTATTAACTTAGAATTGCAAAACCTTGTAAATAACTTAAATTTTCTAATGTAATTTGTTTTGAAGAATTATTGCCAATAAACTGTTTCATTAAACGTAAATACAAGATGTAAAGTTAATGAGCCCAATAAATATGTTATAAATACAAAACGAGAAGCAAAATGTTTTATATTTATCATTATCTGTATCTTATCTTGAAATTTATATACGTACAAAATAAAAATACGTAAACTTGTAAACCTCTTTTTCTTTATTCCAATATAATTGGCTATTTACTGAAATAAATATGTATTAAAACCCAAACTCCGAAACAAAAACACTGTCAATAAATATATCGATCCAAATTTGACATAAACGTATTGAAAGAATTGAAAAACGTTATATAGAGTATACCAAAAGGATTCAAAGAGACTTAACCCTCTATGGCCCCTTGTTACGTTTAGGTAACATACCCAATATGATTTAATTAAGGCAAATGTATTGGGTTTTGCTTTATATATCCTTTATTATGCATCTACCTATAGTTTTAATAAATTTTTTGATGCCTAAGTCTAATATATTTTTTTAAATTGTATTTTAATGTAAGGCTGTCAATACTTTGACTAGTTTGAAAATATGATATTCAAAATTATTTTTAAAAGGTTTTGACAGTTATTATGGCAAAATAAAAAAAATACTGGACGGTTAAGTCATTATTAAAGATTAATTTAAGAAAATAATATGATACCAAAAATATCCTGAACAAAAATAATTGTGCAAATAAGGTATGTTACTTTAAAGATACATTGGGCAGTAAAAATAATAAAATATTTTTGAGTATGGACACATTAATTTTTAATTATTTTTTATTTTATATTTATTAAAAAATAGTTTTATAATTATAATTTAAGCATTTTATTAAATTATTACTTTTAAGATTACGTAGAAAGCCTTGTTTTTCAGCAATATTTTTAAAAATTTCGTGATTTATTGCCCAATGTTACGTTTAGGTAAAATACCCCTATTTTGTAGAGTACAGTACAGTACAGTTTATAACTATAATATTTTTAGTAAATAATTAACTTTATAAACTGTACTATGTATTGAATTCTACAGTTGACCTAGCGTTATCAAACATACTGATAAGCACTCTATCTCGAGAACGGTTAATTGTATAAAATATTGCCCTGTACCAATTTGTAGAGAATTTTATGCTCTACAACTTTACTAATAACTCAAAATGTCATTTGAAGATAAAAAAAGCAAGATAATTACAAAAATCGGTTTTTGCGACCTTTGACCTTAAATATCTTGGGACGCGGACACGAGATTCTATGAGACTTTTGAGCTAACTTATAGAATGTCAAAACAAAGTTTATAGCTTGTTATCTTTCATTCCGAGGTTGAATCTCTATTTGACTGGACTAACACTAGTTCCTGAAAACTTACAAAACTTTAGCTCAGTAAAATATACTTATTTCATTGGTCACTTAATTTTTAATTCAATCGGCACAGAAATAATTAAAATTACAAAATAAGATATTCTCAACTCGCTCATCCTAGTAACCTTGTCTAACCACAACTTGGATGAACAGTTTTGTGTTCACAATGAAAAAAACGTAAAAGGGATATTTTTCCTTTATTAATTGAAAAGTTTCCACAGTAAACGCTGTAGGTCCTACGATTATGAAAAAGAAACTTTTCGGGACAATGTCCTATTTTCTGACAGAAAAAACCTCATTGCGGAAGATCATCGCTTTCTTAGATGCTTGCCTAAATGAAATATCACCATACCTACACGGTAAAAATAAATTACATTAAATTACATAGTCCGTAAATGGTAATATGTTGCCATAGACCGGAATGGTAAAAATTACATAGTCCGTAATGGTAATATTTTGCATAGACCGGAACGCTAAAAATTACATAGTCCAGAATGGTTTGGACTTTTTGACATAGAGACTTGAAATTTGAAAACAAATATTTACAAGTTACAAGTCTCTGTGTCAAAGCTTTTTTGAAATATCGTAGCGTAAAGTTTATTTGGTTTAATAAACCAAACGATTTGCACCCTTAATACGAGTATAAACTGTTTACATCTTTCTTTAAAGATCTATTGGTTGATAAAGATTGTAATTTATAATAAATGTAAATTTTAGGCCGCAAATAAAGCATTTAAATATCGTACATAAATAATATTTACCTTTTTTGCACTTTTAACACTTTGACCTAGCAGCATGCGTCGCTATCTCTCTAACAATATAAATATTAAACGCTCCGTCTCATGATGCGACGTTGTCTTGGTTATTCACCAAAGCGCACGCGCGTCTTAAAATAACATAGCCCGACATTCTAAAATCATGCAAAAATATCTAAATCAATGTAAATAATTTTTTTTACATAATTTTACATTCTTTTACATTCTTTTACATTCTTTTACATTCTTTTACATTCTTTTACATTCTTTTACATTCTTTTACATTCTTTTACATTCTTTTACATTCTTTTACATTCTTTTACATTATTTTACATTATTTTACATCCTTTTACATAAATTCATGAAATATGCATAGTCCAGAATAGTAAATTTACTATTCCGTACTATGTAAATTCATGTATTTTTTCACTATTTTACATGCAGTTTTTACAGTGTACATGTCATCTAAGATTACTGGCTCACTGTTATTACTTCGTAATTACCACAGCATTTTTGATAATAAAAACGTATTTGAGGATATTTTTTATTTGGTTAAATAGGGCTAAATCTTAAAAGAAAGATGGAGAAAACTCACAAAATTAATTTTGGAATATCCTGTATAAAAGTGCGTCCGAAGCGATTATTTTCATGGCCGACTGGATATCGAAACAGATGCCATGAGACAAAACACAATCAGCCTATTAAAAGTGGACACTGTACCAACAATTTATTGTCCCAATTAGCCGAAACGTGAGGATACGTGTTTTGGAAAAGCAATGGTCCTCTTCTACACGGCCTACTGGCAAATAAAACCACGCACCGTGTGCGACTTGCCCAATATAGAATGACAAAAATGGGTTTATGCATATATTTAGAATCGAAAATAATTAAAAAATTGTTTAATATTATTTTTTTTTTGTTTTATTTTTGAACGAATTGTTGTTCTTAGACATAGACTGGTGTAATTATTTTCAACAAAAGTTTTAAACAAAGATCACAATGGCACTTAAACATTCAATATAATATATTACATTAGGCAACAAATCTAAACTTTTTTGTTGTGTATTATTGTTTTATGAAGAGTAAAGGGTCAATCCCTGGTGTACTCAAAGTAGGTGTACAAAATCCCGAAATTCAAACACACCTCGAAAAATTCCTATAAAATAATTAAAAAAAAAACTATTTCGACGTTTCTTCGTATATATTTATTGTTTTATGTTGCATTTTTTACAATTTTTATTTGACACATAAAACTAGGGTTAAAAAATATAACAATAATATTGCGCATGTGCAAGTTTATCGCAGATGTGCAAGGCACATTTATCACACTTTTCCGCAACGGCTTTGGAGGTATTTCCTTGTCTATGCGTTTACTAATTTTAATTAATTTTAATTTTTAGGTTAAAATTAAATATTCCTATTTTTCCAATCATTTAAGGGGTTACCTATAAGCCTTTTATTTTTTTCAGATATGTAATCACAACTTTATTAGAACGACCTACAAAATATCAAATAGTATATGTTTTAATGTGTTTGTGAAATTTTTTTTATTGCAAAATTCGGAAAATTGTGGAAATCATAGCCCTTGCCCCGAAACGCCTTTTTTTCTATAGTTTGCGGTGACCACGATTTCTTGAAAACTAATTTTTCCGATCAATCTGAAATTTTTAGGTGTTGTTCCTAATTACAATAGCCAGTTCGTGAAGGAAGGGGTTTTTATTTGAACGAAAATTTCTACTTTTTCTGGCCGGAAAACTCAATTTTCGGAACATCGAGAATCGATTTTTTGGGAAAATGATCACCATTTTGTTTTTTTTTTTGCAAAATTCTACTTTTACGAACTAGCTATTGTAATAAGGAACCACACCTAAAAATTTCAGAGCGTTTCGGGGCAAGGACCATGGTTTCCACAATTTTTCGAATTTTGCAATAAAAAATTTTTCACGAACACATCAAAACATATACTATTTGATATTTTGTAGGGGGTTCGAATAAAGTTGTGATTACATACCTGCAAGCATATATTTTTTTAAATATTTATTTTTGAATTTAATTTATTCAGTAATAAAGTTTGTTTTTTTTAATAAAATAGGACAATAAAATACTTTCGAAATAAACTTAAACCTTCCTTAGCTCATTTTAAATTTTTTTCGTAGGCTAAATCCTACACTTTTCGCGATTTCGATGGTAACTTGTCTAATGTAGCATTTGCAATTTCGGAGAGATTTGTAGGTGTATAAACCATATATTCTTCTTTAATCATTATTAATCAATTTCGAACAAGGTTTTTGCACAGAATCTCGAGTCAACCACCTCTTTACATAATAAACAAACAAGTTTGAAGTATGGCTGTCATCAAAGTCAAAGAGTGCTGCCGCCAGTGGTGGTTTTGCTAACTAACTTTTTTTTCGGCATACAACAATGAACTCATTTTTTTGCTGTAAAAAAATAGATCACTTCTAACTAGTATGTTCAGTTATAAAATATGAACATTTTAGTACGCTTGAAGAACAAAGTGTTTATTTTAAGATGCTGTAGGTGTATAAGATATTCTTTATATTTCTTTTTGACCAAAATAAGAGATTTTTATGTTTTGTTTATGTGGTGCAAACCAGTTGCTCTTGTTGAAATAAAAATAATTTGGGAATTTTGCATCACCAATTTAAACACAAATTAAATAAATTAAATTAAAGATAAGGAAATTTTTGTGCTAAATTAGTAGGTTCGTACAACAGAAAAACCGCCTATACGTCGGCCACAGTTCAGAAAGTCATTAATTAATTAATTGATTAGTATTAGTACTTTATGAAAAACTTCTTTATAATAATAATAATTATTATTAAATAAATAATTATAATTATTTATTTATGTATTTTGTAACGATATAAATCGTCACTTTGTAATATAGCAAGGGTTAATTAAACTATTCGTTTACTTACGTTATAATTTATGTTTATTTTGTATATAAATAGTTACGTACGTACAGAACTATTTTGTATCTGGGACTATTTTGTAGCAGGAACTGAATTCTAACCATATGAGTCTCTATTCCATAGTTCTACCTGAAAATAACATAAAGAAAACATAATTAGAATATGATTTTTAATAATAAAGAATCATATGACTTATTTCTCTATAGTGCATTTGTCTATGGACTTACCTGGTTTTTATATGTTTCAGAGTCTATTGAGGGTTGGATTTCACTGGCTTTCATCTGTAGCTTGTTTCTCCTGGAAAGTTTCGTATGCTTATTCCTTCGGGATAATCCAGAATTTGTTGAAAATAGTTTGCTGGAACTGCTCACTTAGATTCAGTATTTTGTTTATACTTAGTTCACAGGACACTTAGTATTCTGTTCGTAATTTTATTAGTTTTGCTGATAAACAATAAGTATTGTTTATATTTGTTTCTTAGAGTAATATTTTGAGGTTAGATATCACTAATACGGATTTATTAGGAAATATTCTTTTGTTATTATCTTTGATGTAGTTTTCGTTACCTTTATTAGGAATCCTATACGGTAAAACTGTAGTTGATAATGACTTGCATAGATGTCGCTAATAGTTCAGAAATAGGATTTTATTTACCTGAAGGGTTCATACTAGTGAATAAGGTCGATTTTCGCTCCTTCTTGAAGCAACTCGAATACAATGGTGGTGTCATTTTGACGAGTGTTTATTTTCTGTAATCATCGAAGTAATCCTTCATGTATTTTTATTTAAAGTTAGTGAAAATGAATATTTAAACAATGCGGAAGATATTGTAACTGTTATTTTCTACAATTACGCATTTATAACGTTTCAATGGACATCGAAGACTTAGTATGACATCACCATTAATTAATCACCATTAATTAATTACCATTAATTAATTACCATTAATTACTCACCATTTCTATACCATTAATATGGAATTACATTAATTTAAGTTGAAGTTTATTTTGGTATATTTGATATACAAGTTCTCCGCATGGAGTGATGTTCTGTTGGAACATGGTTCTGTAATTTTTGGCATAGATAAATTCTATGTAACCGTCTAGCAGACAATTTTATATTGGACATAATTTTCAAAAGTATATTTTATCCCGGACAACATTTTCAATCGTACATTTTATCCTGGAAGATGATTTTTCCAAAGTAGATGGGACAGCCTATATTTTTTTTCTTTCATTTGAGAAATGAATTCATCAGCATAGGGGAGACTTGTACAGATGGAGACGATGGAATTCATACCTCATGGATTTTGCAGAAACCAGCTAAGTACTCATTCTGAAAACTTTTGAAAGCAATATTTCATATTTAAAATTCTTTTATTTCAATATTCTTATAACTGTAAACTTTATCAGATCTGATATAGTATTGTTTAATACTATATGCCCTTCTGGCTTTTGTTCATTTTTAGGTACTTATTTTTTTTAAAACATTTAATCTCATTTATTAATTATTAAATATCATACTTTTGATTAAATGATTTCTAATTTAAGCATGACTTTTATACACTGCAAGAAATGATTGCTGTTTACATACATTTCTTGGTGCTTGCTGAACTTCATGTTTTCTTTATACATTTAAGTCGAATGATTTCTGAATTTAGTAATTTTTATTAAGATTTCTTTAATTATATCTTAATATAATTACACATATTTTTTTATATATATTAATACATTACTTGATGTGCTTTCATTAAGTTTATTTATAATAAATTTCTCAAATGAATTATCTTATTTTATTTAGGGGTTATATTTTCTCAAACTGAAAAGCTTAAGTATTTACACTAGGTTGTTACTTACCTAAAGGAGTAAAAGCTAAAGTAACTGGCGCCCCTAACAACATTAATCAATTCTTTCTATTTTTCCCTTGCCCATACCCATTGCTCCGCTGTCAAAACTAGCCGTTGGCAGTGAACGTATTAATTACGGAACACTAATATTGGCGCCCAAGAACGTGGTATTTGGATAGATAGAACACTTGTTTTTTTTTAATTTTACTCTATTTTTCTCAGTGTATTTTTTATAAAAATCTAAAGCTTATTTTTTTCAGTGTAACTTAAAGTTCATTTTGAGAAAAACTACATATAACTGTTGAATAAAATATTTTTTGTTGAAAATTAAGTCAAATTAGAGTTAATCTGATAAGATATATCAGATATGTGTTTTTTATGTTTATTCTGAATTTTATGGAATAACATGGAATAGAGAAGTTTTGGCGTGGGTTCAGTTTTTCTAGAAATTATCGTTTATTCAATAGAAATAAATGGATAATAGGGTATTTATTTATGCGAAGGATATGAATAAATATTAGCTAATTTTGTAGTTTTGGAGACTATTTATAATTATTAATTTGTCCAATTGAGATAAATAATAATTTAGTATTTTTTTTGACATATTTGGGAAATTTTCCAAAGTATGCAAAAACTTTGTTGAACTGTGTACACAAAAAAAAAATAATTTGTGGTACAGTATAAATATTTTATTATAAAATAAATATTTTGAGTAAATTGAATTTAAATTTTGAAAATAAATATTCAAAATGGAAGATTTAGATAAAATGGAAATTAGATTTTTGACTGCTGAAATGGTAAATTATGAACTTCGTATAAGACATTTAACAGCAAAAAATAATAGAGTATCTAGAATTAAAGTTTTAGGTAGAGCCATAGCTAGGGAAGATCCTAAAGTAAAATATGTAGATCCGACTTTTAATTTTAACAGTGAAGTGGAAAATATTAATAGAATTTTAGATAGTATATCTTCAGAAATTGTAGAATATCATGGTGATTACAGTTTAGCCGATTTAAGAAAATTAAAAACTTATTTAGTACATGTAACAAATCGTCTGCAACGTTTTCCTGAAGTAGAAGAAAATAAAGTTAGACGTATTCAATTTTTAGAAATAACTAAAGCAACTTGTTTAGAAATAGAAGCAGATATTTTAGATCTTTATGAAAAATCTGGTAAAAATTCAGATCTTACTCAAGTAAATAATAATATTTCATTACATAATAGTACACAGTTTAGTCCTAATGTTTCTAGTAAAAAAGATAATGATTATTTAAAATCAGTACCAGTTTATAAATGGAATATTAATTTTGATGGAAAGTCTAATGTTTTAAATTTTATTGAGCAAGTTGAATATATGAAAATAAGTAGAAATGTTACAGACGAAATGTTATTTAAATCCGCATATGACTTATTCAAAGAACCAGCATTGTCATGGTTTCTCTCAATTAAAGATAATTTAAATTTGTGGTCTCAAATAATTCAAGCATTAAAAAAAGATTTTCTTCCAGCTAACATAGATGATAGAACATGGGATGATATCCGTTCTAGATATCAAAATCCCGATGAATCTATCGCAATTTTTATAGGTGCTATGGAAACCTTGTTTAAACGTTTAATTCGTGCTGCAAGTTTATATACTAGACTTAAGACGATTAGAGAAAGAATATTACCACATTATTTTACACCATTATCACTTATAGAAATAAATGATTTAGAAGATTTAAAAGACAGTTGTAAAAGAATAGATGAAGCTTATCAATTAAAACAAAAGAGCATAGCAGGTAAAAGTGTGGCAAAAAATAAAGCAGTTAATAAAGTAAATGTCCTAAGTTCGGATATAAGTCAAAATTTTAGTAGTAAATGTAATTGTAGTCATAATACCACAGTGTCCAAACTTACCCCATCTTCCTCTACTCGTCAAAGTTCAGTATGTAATAGTAGTCAAGTTTCTCAAATTAGTCAAAGTACCAATCAAAGCTTTAATAATACACAGAATAGTAGTAATAATAAAATTAGACAAATAATTTGTTATAACTGTAACCAACCAAATCATATTTTTAGCAAATGTTTAGCTAAAAGAACAAAGTTTTGTTATAAATGTGGATATAAAGATGTAGTTTTTAAAAATTGCCCTTCCTGTACAAAAAAACTAAATAGGAAAGTGGATGATTTTAGTCGGCATTCACTTAATAAAAAGGCTAAAAATAATAATGACAGTCAGGTAAAAAAGGATAACAAAACTACTTTTTGTAAAAACATTTATTATAATAAAAATAATATCAATTCTTTACAAAAATCAAGTGTAACAGAAACAAATAAACGCTTTTATTTGAATGAATGGAAAGATTGGTTGGATAAAGTTAAAAATTTTTATAAACCGTATAGTTTGTCTGTAATTAATAAAAATTCTTTTATTAAATTACCTAGAGATAACCGTCCATATATTAAAGTAAATATTTTTGATAAAAATATAACAGCTTTGATTGATACAGGTGCAAATTGTTCAGTGGCTGGTGGTCACGCGATTAAAATTTTAGAAAAATTTAATTTAAAAATTGATAAATGTCTTATACCGCATGTTACTACAGCTGATAAATCTAAACAGTTAGTAACTGGTGTTGTTTATTTACCTATTAAAGTAGATAATGAAGTTAAGATTTTACAAGTCTTGGTTGTTCCTTCTTTGGAAACAAATTTTATTTTTGGTGTGAATTTTTTACAATTGTTTTCTATGACTCTGGATTTTTCCGATGAATCTTGGAATAATAAAATTAATAATTTGAATGTGATCAGTAACAGTGATAGTCAGGATATAAATAAAGATAATTCAGTAGGCTTATGTGACTTGACAGACGAACAGAAAAAGATAGCAGATAAATTTGTTAGTTTATTTAAAGAATTATATAGCGAAAAAATAGGTAGAACAAATTTAATAGAACATGATATAGATACAGGAAATAATAAACCTTTTAAAATGCGTCAATATCCTTTGTCACCTTATTTAATAGAAATTTTACATAAAGAGTTAGATAAAATGTTAAAAGATGATATAGTTTCACCATCTTATTCTGATTTTAATTCACCAGTTTTATTAGTAAAAAAAGCTAATGGTACATACCGTTTTTGTTTTGATGGACGTAAATTAAATTCTATTACAAAAGGTGATTCACATCCTTTACCAAGGATAGACTCCATTTTAAGTTTATTAGGCGATGCAAAATATATATCAAGTATAGATTTAAAAAATGCTTTTTGGCAGATTCCACTTACAAAAACTGCTAAAGAAAAAACTGCATTTTCCGTACCTGGTAGGGGACTATTTGAATTTAATGTAATGTGTTATGGACTCAAAAATGGAACACAAAGTCAGCAAAGATTAATGGATAAACTTTTTCCTTTCTCCTTTTATCCAAATATATTTGTTTATATTGACGACATTATAATAGTATCAAAAACTTTTGAGGAACATATTAAATTACTTCAAATAGTACATGAAAAATTAAAATCTGCTAATCTTACAATAAATTTTGAAAAAAGTAATTTTTTTAGAAAATCACTTAAGTATTTAGGTTTTGTAATTGATAATTTTGGTTTAAGAACCGATCCGCAAAAAGTAGAAGCAATAATAAACTATCCTAGACCAACAAATAGTACAGAGATAAAACGATTTTTAGGTGTAGCTTCGTGGTATCGTAGATTTGTTAGGAATTTTTCAACAATTGTTAGTCCATTAAATTCACTTTTAAAGGGCAAAGGTAAAAAACAAGCCATTAGTTGGAATACTGATGCAGAAAAAGCTTTTTTATTGTTGAAGGAATCTTTAATAAATGCTCCAGCTTTAGCAAGTCCCAATTTTTCTTTACCATTTGTTATACAATGTGATGCTTCTTTAGTTGGCCTCGGTTCCATATTAACACAAACGCAAGATGGTCAAGAAAAAGTAATAGCTTATGCTAGTAGAGCTTTAACACGTAGTGAAATAAAATATTCTGTAGGTGAAAAGGAATGTTTAGCTGTTTTGTTTGCTATAGATAGGTTTAGACCATATATTGAAGGTGTTAAATTCACAGTAATTACAGATCATTCTTCATTAAAATATTTGAGTAATATGAAAGATCCCTCTGGTCGCTTGGCTAGATGGTCATTAAAATTACAGCAATATGATATGGATATTGTATATCGTAGAGGTTAATTAAATGTAGTAGCTGATGGGTTATCCAGAGCTTTTGATAGAATAGAACCAGAAAAATCAATTTTTCCAGATGTAAATTTAATTAATTTTAATGTAAATGATTATAATAGTGATAAATATTATATTCAGTTGAGGGAAAAAATTGTTAAGAGTCCAGATTCATATCCGCAATTTAAAGTTATTGATGATAATATTTATAAGTTCATACCGACCAAGACAAAAGTAAAAAGTAATATTATAGAGTGGAAATTGTTAGTGCCTCAAAAATGTCGTAAACAAGTACTAAAAGAATGTCATGACGATGTATTAGCTTCTCATATGGGATTTTTTAAAACTTTTCATAGAATTTCAGAAACATATTTTTGGCCAAAAATGCGTAAAGATATTTTAAAGTATGTAAGATGTTGTAATATTTGTCAATCACAAAAAGTTAGTAATTCTGCACGTTTTGGATTGATGGGTCGTGAAAAAGAAGTAAATTATCCGTGGCAAGTTATTTCATGCGATTTGCAGGGACCATTTCCCAGAAGTTCTAAAGGTTTTTGTTATCTTTTAGTTGTGTCAGACTGGTTTACAAAGTATACATTATTACATCCTTTAAGGGAAGCTACTGCAAATGCAATATGTAAATTCATTGAGAATGAAGTTTTTTTAGGTTACGGAGTCTGTCAATTTTTAATTGTCGATAATGGAAAACAATTTGCTGGTAAAGTTTTTAAAAAATTAGCAGATGAATATAATGTACAGAAAATTTGGTTTAATGCACTTTACCATAGTCAAAATAATCCGACGGAAAGGCAACATCGCACAATTTCTACTGCTATAAGATCATATATAAAAGATAATCAAAAAGAATGGTGTAAAAATTTAGCAAAAATAGGTCTAGCTTTACGAACGTCTGTAAATGAAGTTACGGGGTATACGCCGGCATTTCTTAATTTTGGGAGGAATGTACCTATCACAGGAACTTATTATGGCAAAATGACATCAACTGATGGTGTTAAATTAGAACCTTGTGACAGAGACTCGTATAGCCAAGACTTGGGAAATCTTAAAGAGATTTTTGTTGATGTAAAGAAATATTTACATGAAGCTTATGAACGTAATAAGCGTACTTATGATTTGCGCAAGCGTGAAGTAAATTTTCAGATAGGTGAAAAAGTTTGGAGACGAAACAAAGTACTCTCAGATGCTGGTAAAAGTTTTGCTGCAAAACTTGCTCCAAAGTACATACTTTGCAAAGTTGTTGCGAAAAAGTCAAAGTTAGTGTATATTTTGGAAAATGCAGATGGTCATAGAGGCGACTGGCATGTTAAAGATCTAAAGAAATATTTTGGATCGAATAGTGACATTTCAGTTGGCTAGCTTTTATTAAATAAGAATATATTCTTAGTATCATTCGGAATGATATTTAAAAAAGTCCAAACGAAAATATTTAAAGGGTACCCAAAAATTTTGTATATAGTAAAAAAAAAAAATATATATATATAAATATATTTTTTGTAGAAGAGAATTCTGGTGCACACAGTCAAGTCTTATTTCTATTTTTTTTATCTTGATAAAACTTAGCTAAAAAGAAAAACAAAATTGATTATGACAATTACCTGATTATGACAATTACCTGATTATGACAATTACCTGTTTATGACACACACCGATAAAGTCCCAAAATTATGTTCTACATAAGAGTAGGCGAATGATACACGTAGTTATCAAGCTTAGCTATTGTTAATTATCAAGTAGTATTTCAAATGATTTACATAAAGTATTGTATTTTTTGTTGATTTATTAAATAAAATATAGTATATATTTTAGCTATTTAAGTTAAATAGTTTTAGAGTTTGGTATAAAAATATTTTTTGTATATTAAATATTTTTATTATTTTTGGAGGGGGCATGTGTAACGATATAAATCGTCACTTTGTAATATAGCAAGGGTTAATTAAACTATTCGTTTACTTACGTTATAATTTATGTTTATTTTGTATATAAATAGTTACGTACGTACAGAACTATTTTGTATCTGGGACTATTTTGTAGCAGGAACTGAATTCCAACCATATGAGTCTCTATTCCATAGTTCTACCTGAAAATAACATAAAGAAAACATAATTAGAATATGATTTTTAATAATAAAGAATCATATGACTTATTTCTCTATAGTGCATTTGTCTATGGACTTACCTGGTTTTTATATGTTTCAGAGTCTATTGAGGGTTGGATTTCACTGGCTTTCATCTGTAGCTTGTTTCTCCTGGAAAGTTTCGTATGCTTATTCCTTCGGGATAATCCAGAATTTGTTGAAAATAGTTTGCTGGAACTGCTCACTTAGATTCAGTATTTTGTTTATACTTAGTTCACAGGACACTTAGTATTCTGTTCGTAATTTTATTAGTTTTGCTGATAAACAATAAGTATTGTTTATATTTGTTTCTTAGAGTAATATTTTGAGGTTAGATATCACTAATACGGATTTATTAGGAAATATTCTTTTGTTATTATCTTTGATGTAGTTTTCGTTACCTTTATTAGGAATCCTATACGGTAAAACTGTAGTTGATAATGACTTGCATAGATGTCGCTAATAGTTCAGAAATAGGATTTTATTTACCTGAAGGGTTCATACTAGTGAATAAGGTCGATTTTCGCTCCTTCTTGAAGCAACTCGAATACAATGGTGGTGTCATTTTGACGAGTGTTTATTTTCTGTAATCATCGAAGTAATCCTTCATGTATTTTTATTTAAAGTTAGTGAAAATGAATATTTAAACAATGCGGAAGATATTGTAACTGTTATTTTCTACAATTACGCATTTATAACGTTTCGATGGACATCGAAGACTTAGTATGACATCACCATTAATTAATCACCATTAATTAATTACCATTAATTAATTACCATTAATTACTCACCATTTCTATACCATTAATATGGAATTACATTAATTTAAGTTGAAGTTTATTTTGGTATATTTGATATACAAGTTCTCCGCATGGAGTGATGTTCTGTTGGAACATGGTTCTGTAATTTTTGGCATAGATAAATTCTATGTAACCGTCTAGCAGACAATTTTATATTGGACATAATTTTCAAAAGTATATTTTATCCCGGACAACATTTTCAATCGTACATTTTATCCTGGAAGATGATTTTTCCAAAGTAGATGGGACAGCCTATATTTTTTTTCTTTCATTTGAGAAATGAATTCATCAGCATAGGGGAGACTTGTACAGATGGAGACGATGGAATTCATACCTCATGGATTTTGCAGAAACCAGCTAAGTACTCATTCTGAAAACTTTTGAAAGCAATATTTCATATTTAAAATTCTTTTATTTCAATATTCTTATAACTGTAAACTTTATCAGATCTGATATAGTATTGTTTAATACTATATGCCCTTCTGGCTTTTGTTCATTTTTAGGTACTTATTTTTTTTAAAACATTTAATCTCATTTATTAATTATTAAATATCATACTTTTGATTAAATGATTTCTAATTTAAGCATGACTTTTATACACTGCAAGAAATGATTGCTGTTTACATACATTTCTTGGTGCTTGCTGAACTTCATGTTTTCTTTATACATTTAAGTCGAATGATTTCTGAATTTAGTAATTTTTATTAAGATTTCTTTAATTATATCTTAATATAATTACACATATTTTTTTATATATATTAATACATTACTTGATGTGCTTTCATTAAGTTTATTTATAATAAATTTCTCAAATGAATTATCTTATTTTATTTAGGGGTTATATTTTCTCAAACTGAAAAGCTTAAGTATTTACACTAGGTTGTTACTTACCTAAAGGAGTAAAAGCTAAAGTAACTGGCGCCCCTAACAACATTAATCAATTCTTTCTATTTTTCCCTTGCCCATACCCATTGCTCCGCTGTCAAAACTAGCCGTTGGCAGTGAACGTATTAATTACGGAACACTAATATTATGTATTTCTACCTTCAAATTTGAAAAATATTTTGTTTTTAAACATTTTTTTTATATTATTCTTGATTTATATTAACTCAATATATAATATAAAACATTTTCCGGGTGATATCTTTTCGTATGCTGACGATACAGCCTTAGTTTTTATAGGAGATTCATGGGACGATGTGTAAAGAAATGCGGAAATTGGTTTGAGGTCGATAAAGCTCTGGCTTGATGTGAGCCTTCTCAGTTTAAACGTTAATAAAACAAAAATTTTAACATTTTCTGCAACCTCAGTTGATCAACCTAGGAAAAATACTTTAAAAATTCATAAATTTAATTGCAATACTTTCCAGTATAACTGTTCAGATATTCAACGTTCTACTTTTATCAAATATTTGGGTATTATAGTTGACCAACATTTAAAATGGACTGATCATATAACGTTTTTAAATGGTAGACTGAGAAGGCTCATATACAAGTTTTATCAGCTTCGTGATATTCTTGGTTGGGATCTAAAGCTTGTTGTTTATAAAGCATTAGTTGAGTCGATAATTAGATATTGTATTTGTATTTGGGGTGGACTTTATGAAAATAATCTTCATGGCCTTGGGGTTACCCAAAACTTTTTACTAAAAATATTATTTAACAAACAAAGAAGATTTTCAATTATATCGTGAAAATCAAGTACTAACAATTAGACAGTTATATGTGTATCAGATTATTCTTTGGTCTCATAAAAATCAGTTATCTATTCAACATAAACATGCAACCAGATTTTTAAGTAATAACTGCTTACAAATACCACAATTTATTAAAGCACATACTCAACGGTCAATTTTTTATCTAGGACCCAAATTTTTTAACTTGATTCCAGTAAACCTTAGATCTCTAAGGGGAAATAGATTTAAAAATGAGCTTAAATCATATATTGTAAACAATAACCATATCATAAATACCATTTTTTAATTGTATAATAAACGTTATCGCTATTTCTCACTTATCTTAATCTCTCTCTCTCTCTCTCTCTCTCTCTCTCTCTCTCTCTCTCTCTCTCTCTCTCTCTCTCTCTCTCTCTCTCTCTCTCTCTCTCTCTCTCTCTCTCTCTCTCTCTCTCTCTCTCTCTCTCTCTCTCTCTCTCTCTCTCTATCTCTCTCTCTTTTTCTTCTCCCTCTTTTTCTCTCTGTCTCTCTCATCTCTCTCACGTTCACACGCGCATCACATCACACACTATCCAGTTCGTTCTGTACAGTTTTTTATATTTTATATTTTATATACTTGCTAACCATACCACATAAGTTTTTATAATTAAAATACTCTAATGTTTTATAATTAAATTATAAATTGATTTTTGTTAAGTATGTTATCCGCACACAAACGAAAGTTTAGGCGGGTATAGGTTGTATAAACAATTTAAGTTGTAAATATTTTGTATTAATAAAAATTAATGAATTGAATTGAAAAAAATTGATATAGAAAGAAAAAAGATATCATTGTGAAATTTTGTAGGTATGTTTATTTATATTTAAAGAATATATTTTTTTTTAGATTTTTAAAGTATAATATTTTTTCCATACAATTTTTTTGAAAAAAACATAAAAAAACGGTGGTCACCATGATTCCGGCCATTTGTATGGACTGAAAAAAAAGCGGGATATTATTCAGTATTAATATTGCTATAGCCCTATCTAAAAGAAAAATTTCCGGCCAAAAAATAACAAAATGGAGGACGTTTTTCAAATTTTTTTAAATAATTTTAAAGAAAAACGTCTGCCATTTTGTTATTTTTATCTAACTATGTGACCCCATTTTATTCTTCTTCTTCTGTTTGGTTTTACGACCTCCAGCCAATATGGCTTATCTTTTAAATTATAAAACAAAGGTCGCACTTTTTATTTTTTCGTTATGAGCATTTTTCTTTCAGAAATGGACCTAAATAAAACTCAAAGTTAAGGACTTAATTGTATTCGACTCGCCCTTAATTAAGAGAGTTTCTATAGAAGGTTATAAATTAAACAAACAAACATTACTAGCGTCCTCATTAAAAAAATCTGTAGTAGTATATTATTAGTTTTTAAACAAAAAAAAATCCAAGAAGTTAAATCAGGAAGCCTGCCTGGCCACTTTACTATATTAAATTTTGTGTACTGCAGAAAAGTTATCTAGTTAATTACAAGCTCTAAACCATGTTATTGCTATTTTTCTTTAGTACATTTTTATTTTTTACACAAAAAAATGCCAAGAAGTTAAATCAGCAAATATGCCTGGCCTATATTCAATTTTTCGTACCGTAAAAAACTTATTTATTTAATTAAAGGCTCCAAACTATCTTGTTGCTATTTTTCTTTTAGTGTATGAACAAACTGGGTGCATTTCTTATGTACCTTTATATATAAAACTCAAAGTTAAGGACTTAATTGTATTCCACTAGCGACTCGGTCTTAATTAAGAGAGTTTGTATAGCAATATACAAATTAAACGAGTTGATTTAATTATTTAACATTACTCGATGATTTTACGTTCGCTTTTATGGCGTTTTAGTATTTTAAAAATACCAGTTATATCAGATTACCCAGTTGGTTAATTTTACCAAATAAAACTTTTATTGGGCATTATTTTATGTTCTGGACGTTCAGAATGTTGACCAGTTAACAAGAAAATTAAATATTTAACAAACTAAATGTTTAAAAATAAAATATAATGGTACTACTTCACCGATTTCACTTAATTTTTCAAAAACAATTATGATTTTCTTTCGTCTTTATTTTTTTAAAATATCATTATATACTAAAAGTTGGTGACCATTTTTATTTTATTATTTGCTCCCAATACATGTCTTAAAGTACATTCAAATTAAGCTATTTGAAAATCGCCAGGTCCTGGATCGAGTTCCTTTGAATGCTAGAAGCCTCAAAAAGTTGGTAAAATTAGGTCCCCGAAAAATATATTTTTAACTTACAGAGTCAAACAAATTACATTAAATGTAATTTGTTTAAATTTTATTACATTTAGATTAGTCTATTTTCACAGTTTTACACAATGATTCCATAGACTAAGAGTTAAAAAAAGACTTTAAAAACTTTATCTGACATATCGTCATCTAAAGGCTCTAACGGTCTAACTCCAAAACGTCATATTTTTCAGGAGATGTAAAAAACGATTTAAAACTTAATTATAGATCTTTAAAACTAGCTTGTTCACAGGTAAAAATGTTTGAAATGTGTTAATGTATTTAAAACTTTTCATTGTTATCTATTTTATATAAATTATTTGAAAATTAAATTTTAACCACAGAATCTAAATTCACTAATGGTCTAACTCCAAGGGAAGATAAAAGAGGATACCTATCGTATTATATAGCGTAATATTATTACAAAAAATTTGTATTTTTATATTTAATATATAATATTACTACTAGGTAGGCATAATATATATACATTATTAATGGCAATAATTATAATTATCATCAAACAGTAAATTAACAAATATTTGATACGGGATCCCCTGTTGTGGAGAAATAGTTTGACATTAGTGACAGTTCTCATTTAATTGTTTTCTCACAATCATATGATGGAGTTAGACACTTAGCGACTTAAAATATTTACATTTTTGCATTTTTTGAGGCTGATATTGGTTTAATGCAACTTTTTTTTTTTGAAGTATGTTGGTAATCAGATAATGAAGCAAATTTGATAAAAATCTCATTTTTGAAAAATTTGGAGTTAGACAACTAGAGCCTTTAGTGGACGATATGTCGTCGTCTTCTTTTTCTTCTTCTTCTTCTTCTTCTTCTTCTTCTT
>OY294044.1:62291016-62523516 GCA_958510825.1 Brachypterus glaber | reverse complement strand
TTTCTAGCACCCAAAGGAACCGGATCCGGAGTCTAGCAAATTGAAAATAGCTTAATTTGAATATACTTTAACATATATAAAATAAGGAAATAAATATAAATATCTTTTTATATATATATGAAATATATATATAAAAAAATATATATAAAAATATATATATATATATGAAATGTATATGCATCGGCAAATTAAAAATAGATTTTTTGGTAGCTCATTGCCATAGCTCTTGGAGTTTCTAGCACCCAAAGGAACCGGATCCGGAGTCTAGCAAATTGAAAATAGCTTAATTTGAATGTACTTTAACATATATAAAATAAGGAAATAAATATAAATATCTTTTTATATATATATGAAATATATATATAAAAAAAAAATATATATATAAAAAAATATATATATATATGAAATGTATATGCATCGGCAAATTAAAAATAGATTTTTTGGTAGCTCATTGCCATAGCTCTTGGAGTTTCTAGCACCCAAAGGAACCGGATCCGGAGTCTAGCAAATTGAAAATAGCTTAATTTGAATGTACTTTAACATATATAAAATAAGGAAATAAATATAAATATCTTTTTATATATATATGAAATATATATATATAAAAAAAAATATATATATATAAAAAAATATATATATAAAAAAATATATATATATGAAATGTATATGCATCGGCAAATTAAAAATAGATTTTTTGGTAGCTCATTGCCATAGCTCTTGGAGTTTCTAGCACCCAAAGGAACCGGATCCGGAGTCTAGCAAATTGAAAATAGCTTAATTTGAATGTACTTTAACATATATAAAATAAGGAAATAAAAATGGTCACCAGCTCTCCGACTATTAGACTCAATATAAATATCTTTTTCTACTACTGCTTTAGTTTACAAAAACTTTTCAAACAAAGAATGAATCCATTCTAGCTCTAGATACGGTATGAATATTCCGTATCAAGTGTTAGAATGAGGACATGTAGTGCCATCTCTTGTTTATAAAAGTAAAGAAAACTGTAGAAAAAATTAGCAAAAATATATATATTTTACCATGAAATATTGAATAATTTAATGCAATTTGAAGTTTTGCGTTAAAATTACATAAAGTTTATTAGTTTTTCTTAATATTTGATCAGTTTTTTATCAATTTAGTTAAAAAAATTAAAACTGCTCCATCTATTGTTAAATATTTAAACCTCATATCTGTCACAACAATCTGACATAACCTTCAATTTTTGCATTATAATTTGTAAATATTTGCTAAAGTTAAATAAAAATCTTTTTTAAGTACTGATTTGATAAAATTTTTAAATAACATTAATTGGTCTATTTAAAAATATGTGTTTTGTTGCATTTACAATGTCGACTCACAAAAAAACATTGTTTTTAACCTTGTCCGCAGTTTAAAGCCATACAGTGTTTCATATTTGCAGTCGAAGAAAAAGTATAGTCTACAACACGTATGGAATAGTCATTCCGCGCTCACCGGACCGTCATACTCACCTGCCGGCTCGTATGACAAACTTTCCGCTCGCGCGGAATATTGTCTATTCCATACTAGTTATAGAATATACTATTCCATAAAGACAAGAATGACCTTATGTCAAAGTGTTAATGTAAGCCACTCGAAATATTCAAAACATTAATTCATATCTTTAGGGTAAGGTTTTCTGAATATTAAATATCATTAATATTTCTATAGTACTATTATATTATAGTACTTGAAAATTCTGTTAGTTTACTTAGAATTTAATATACTCTATGAATGACTTGAATAAAAAAAAATCAAATATCCATTTGCATTGTATTTTACTATAATTCAAAGAATACTTTTACAAAAATATACCTTTCATTCAACAAAAATTCAAGTGTACCATAATTAATGTGCCTGAGACTTTTGCAACATTTGCGGCCAAAATAAATTGAAAAAATATAAAATAATTTATACGACCTCAAATGGTTCCACATTATAGAAAACCTTTCAAATAAAGATATCATAAAATAAAAATATCATACATTCATTCAATAATCCTATATCTTCTATAGCCATTGAATAATAGAAGAGAATAGCACAGTAAGAATGAGAAAAAATGTCAAAAATTGTGAATAAATGGTTTTTCGAGAGGTCTACGCTATATTAAGCGCGGGCGGCTATGACCATAGCCTTCTAGGACTTATGGGAATTCGATAAAACATTAATCTTCATTTGTTACCATCCACTTGAACTGTTTAGCTTATTGTTAGACCATTAAGATATGTGAATTAGAAGTTAAGATACGCTTTTTTTCCCTTTTTTCGAAAGATTTTTTTAAGATGTCCCTTTATTGCTAAATTTAACGGTGTGTTATGATTTTATTTGATTTTTAACGCTTCTCCAACACACTTTTTCATAACTATTTCGTTCTCACGTTTATGGTCAAAAAATTCCAAAATATCAGAATTAAATATTTTATTGATTTTTATTGATTTTTTATAAAAATAGAAATAGAATTGCCGACTCAAAAGAAGTCATATATCTTAAACAACAATATACAATGTTTTAGATTTTAGGTACAACCCAATACATTTTAACTTTTTAAAAAGTTATTAATTCATAAAAATTAAGATTTTTTCGGTACAGTCATTTAAAAGAGCTTATAGTCGAAGAGCTTGTGACCTTAATCGTTTCATTGTTTTCTCCCGGCTGTATTTTATATTTGTCTTGAAGTACCTACATTCAAACTGTTATTTCAAAATGGCCAGGTACTGGATCCGGTTCTTTTGGGTTCTAAAAGCTTCAAAAGCTGTGAAAATAAGGTAAACTAAAAATGTATTTTAAACTTGTGGAGTCATAGGTAGGTATGTATTACATTTACTACATTCAGATAAAACTATTTTTATAGTTATATACAATAATTTTGGTGTCAAGGGGTAAATTAAAATATGCCTCTGACATGATATCTGGTGTTCAACTTTTTAAAGAAATGACAATTTATTCATATGAAATGAAATGCCTTTTTTATTAAATGAAAAATTTTGGAACCTTTTAAAAACTGTTTGTATCCCTTGGCCTGTAGAATTGTTGTGAGAATATTAATGAATGTAATAAAGTTAAAAATAGATTTTTAAGGTACACACTTCACCATCTTTTTGGGGCCCAAAGGAATCGGAACCAGGACCTAGTGATTTGGAAAAAGCTTAATTTGAATGTAATCTAAGACATATAAAATAAAGCCGGGAAAAAATAATGAAAGGAAAATGGTCACCAGCTCTTAGACTATTAGTACAGAACATACATTATTTTTATTACAGTGACATTATAGAGTATTTTATCCTACTTGTTATGCCTAATACAATAATACCAGAACAGCAAAAGTATTTTTTGTTAAATAGGTGATGTGTTAAAACTAATAACTGTTAGAAACTACAAGAACATTCAAATATTTCTTTTTCACTAATAAACCATTTTTTTATGCCTGAGATTTTTAGTTTTGCTACACACAAAAGCTCATGAGCTTTCGAAATAAAATTGCCATAATTATTGAAGATTACCATATTTTAATTAATCTGGGATATATCGAACTGTTGTTAATAAATAGCACCCATTAGGCCGTGTAAAAAATCCAATTAACCAGTAAAAATTAATTAATATCTTCTCCATTAGGTGGACTACCTAATATCATTCATATTTGTCCGACGCCTTAAAGCGTCCGCGGCTCCTTTGAAAACATGAATTATAGAATCGTTTCTGCCTTCCAACGCTTATATTATTTATTAATAAATGAAATTAATCTGTGTAATTTTTATTTATCGCCGTTTTAATTAACACGCCTGCCACCTAACGAAATTTACAGAAGCTTCGACCATTAAAAAGCACTATTTTAATTGCTCGAATAGAACAGTTTTTTAATACAAATTTATTCTTAAAGCAGCAGCACCGACAGAAAAAAATATCCAGTAGGTAAAAATAAAATATTGCTTACTTTTGTTTTTAAATTAAGAAGTTTCCGGTCTTATTACTCAAACAATAATTTTTAAATAATTTAATATTTTTAACGTTTTAATTGTGAACTATGAACCTACGGCGATTTCATAAAAAACCGCTCTGGAATAAAGCGCCATCCACAGGCTTGCATAACCAAACATAACGCATAATATATAATGCCATAATTTGTATATGTTCGTCTTCTTCTTCTATCATATATCAAGTAATCTTATGATAGGGACAGGGCCGTAGCGAAGAAGACTTGGGGAGGGGGGCAGAAGGTCAAAAATTACAACTCTTTTTAGCCTAAAAATACAATAGTTTCCTCCATAAAAAAGTTAGTGACTAAAAAAAAAACGGACCTCAACTTTTCTTGAAATATGCAGTATTTGTATTTTGAATCTCTGCAATATACGACTTTTGTCTCTGAATCCCTGCAATATACAACTTTTTTGAATCCATAAAATATACATCTTTTGTTTTGGATCAATGAAATCTACAACTTTTCAAGATGGGTGGGGGGGACGCTCTCCCCCATCCCCGCCCATAGCTACGGCCCTGGATAGAGAGTGGATAGGCTGAGGGATAGGCTGATGTCATGTGCCTTATGCAAAATATGTTATGTTATTATGCGTTATGTTTGCTTATTGAAGACTGAGGATAGGACTTAACTATTTATTGGGCTTGCGACTTTTGGATAATCTTATGATCTGCGGTGCTACGCTCCTTAATCTTTCATAGATTGTATATAATATAAAAGTAATTACCTGTGGATGAACGTCTGAAATGCCCACCTTCAACTTTGCTTTGAAGCCTTGGCCTAATATTAAGATTCGGCGCTACGCGTCTCCCATCTCGGTGTAAAAGTTCTTTATCTCCTTGAAATACGAATTATAATCGGTGTATACTTTGACGCACGGATCTGTAGCTACGGGAAATATGTGTGGAATGTGTGTGCAAGTGAGAGGCCCGTTCAAGGTACGCACGCCTTATAACGCTTTTGACGGAAAGAAGAGAGCGCGCATAATACCACCCCCTTCCGTCGGAGACTTTGTTTCATGCCTCATCAATATTATTTTACGGACACGTTTTAATTATACAGAGCGGTCCAAAAGTCCAAAAGTCACATCGACTTCAAATTTAGAACTTTTAAATAAGACAACTTAAACTATCTTTTAGCATATATACTTTCAGCTCTTAAAATGTGGGCAGGGTGGCATGGGGGCACATTTTTTTTAATGGAAAGGGGGGTCGTGTAATACATCGTTTTAAAGCTTATACAATTTTCCATTTAACTCCATATTTTTAAATTAAAAAAAAAATGGGTTTAAAATGGGGTTGAAAATGGGTATTAATGTCAAAATTCCTCTAAAAAAAAACAAATAATTTTTTAAAAATGCCTAATTTCATCATAAAAAAATGTTAATTATACTTTTAAACTAATTTTAGTTGACATAAATAAAAATTTATAAAAAAAACTTAAAAAATCGAATGTTTTAGCACAAAAAATTGAAAAATCAAAACCTTAAAAAACATTTTTAAAAATTTTAAAAATGTTAGTTTAAATAGAGAATTTTATAAGCTTTAAAATGATGTATCACACGACCCTCCTTTCTATATAAAAAAATGTCCCCCCATGCCCCCCTGCCCACATTTTAAGAGCTAAAAATATCAAATATATGCTAAAAGATAGTTTAAGTTGTTTTATTTAAGAGTTCTAAATTTGAAGTCGATATCTCAACTCGTTCAAAAGTTAAAAGGGGAGGGGTGACTTTTCGACCGCATAGAAATAAAATATTTGGGTATAATTTCGGTTTCTTTTGGTCATAATATGGATTGATATGGTCAATTCAAGTACACGATTTTGCTAATGGCAATCGGAGAAAAGTACCGACTCAAGTGTCAAGTTTCAAGTAGTAAAAACTGGTGATTAGCACCGGTTAAGCAAATTAGTCTAATACAAAGAATTCTTCGGCAAGTCAAAAAGTATAAACGTTTTAAAATTATACAATGGGGCCAGAAAATATGAAAAGGGTGGTTACCAAAAAAAGTAAATCGTACAGTTCCACTTCATTGGAGATCATTAAATACGTATGTGTGTAAAAATGTTATTACAAAATGTAAAATCTTTGTTTTAACTAATTAAACTCTTTTAACATGCACATAAGGGGTCATGTTGCAAATTTTGATCCCCCCTCCACCCACGTAATGCTTCGTAATGCTGATTTCAAATATTAATTAACTGAAAAAGGCAAATCGGCGCCAGTGAGACTCGAACTCAAGCTAGTAGGCTTTCTATACATACGCGCTAGCCTCTATCTCCCATAAAATATTAACCTTCATTATACCGTGGCCTTGCAAGTTTGGGGGAGTGTAGTAAAAACACTAGATCTATAAACTTCCAACTGAGTTAGAGTTTACAGATATAGTGTCCCCTAAGGTTGTAGTTGGTATTTTGAGGCGAATCTGGTAAAAAAGGTATTAAAAAGGGAAGGAAGAAGACGGTTTTGTACTAGGTTTTGTATAACCCACGCTAGGTACTAATTTATTTTGACTAGGTACCAGCTACTTTTAGATCTTACTTATACTTTTTGTAAAGAAGCTTTTTCAGAAATGCACCCTTAAAATTTAAGTTTCATAAATATATATATATATATATATATATATATATATATATATATATATATATATATATATTTTTTTTTTTTGATAAACACCCCTTAGTATTTTCACGGTTTAATTTTAAATAGTCGGTTCTAGTATTTCTTAATGGAAATTGTATGCAAATTTTGTCATTATTTTTATTTTTTAAAAACGAATTTCCGAAATCATCACCATAAAATATGGATAATCGAAGTTATTGTTATCTCAAGTTGAGATAACAGTCATTTCAAGTATTCTGAACTGACATTATCACATATAATTACACAAGAGGCTGAGAATCATGCGGGAAAAATTCGCTGTTTTCATGAAAATTTGCTGTCTGAAAATAATTACGACCGGGGCATCGCCCTGCAGGGTAATTATTTCCTTTGCCAGAAAATTTGAATGAAAACTGTGAATTTTTCCCGATAATTCGAAGAATCATGTGTAATTCGGAAGATTATTTTTCAACGATTTATAATATGTCAATTATATGTTATATTTTTTTTTTCATCACAAAATGATATAAATTGTTTTATTACTTATCTTAATATTTTTACAGGCATATTCTTTGGTTTGGTTAATTTAATTCCATTCTTAATTGCTAAACTAAAACCTTTTTTGTTTATTTTTAAATTGCAAATTATGGTTTTGTCAATAGTTTAGTCACTTTTTGCAATACTGCAATACTGCAATACTGACTAGCGCGGTACTGCGCCAGTCTTGCAAGCATGTTCATAAAAGTCAACCTATAAAAACTGTAATAGAGAAATACTGAAAAACAAAATACTACAGCGAATCTCACTAGAATTTTCTACAGTAAAAAAGTCATAATATCATTGGACAGAAATAAACACGTGGTCAGAAATATTGTTAAATGATTGGTTGATAAAAACGTTAAAAAATAATCAATTAAATCAAAGAGCTTTGTTGTAGCTGTAAGCTTAACTACTTTTATTAAGTAGGTGCTGCAATATTAAAAATTAAATAAATTTAATAAATACAATGCCAACTTTTTTCCAGCTGACTTTTTACAAAAATAAGAAATTTCCGAGGATTTTCCTTTTATGTTTTTCCTATTAGTTACCAATTACTTTCCTGCTGACCGTTTCTAAATTTTTCATGAAGTTGCCAAAATTGTTACATCTTAAAACACCACTTTTTGTATAATTTCTTAGAAATAGTATTTTTCGTCCTTGCATCGTAAACTATTGTTACAGGCACCATGTATTTTTTCTTACAATACAAGAGTGTAATTTTAAAATCAAGAAGAGAGTAACTTGTTCGAGACTCTTCATTACGAACTGAGACATTTCGAACCTTGAATATTTTTTTTTACTTTTGATAAGCCTAACACTTAGACTCTTTGGATATATCGACGCCTGATACTATGGTCAACCGTCCCATCAAGACTACGCGAGAAAAACTTAATCATGCTAAAGGAGACAAGAAGTTAATCGTCGAGAAATAGTCGAGACTTTTGGCAGTCAACTCAATGCAATAATGGTAGTTGAAATAATTTAATATTTTACTCAAACAATATAGTGTAAACAGGATAAAAAATATTTTATCCACGGCCGAGATTAATTAAATCAAGGGTCTGTAAAACTAAGCCGTTTAAGCTTTGAAACGGCCTTGTATAAAGTATAGTATTCTACTCGCGTATAATAGCTATTAATCATTCGGGTAATTACTCCACGCCTATCGGCTCGTGTCGCAAAATTCAACATTATTGAATAATAGCAATTATTATACTCTCATTGAATAATCAGCTATAGTGTGCCTGGTATGTGGCTCTAATAACTGAGTACCCATGTATAGTACCTCTGGACTTTAGCTGAGAGTCATAGCTAGTATATGTTTCTTGGACAGCAGCTATATCAATATCGTCCTCGAGAATTTTTCCTAGTATTTCTAATTTAGCCTTGCTAATTCCTTTTATATTGATTTGGCAGACTCTGAGGGTATGCCCCAGAGCTCTAGTCTTAGGTTGGTTCTGGAAAGAACCGCTGGAAGACATATACTAAATATTAATGTACTTAATTTGTCCAGGAAATCCTGGACAGCCGGTTTCTCTAGCTCTTTAGGGTTACCCAGGGTGCAGTTGTGACATTCTGCCACGGACGAGGGCTATAATTGCACTTATTATATACTACAATACATAACTATTATAATTTAATTATTTTATAAGTGCCATCTATGGCCTATAGGCTAAATAAAAAAAAAATAACTATGATATAATTTGTTCCTATAGAAATAAGGGTTTAACGAATTTCTCAACATTTACAAGAAACAAAATGAAAAACCAACACTATTTGTAAAAATAAACCTTTATCGATAAAACATTTACAGCTCTTAGCCATTTTAAGTTAGGCACATAAAAGATTTTTACCACTTACCACTTGATTAAAATTATTAAAATAATATTATACATAGCTACTTAATAATAGGTCTAGAAATGATTAAAGCAGAAATTTTATTGCTAATAAAGACATCTTTCAACTACAAATTAAATCAAATAGAATTTCAGGTAATAAAATTATAATTAAATAAATTATTTCGTAATTGCAAAGCTAAATATCACTACCACTAGATACTAAATATCATGGACGTAGAGTAGATACGATGAATATGGAATATCTAGATTTTTTAAGTACAAGCTACGACATCTATAAATGAGTAGGTGAAACAAATGTAATCAATTATAAGTACTACTCCGCAATATTAAAAACCATAGACGTGTTTAAGGGGCCGCTACTGGGCTGTAGCTGTAGTTGATGACTCAATCTAATCTATTTTACATATACATAATGACATAATTTGGATATTTTCATCCTCCTTCTATTAACCAATCTTATGCGCTTATGTATTAGGATAGTCTTATGTCATATGCCGTATGCAAATTATATCAATATGTTATGTCTGCTTATGCAGGCGTGTGGATAAGGGCATATCCATAGTCTCGCATAAGAACGTATTAGAATGCGATGCCGTTATTGGCTTGATGTGCCGCCATGTATCTTGTAAGCCAATCATTGCATTGCATTTTAATGTTTTATGTTCTTATGCAAGCTTCTGAATAGGCCTTAAGCCTTTAGACATAGAATGGGGTCGCTACAGGCGTGTTTTGGTAATGTGGGTTCTAAAAAAGAGTACGGGTCTATTTCAAACGTAGTATACTAGTCCAGTGAATGACGGTTTTCTGCTCCGAATTCTTTCGGATAAGACCGTTTGACGTGAAATTTGAACAGTATTTAGAGGATAGCTCAAGGAACAAAAGTGACCTAGTGACGATGCTTGCTTTAGCCCTCGTGGTGAATGTAACCCCTTCTCGAGGGTGGAAATTATTATACTCAAAACAACTACATGAATCGATAGAATGAATTCCAAGCAACAAGTTTCCTATAAAGTTATATCGATAAGTCAATACTTTTTGAGTTATACGTGATTGAAAATGACTTTCATCAAAAAAATGCATGTTTTTGAAAGATTTTTCAAGAATAACTCGAAAACCTTACGTTTTAACAAACAAATTGTGATAAACAAAAATAAAGCTCATAAAAAACAAGATGATTGAAGTCGAGTCGACGCATTCAACGTTAAATAACGGGAAAACGGAAAATTAAGGAAATTAGGAAACTTAAAAAGTACTTAAAAAGACTTTTCAAATGAGCGTTTATAAAAGTTTTTAGCATAAAAATTAAGGGAGTTATGATGAAAATAAAATGGGTTGCTCGCTTTTTTGGAGAAAAAGTCGGCAATAAAACCAACGGCTTTACCACAAGAATTGAAATTGATCTTAATCCTTTTATGATTTACTTTATATAAGTACTAATAATATGTTCCAGAAGTTTGACCCGTTTAAAATGCTTATTTTTGAAGAAAAGTTTGATTGAAATACATAAAATACTTTTTAAATTTTTAAAAAGATTGCTCTTTTTTCGAAATAATTCGAAAAGTAAAAATGATACGTAAACAAATGCTAGAGTAAAAACAAAGCTACCTTTTTACTCTTGCGTTTTTTCGGACGTAATACCGTATTTTTACCGTCAACGACGGGACTATACATTTTTATTCGAGTTTTAAATATCTTAAAGCCATCAAATATCAACGAGATCATTCTCAGACAGTAACACCTTTCAAAATAATGCACTCTTAATTAAAAACAATGTGAGACCTTATTCAACTACCTACTTTCTTATCTCATGACAAATTAATACAGGAAACTGTATTTAACATCTTTATTTTTTCGCCGCGATAATAAAACAGCATGCTAGCACATTAAAACTTTTATTTCGGACCGATCTTTTTTAATTGGATCCTTTTATCCAAATTCCTACAAACGAGTTGATGGTTTAGGTAGCAGCCCACGGTAAGCTGATAATGGGTTTAAATTGAACCGTTCAATATGGGATAATATCCCATTGGGATATCTTAATAGAGTGCGCAATGATTTTAGTCTAAGAGCTGGTGACCATTATTATTTTATTATTTTCTTCCAGCTGCATTTTATATATTTTTTTAAATTACATTCAAAACAAGCTATTTGCAAATTTCCAGGTTCTTTTGGGTGTTAGAAGCTTCAAAAAGGTAGTGATATACGAAAAAAATATTTTTAACTTACAAATTACATTACATTACATTTATTACTATTAGATTAGTTTATTTTCACAGCTTTACACAATTATTCAGCTGGCCAAGTGGTAAAAACACACTTTAAAAAGTTCATTTGACATATATCTTCTTCTTCTTCAAAATTTCCTTTTGGACACTAAATTAAAGTGACCCAAAAGGACTTAATGGTCTTGAACACTCGTTCTTATTGACCAGGTACAAGTATTATAGACTTGAAGCAAGTCTCTCCAATCGTTTCAACTAAATATAATTTCTTATTACCTCACAAAAAAAACGTGGTTAACCCACAAAAGTACATCACAAACATCAAATATTCAATTTAAATCAATTTAAATATATAGAACGGTTTCATAGTATTAATATTTTCTTGACGAACACATTTTCACATAAAATACTTGATGCGTAAAATAAACGTTGTTAGCGATTTAAAATTCTAGCCGAAAGGATACATGTTGCCCGTTCCACGGATGGAACGCAACTCTCTTGACATATATCAATACTATAAAGTTGAAAGAATTTCCATTTAATCAAAATGTCATTTTATAAATTCTCATTTCTTTAAAAATTTGAGTATCACATATTATGTCAAACAAACTTTTTAAAGACTGTTCTTAGCTTTTGGCCCCAGAATTATTATGTATTACTATGAAAATAGCTTAATCTGAATGTAACAAATCTAATTTAGGTATATGAACTAGAAAAGTTAAAAATTGATTTTTTGTAGCACATTGCCACAGCTTCTAGCACCCAAAGGAACCAGATCCGGAGCCTAGCAATTTAAAAATAGCTTTATTTGAATGTACTTCATATACATATATAAAATACAGCCGGGAAAAAATGATGAAATATAAATGGTCACCAGCTCTCCGACTATTTAAGGAAAAGGATAAGGCTTTAATTTTGCGACTTTTTGTGCCTAATATAGTTGGCATCCATTTTGAGTCTTATTTGTTGCGCGAAATTTAATTGCTAGATTGTGATTTAATATATTACCAACCATAACAAAAAGTCCCTAGAAATTACTAATTTTAACGGTTTTACGATTCAAAAATTGCGTACAAAATGGTGGATGTGACAGAGACAGTATTATGAGTGTGAGTAAAAAATAAGATAATGGCTGACATCAAAAATTTGTATACGCAGAAGGTCAATGTGCAATCTTTTACTCTAAAAAGTCCAAACAATGATTTAAAAGTCCGACTCTCTTTAACTTTAGAACGGCTTATGATATCAACTTCAAATTTGAAACACGTAAATAACATAACCCAATAAATTTGTTGGTATGTAAATGTACATATTTGATGTGTATTACATTATTTTAAAGCTTATTAACCTTTTCGCTCCGGGACTGGTCCATGTATGGACCAACAAGAAAAGCGAACGTAATAGATGTTCATAAGGTCAACTTAATGCACTAAAAAAAGTATTGAAAAAAATCCTGGTTACTTCTTTGATCTTCAAAATTAACTTTGAAGGTCAAACAATGAAAATGCGTATTTGTGATTGAAAATTGGTATACCTACGTTTTATGAGTCGCTGAATACGATAAAATTAGTAAAAAATTTCTAGTGACTTCGTTGACCTTGAACTTTGAAGGTCAAAGTATGAAAATGCGTATTTGCGCTTGAAAACTTGAAAATTGGTGTACCTAGATTGTATCTGCTATAGTAAATAGGAATATTAGTAAATAAGTCTAACTATCTCACCGACTTTGAAGTTTGAAGATCAGTTGATTCCAAAGTGTATGGAGCTAGTGAAGGAACTTACATGCACTTTCACTGACTGAGGGACTGTGAAGTCCCATTGGGCGGTGGAACGCGTTCAATCCAAACTTCTGCACTACGGACTGTCTAGAATATCTTTTTACTAACAGAAAGACTGTGAAGTGCCATTTTTCAAGCGCTAATACCCAATTTCATGCTTTGACCTTGAAAGTTCAAGGTCAAAGAGGTGACAAGAATTTTTTTTACTATTTTTATCGTATTTAGAGGTTCATAAAACATAGGTATACCAATTTTCAAGCTCAAATACGTATTTTCATTATTTGACCTTCAAAGTTCAAGGTCGAATATGAATCTGACATTTTTTTCACTATTTTTATTGTAATCAGCACATCAAAAAACATTGAAAAGCACTTTTAAACCTTCACTTAATTTTTTACATTAGCCTTAACTTTCTCTCCGGGAGTGGTCCATATATGGACCAGCACTCCGAGTGGCGACTTGTCATAAGAAGTTCATTCATTTAAGTCATGAAATTCAGCTAAAATGCGAGGTCAATTTTAAAGGAAAAATCCCCGGAGCGAAAAGGTTAAATTCTTCTTTTGACCACATATTTTTTAAACATTTTTTGAGTGTTTTAATTTTGTTGCTAGCAAATACGATTTTCTTAGATTTGTTTTTTAATATTAATATATAATGATTAATATTTGAGAAAAAAAAAATATTTAAAAAATACGTATGGTTAAAATTTATAAAACATTGCAGTTCGTTTCTCACTATATGTATATCTTGTGTTAAAATGTATATCTGTGATTTCTGTTTTAATTTTCATTTAAAAAAAAAGGACAATAATAATAAATCATAACCTTTTTGGTATCTAATTTTAATGATTAGATTCTAAAAACGTTAATATAAACCTAAAAGCGAGCACTTTTAGGCCGAACCTAATTCAAGCCCACCGTGAGCCCTTTGCAACGATATACATTTTTCATCCTGAGAAATATCGGCCCTTTTAAAGAAAGTTAATGCTTTCTTATCTTTTTTTAATAATTAGGTGTGAAAATTATTCGAAGAAACTAGGATTTATTAGTTAAGTATATACCTACTAGCCGTGGTCTTATTTTCGCACGGGTTTATGGTGAAAAATTTGACTGACCAATTTAAGTGGAAAATAGACATACCTATTTTTATTTAGAAAAGGTTTTTCTACTACTTTCTACTACTTTAGAACAGCATTATTCCTAAATAATTTTCAATTACAGAATTACTATATAAAACCTCTACTTCCAAAAATCAATCATATGGGAGCTATAGTATTCTAAATATACACAATTTTTAAAGCATAGTAGCTAGTAGCTTTAAGAGCAATTTTTTGATCTACATACATATACAGATTTTTTTTTTAGTTTTTCAAGAATCATCCCACATTATTAAAACTTCAGTTTTAAACATTTTAGTGTTTAATTTTTGGTCCTCAAGACGTGAAATTGCACCTCCAAATAAATTTTTCTCAAAAATGGTTAATCCTACAGTAATACAACAAGAGTACCTTTTTATGTATTTTTACCTGAGGAATCATTTGCCAATAATAAAATTACAAAAACGTTAAGCAGAAAAAAATTTGGGACAAAAAAATTAAGGCCCCCCGTTTCACACGCCCCTGGTTAAAATAAGTACATGAAAATAACATACAAAGATGTGCCTTATTAAAATTAGTTCACATGCAAAATATCGTTGCTGTATTCCAAATGGTTTCTGAGTTATTAAATAATAACCGAGTCACTTTCAAAGGAGCGTAGCTCAGAGATGATGCATTTTAGACAATATATGTATATGAACTTTTTTCATTGTTTTGGTGAGTACAATATGGGTGTGTATAGCCAGCCCACCTTTTTTGTTACACCCTGTACATGCACAGTATGCGAGATTATATTCTTTCGCTCTTGTGATGGAATAGGCACATCAGGCGCCTCTCAATGCTTATTAATGAATAAATTATATTGTCCAAATGACACAATCATTAAAACAGTTTGTAGTAAAAGAAAAAGTTTAGTCTTAAACACGCTCGGAATACATGTTCTACACTTATAAAACCGTCACACTCGCCAGCGGCTCTTGTGTCAAAATTTAAACTCGTGGAAGAATATGTGTTATTTCAAACTTTTTACAGAATATACTGTTTAAGTATGCTTCCTTTTATTTATTAAATAGCGAATAATTCTCACCTGTACAATAATTCTTATCTGTACAACCTATGTATGTATGTACATTGTACAACCTATGTATATTTATCGTGCATTTAATTTAGAATATGTCAAAATAAAGTAATTTACTGTAAGTAAATAATGTCAAAATATAATAAACAAGGTTTATTGATTTTGGACTATGTAAAACTTATCCATTCCAAAATCGAGAATTTTTTTGCCCCCTGTTATGAATATCTATTTACGACGCCAATGTTTCCAACAACTTCTTATTGAAACTCATAAAACTACATTAAAATTAATGTTTTACTATTATCGTCATAATGTTGGATAAAATTGGAAAATGTAGCTGGCTGCTATTAATTGGACTATTAAAATACTGAGTATATTAATAAAAAATTGCTTGTAAAACACATGTTGGAAATGGGTAAAATGATAATTTAACTTTCGCATGATTAAAAAACTCATTAAACAAATTGTTACACTTTTCGCAACACGTAGTACTAGAAGAGTGTTATACGATGGTGTACAGATTTAAAAAATCGTCTAAAATCAATTAAATCACAAGCAATAAAAATACACATAGAAAGTTTGGAGCAAAAATGTGTTAAAATGTTATCTTAAACTTCAAAATGCATTTTGTCCGCCTAGGCACACCTCTGGATAAATTTAAAAAAAAATAAATTAACATAAACTTATTGCCCTCATTAATACTAGTATACATGCAAAAACTCGTCGCTCTAGCTTAAAGGGTATCAGAGTAAAAACCTTACTTTTAGTACAATTTTAAAGGGCAGTAGCTCCCTTAAGGCTCATTTTCGGACCAACCTTTATAGGAACTTTATTTGATATTTTTGGATATAGAATCACCTCTTACCAGTTACTGATCCCTGTATGTAGCGATTATGAGAATTGTATAAATTTGCTGAGATTGACTCCGCAGTAACTCGTGAACTATTCATCTGATTGAAAAATGGTTTTTACAAAAGTTGCAGGAAATTTTATGCTCTCTAATTTGTAATAATTGTAATTTGTAATAACTATTTTTAACCTAGGTGGCGCTGGAGAGAAGATATTCTACAAAAACTGGTTTTCGGTACCATTTTTCCAATATGGCGGAACGAGCTGCGGTCGCTCAAGGTCCAAAACTCGGAATATTAATGAGGATGTCAAACTGAACAAATCTATCAAATTAGAACTCTTCTTAACCTTTTGCAGCGAAAGCCCCCTTTTATGAATTCAGTGCCTGGCCTAATTTTTTCACATAGATTTTGACTTAAGTACATGTACTTAAGTCAAAATCCATGTCACAAAATTTAACGTAAGCAACATTACATAAAATTATAAATTTATCACAAATTAAACTTATTATATTAATTTAAAGATACATACAGAGAGGTCCAAAAGTCACCCCCCCCCCCTCTTAACTTTTGAACCAGTTGAGATATCGACTTCAAATTTGGAACTTTTAAATAACACAACTTAAACTATCTTTTAGCATATATTTTATATTTTTAGCTCTAAAAATGTGGGCACATTTTTTTAAATGGAAAGGGCAGTCGTGTAATACATCATTTTAAAGCTTATAAAATTCTCCATTTAACTCCAAAATTTTAAATTAAAAAAAAAATTGGGTTTAAAATGGGGTTGAAAATGGGTATTAATGTCAAAATTCCTCTAAAAAAAACTAATAATTTTTTAAAAATGCCTAATTTCATCATAATAAAATGTTAATTATACTTTTAAACTAATTTTAGTTGACATAAATAAAAATTTATAAAAAAAAACTTAAAAAATCGAATGATTTATCACAAAAAATTGAAAAATCAAAACCTTAAAAAACATTTTTAAAAAATTTAAAAATGTTAATTTTAATAGAGAATTTTATAAGCTTTAAAATGATGTATCACACGACCTCCCTTTCCATTTAAAAAAATGTCCCCCCATGCCCCCCTGCTCACATTTTCAGAGTTCTAAATTTGAAGTCGATATCTCAACTCGTTCAAAAGTTAAAAGGGGGGTGACTTTTGGACCGCACTGTATGTATCTTTAAATTTCTGTTCTATTCCAGAATATAATTTTTTTTTTTTTTAAACTAAATGTGCATTTGAAAATTATTTAGAAGTCAGGCTAAAATGTTTTTAATGTTTAACAATTGCTAAATTATGTATTAAAAGGTGAAATTTCTGTTGCTTACGTTACAAGAAAGTTCGTTACTTACCTTATATTAAAAGTCACTATATTTTTTGCATTATAAACTGCCTATCTTAATAATGTATTGCAATACTGAGAGTGTACTTCGACTGGTACACTTTCAGTTTTTGTCCCAGGTACTGCTTTCCTATTTTAATGTTCTCAAAATTTTGGGAAAATCTTGTTTTCGTGCAAAAATTTCAATTTTTTTGCGTACTTTTTTCTTTTATTTCGATATAAATCAATTTTTAATTATCGGTCGGACAAGCTTTTGGTCGACCGGTCGGTCGATTTATTTTTGTCGGTAGTTCTGCCCGCGAAATCTTGTGGGCACGATAACTTATGAACGCCTTAAGCTAGCTAATAATAATCTATATTTTATTTAAATCCAGCCGTATCGCGATTTTCTGAAATAACCCGTTGTATCTATCTACTGTGAATGTTTATTTTTTAACCTCGTACTATTCTACTTAATTAAGCATCCCCTAAGTCCAGGACTTGTGTGGGATAGTAGTAGAGGGAACCACCGGCTTTAATTGACTTTCGAACCAATATATCTAGGTGAAGAGGATACTATGCAATTCCAAGCATTACGCTTAGTCAGGCTTTTATTATTGGCTATTTTAATTTAAATTAAAGTGTTTTACAATCTTTATGTTGATACAGATTTAAATTAATTAACAGTAAAATTTAATGCATACTAACAGTAACAATTAATGCATACTAAAGGTTGGTTTACCTAATATTATTTAAAATAGCACTAAACTAACTAAGAATTGGACCAATGAAATTTAGATTTATTTTTCACGTTTCACTTCACTGGTTAAATTCTTAGTTTATTTAGTGATAATTATTGGGTTAACCAACCTTAACACCAGCAACTAATGCATCAACTAAAAAAATCTTGAGGATAAAAGTATAAAATTAAAAGTATAAGCATTTGCTTTAAAGTTAAAAATTGCTTTGAAAAATGTTTGTTCCAATGTAATGAGAAAAGTTTTGTTTACCGATATTTTCATGTACGCCATTTTTGTTCCATTTGAGTGGTTTGTTTCTTTAGATTACAATAAGTAATGAAATTACCTCCTGAGTATAACGGTTAAATTCTTCTAATAGGGTCCCAAAGATAAATATAAACAATAAATAAAAAAATAAAAATACTCAAGTCGACTTTTTATGGTCTACTAATAGTCAATTTTTAAACTAGCATTGATTTAAAATTATTGAAATTCTTCATAAACATGATTTAAATTGTTAGTAAGTAAATAAAATAGAAAAGATTAGATTATTTGTTTTTATTTCTAGAATCTAAGCTCGAGTTTTAACTGGAAATTTCACGGGGTCTGGCTATATATATATAGAGAACAATACTTTTTTTTTCTTGATTTTGAGAAGTATTTTTAAACCACTGCATCACTTAACTGAAAGTTTAAAATTCCAGTGTTCCCAAGTATAAACAAGGTCCCAAAAAAGTTTGTATTTTGATTATTAAAGAATACCCAGTTTTCCATTTGAGAAAACAAGGTGCAGTATAGGCTTAATTTTTTCACAAAACCAATTAATGTAACAGTATTTCAAGAAGTATTATAAAGGCGGCCGCAAGGCGCAATAAACTGGACAAATATGAATGATAATAGCTGGTTAATTGAGAAGATATTAATTAAAATCTCGATAATGGTCCAATGCACAGTGGTCAAGAATGCGATTTTCATATATAATTACACAAGAGACTGTGAACTATGCGGAAATAATTCAATGTTTTCATGAAAGTTTGTTGTCTGGAAATAATTACGACAGGAGAATTATCCCAGAAGGGGCGTTAGGAGTCTGGTTCGAAACCAGATTTTTTTTTAATTTTCTCTTTGTTCGACATGCCTCTAAATATGTTCTTTCAAAATTAAAGACGGTAGTGGATAACAGGGCTTATTACATTTTTAAATAGTAAAAGACAAAAGATAAATATAGCCAATACAAAGTTATTATTTAATATTCAAGGCTGAAATAAGTGCTGAAATAAATTGTGTTTTATATATAAATAATTTATTTTCATCGCGTTTTATTTTAGTCCTTAACATTTTGCGATAACTTTGTATTACGAATAGTAATATTAATATATTTTTTCTGAAGATTTCTAACTGTACTTAGCGCCTTCGTCCAGTAACGTCTTCAATAACACAGGCCCACCAAATAAAAGGTTGTCTGTTCTGGGGATGAGACCCACCTATTCTTATGTATTTTGGGATGCTGAACATGAATCTGCCATAAAAAAGACATCTCAAGGGCTCATTGTTTTGTTACACTGAAAAAACTGTCTAAAATGGTGAAAATCTCATATTATTCTGCAAATTCAGTTTAGGAAGAAAATAATCACATGAGGTGCCTTTTTTATGATTCGTGTTCAGCTGCTGAACACACGAATCTGTCATAAAAAAGGCACCTGCTGAACTTCAGCATCCCATAATATATACGAATAGAAGGGTCTCAACCCCAGCACAGATAACTTTTTTCTTTTTGTGAGCCTTATAAAAACCCGCAAAAAGAGTTGTCTTTGCTGGGGTTGAGACCCACCTATTCTTATGTATTTTGGGATATTGAATAAGAATCTGACATAAAAAAATTCTCTAAAATTGTGAAAATCTCATCTGCAATTTCAGTGTAGCAAAAAAAAAGAGCCCATGAAGTTTTTTATAATAGATTTGTGTTCAACATCCCAAAATACATAAGAAGGTGGACATTTTTTTTGTGGGCCTGTGTTATTTACGGACGGCCAAATTACTTGGGATACCTTAAAAATTAAAATTAGTTTATTTTAAACCCCTAATATGGCCCACTATGCTCTGACGGCAATCTGATTGTCTAAATTAACTTCCTGGGATGTGGCACGGTAGCAGAGCGAGGTCATAAATTGTCGCAAAGACAAGCGTTATCTGGGGAAGTAGAAGACCAATTGGTTAGAATGACTATTAGCGGGTATCACCCGTCCTTCCAGATACACACGTCCCTCTTACCTTCTCCGAGAGACCATCCTTCAATACAGGCCCGTAGTTTTTCTCAGCTATTACCAGTACTCGGCGAATTTCCAGTACTCGCATAGGCGCCGCTTCGACTCTAGCGTCGACGCGAAGTTTTAAATATTTACATTTTTATTTCTTTTTATCTTGATTTTTTTAATGATTCCATTTAAATGAGTAAGGTGGGTTTTTCTTCTTCTTCTTCTTCTTCTTCTTCTTCTTCTTCTTCTTCTTCTTCTTCTTCTTCTTCTTCTTCTTCTTCTTCTTCTTCTTCTTCTTCTTCTTCTTCTTCTTCTTCTTCAAAATTAATTTTTGGACACTAATTTAAAGTGATCCAAAAAGTCTTAATGGTCTTGAAATCTCGTTCTTTTTGACCAGGTACAAGTATTAGAGACTTGAAGTAGGTCTCCCCAATCTAATCGTATCAAATTAATAAATTTCTTCTTAACATAACCACAACAAAAAAAAAAACGTGGATAACCCTAATCCGGAATCACCCACAAAAGTACAGTACTAACATCAAGTTTCAATTGTAAAATCAATTTAAATATATATAATCATTTCAGTATTATTATTTTCATTACAAACACATTTTAACAAAATAGTCAGGTTGGGACTCAACGCCGTTAAACTAATTATAAATCGCGCCGCAGACATCTTCCCTCTTTCAGGAATGAAATGGAATCTCCTTGGAATTATTAGAAATCACATAGATATAATGCTACTTAATAACCTAAAACAACTATCAAAAATTGAATACGACAACTTAAAAGTCGGTTTAAATTGACTATTTTTCAGTTCGCGCTGAAAAGCTAGATGCATGATGTCGACATCTGCAGTTTTTATAACTCATCCCAAAAACAACAGACTAATGTCATGTAGTTGTCAAAATGACATTAGTTGTATTCTATTTTATAGCCAATTTTTGTGGGGTACACTGTAAAAACTGCATGTAAAATAATGTAAAAATACATGAATTTACATAGTACGGAATAGTAAATTTACTATTCTGGACTATGCATAATTCATGAATTTATGTAAAATAATGTAAAATAATGTAAAATAATGTAAAATAATGTAAAATAATGTAAAAGAATATAAAATAATGTAAAATAATGTAAAATAATGTAAAAGAATGTAAAAGAATGTAAAATAATGTAAAAAAATATATTTACATTAATTTACATATTTTTACATGATTTTACAATGTCGGGCTATGTTATTTTAAGACGCGCGTGCGCTTTGGACAATAACCAAGAAGGCGTCGCATCATGAGACGGACCGTTTAATATTGTTATTGTTAGAGAGATAGCGACGCATGCTGCTAGGTTAGTGTTAAAAGTGTAAAAAAAGTAAATATTATTTATGTACGATATTTAAATGCTTTATTTGTGGCCTAAAATTTACATTCATTATAAATTACGATCTTTATCAACCAATAGATCTTTAAAGAAAGAGGTAAGCATTTTATACTCGTATTAAGGGTGCAAATCGTTTGGTTTATTAAACCAAATGAACTTTACGCTACGATATTTCAAAAAAGCTTTGACACAGAGACTTGTAATTTGGAACAAATATTTTCTAAGTAGTAAATATTTTTTTTTAATTTCAAGTCTCTATGTCAAAAAGTCCAAACCATTCTGGACTATGCAATTTTTACCGTTCCGATCTATGCAAAATATTACCATTATGAACTATGTAATTTTTACTGTTCCGGTCTATGCAAAATATTACCTTACGGACTATGTAATTTTTACCATTCCGGTCTATGGCAACATATTACCATTTACGGACTAGGAAATTTAATGTAATTTATTTTTACCGTGTAGTCATAAGAATTTCTCTTAGATATTTATTAAGGCGAAATGACATATATATTTTGGTCACACACAAAAAATGACAAAACTCGTTAATGGAAGTGTCATTTTTTTTATTTTTATATTTGTGAATATCATGAATCGTTGCCCAAGTGTGAAAAAATAGATCTATACGTCTCTGTCTTTTTGCATGTAAACCCCATAACTTTTAAACGGAATATCCGATTAAAAAAATACGAAATGGTTCAGGACCTTTGGTTGGGTACAAAAGGGGCAAGAACTATTATTTTTGGCGATAACTCAGTATTTATAGTAAGATAAAACTCAAATAGTTTAAATTTTCTACAACTTTACTTTTTTCGATCAAACACAAAACAAACCAAAAACAAAAAAGCTAAAGAAAAAGAAAGCCAGGCGAACTTATATGAATTTACTCCATACCCAAATGCTTTTTTTTAGTCCGTCTCTTGTGTGAATTTTTGTTTTAAATAAAATGATTTTTTTTTCTTTTGTTCTCATATAAAATGCTTTTTTTTCTCTTTATTTTTTCTTTGTATTTATTTGTAGCTAAATTGTATTGATAGACTGTTTTTAATATAATACATTTAAAAAACATTAAACTTCGCTTTAAGTATTTTTTATATTATATTAAGAAATATTTGATCAAAAACCCTAACATTTTAGTTGATTTGCATCTAAGTACACTTAAAGATTTAAAATTTAAAATATAAACAACAGTGATGTTACGGTCCTGTGTAAAGCTCGTTCTTCTCTTTTAGAAAGAAATGATCTTTATAATTAGGATTTATTGATGGAAAAAATAACTTGTTTCTGAATTTCATTTCAATCTGAAAAACAAACCAATAGAATTTGTGTTGAATGAAATACCTAGAAATAAAATAATGCCTAAACTGGCTACTGTACTAAAGACCTCATTAAAAATTAAGAACCCCTAATAAATTCTGGCTCTTTTCGATTTAAATTACGATAAAAGGACCAAAAACATAGCTTGTAAGCTGCATTTTTTAAAACCTTCACATAGGCGTAACTAGAGGGAACTTAGGGGGCTAAGCCCTCCCCCAAATTTTGTTAAGCCCCCCCTCCCAAATCAAACTATAAAAGTAAAATTACGCATATAATTTTTACATATACATATATGTAGGGGGCTCAAAATTTGGACCTGGTTATGCCCCTGAACCTGCATCTCGGATTGTGTACTTTACAAAATTCCCTTATAAATTTTGATTTTTTTCTAAATAATTTCCTCTAAAATATTACAATTTCAAGCAATAAACTCGATATATTTTATTTCAGGTAAATATCTGTCTCCAGCAGTCTGACTAGGTTTAAACAGGATAAAGGAGACTTCCAGTCCTGCAGAGACGGTGAAATAAAAGGACTATTACTAACTGAATAATCATAATTTATTTGACTAATATTTGGTTTATATACAATTTTAAACCTAAGGCTCTTACAGGACCGTAGCGGAGAAGATTTTGTGGAGGGGGAGAAAATCAAAAATTACAACTTTTTTTAGCCTAAAATACAACTTTTTTAAACTTTTTTCTCCTAGAAAAAAGTGAATGATTAAAAAAAAAGATACTCACCTTTTCGTAAAATATACAACTTTTGTATTTTGAATCCCTACAGTAAATATACGACTTTTGTATGTATTTTGTATTTGTATTTTGAATCCATAAAATATACAACTTTTGTTTTGGATCAATGAAATATACAACTTTTCAAGATAATAAAATATACAACTTTTGTTTTGGATCAATGAAATATACAACTTTTCAACATGGATGGAGGGGACTAATAGATAAATTAAAATTTTATGGTTTTGATTCTCTTAGTATTCAACTCGTGTCCTCTTATCTTAGCAATAGATGTCAATATACTTTTTTAAATGGTAAAGGCTCAAATTTTAAAAAGATAAAGAGGGCTCTGTCCTGGGTCCGCTACTCTTCCTTATTTTTATTAATGATCTGAAAGTTGCCCTTCCCTTTTGGGAAAATCTTCTATTTGCGGATGACTCGAACATTATTTCTAGTAAATTTAACTTGAGATCAACTATTGAGCTTATGGGTGAGGGACTAGCATGTGCAAAAAATTGGTTTTCAACAAATAGGCTTTCGTTAAATATTAATAAAACTGTTCATATATTCTTTACTCATCGACCACTATATACTTTTAATAACCCTACGAATGTAAAATATCTTGGTTTACTCCTTGACCCGGACCTAAATTGGAATTCTCATGTAAATGCTGTGGCGGGCTCTCTGTCAAAAAGTGTTTTTGTTTTCCGCTCCCTTGTTAGGATGGTCTCTCCTGACGTTTTAAAAACAGCATACCATGCATTATTTGAGTCTAGGGTAAGTTATGGCCTTGTGGCCTGGGGGAGTGCTTCAGGGTTGGATAGAATTTTTGGGATTCAAAGGCGTTTAATAAGGGTTTTATGCAATATGGGTTATAGGGCTGATATAAAGCATAAATTTGTTGAACTTAAGATTTTAACTGTACCATCTTTGTTTATTTATGTTACTGCCTGTTATGTTAAAGAAAATTTTTCTGATTTTTCTCAACAATTATATATCCATGAGAGAAATACTCGATTCTCTCATAATATTAGATTGCCCAATTTTAGACTTCAGAGCAGTAAACTTGGCTTTAACTTCTATGGACCTACTTTTTTTAATCATTTGCCATTAAATATGCGCAATCTTCCAACAAGGCAATTTAAAATTAAATTGAAGGAGTTTTTGATTGAAAAGGCCCTGTATAGTACGAGTGATTTTTTAAATTACAAATTTTGAATATATGTTTGGCTGTACTAAATTGTGCCGTGAAATTTTGTATTTTGAATTTTGATTTAAATTAACCTATTTTAATTATGTTAATGTAACATTTATTTATTATTTGACGTGTGAAAACATTGTATCACAAATAAAATTACTTACTTACTTACTTACTTACTTACTCACCCCCCCATAGCTACGGCCCTGATCTTTTATGAAATTGCACGTTTTGACATTGAATATGGTTAATGTTATTGTTCTTTGTAACCTTAATCTTTTATATACACAAATATATTATTTAAATAATTTTCTGTTTAGGTTTTCTGAACAGAAGAAAAAAATAAACTTCTGTTCCGATAAAAGAAAAACTAAAAAATTATTATTTATGCTCAATGTACCTACAACTACACTGTAAAAATGGAGGTAAAATAAGAGAGCAATATCAGGATTAAATTATAAAAATTTTCTGATTTAAACCGAATTTGTCGCTGTTTAATAGGAAGGAAGGATATCGTTTTAGTGTGAGTTTTCGGTTATTTTTTTTATTATTTTTTTAAGTTTAACCCCCCATAATTCTTTTGTTTTTGAAGGTATTACTTTTAAAATTGGTAGAATTGGTCCTTATAATAAAATTAATTTTTCCTGAAAAAGTTACGTTAATCAAAATTTTCTTTTAAAAGAAAATAAGCTAAATAGCTTTTTTTTATTTTTTTTAAGTTTAACTTTTTTGTTATTGGGGGGATTACTTTAAAAATTGGTAGAATTGATCATTTTAATAAAAGTATTTTTTTCTAAAAAAGTTACGTTAATCGGAATTTGCTTTCAGATTTTTCGATGTTTTTCCCCTCATATTGATTATTCCTAAAAATTTTAAGTTGATCGGATTATTCGTTTGGACTTTTTTTATTGAATTATCGTGTTCACAAAAATCGTGAAATCAGACGGACAGACGAATGGACTGATGGACGGACGGACGGACATTAAAAAAAAAGTTTATTTTTTTATAATGAAACAAATTTATATCAGACTTTTTTGTGTAGGACGATTTTTGAAAATTTTTAAAAATTTGAAACTACCGTTTAATCATAGACAAAGAAGTTTATTTTGTCTATGCGTTTAATATTATTCTAACGCAGGCGCTGTGAATAGTATAATAAGGACAAAATTATAAAAGTAAATCTTTTTTATTTTTAATATAGGTGGTATGAAAGAGGTTAAATTCTAATTTGGAGATGAGACTCCCAGGTGTAGATGGTTTTCAAATGGTAAAGTTGGTAGCAGTGGCTAACGTATCTTGATTTATTTCCTAATTAGTCTGGACAGGTATATATGTATAGGACGGGACAGGTACGGTAGAACGGTTTTAGGATCAACTAGGACGTTGAAATTTCCACTTACAAATTAAAAATCTTCCAAATTAGTATTCTTCAAAAAAAAAAAAAAGTTGGTTTCTTGAATCACCATTCTAAGCGCTCCTTAATTGACAGTAAAAAAATACAACTTATAAATTCTTAGATATATATTTTAACTATAAGAAACTAGAAAAACTTTTTTATTTTGATGCCTTCTTACAGTAAGATGACCATACTCATAATTTAAATTACCGTTGCCTTTGATGAAAGGTCAGTAAAAATTCATAAAAACAACCAAAAAAATATAGAAAAAATATAGAAACATTGCTAAAATTATTGTTTTTGCTGCAGTGCGTTATTCCAGATTATCAAGGTTACAGAATTTATTATTTCCATGATGTAAGTACTATTTTTTATTCCATCTTCTGTATTAGCTACTATATTAGCATAATGCTTAGTTTTTGTATCATTTCAATTGTAATTGCTCAATAATAAATAAAATATAAAAAAACAAATGAAAATAACGTGAAATTGGTCACGAGAAGCCCCAGGGCAACAATTTATATTTGTTGTTTTAACAGTTGGTAAACATGCGTACATTAGTTCAAGTAAGTAAAGAACAACAGATGATTTTTTACATGGTACAAACCAGACGGTCCATTTCGTTTAAGTGCAACCGACGATGACTGGTTGGATAGCCCTGGCAGCTCAAACCATGAAGTGAGAGAGAGAGATGATTCTTTATTTGAATTTATAACTTTTGACACTTGCAACTGTAACTGTCAACAAATATAACCCCAAAATACAAATTAATTATTAAACGTCAAACAAAATCATTATTTTATACGCAGTTGTAATCACTGATTAGTATAAAGAACTTTCACTTTCGGGTTTAGACCGTGTTAATGGATTTTCACTTTCCGACGTTTCGTCTCGTACTACTAGAGACATCTTCAGGGATTAATCTGAAACTTTTTGACTGATTAGTAATCAGCAACACAGGTATGCCACTACAAAAACGGTCTTCAAATGACCTTGAAAGGGAAAAGTGACTGAACTCAGACAAAGTGAGATGACAGTCTCGTGCCCAATTGTTTATATCTATAGCATCAGGCTGATCACATTCAGCCTGATGCTACAACACTTGGTCAAATTGGTATTATACAATGTAGTTATCTTTAAGATAAGTATAATAATTACCTTTGAATTTTTGCTCAGATCCTTATCTTTCACGTATTTGTTCGAATTGTATTTAAGAATTATGGAATGAGTCTATAAATGAGAAGTAAAATTTCAAAAGACTGCTTTATTGATTAATTAATTATTATTGTAAAAAATTGGTTTTTAATTGAAAAATATGTCAAAGGATCACAAGAAATTTTAAAATATCCTAATTTTGCATGCATTTAAAATAGTATTTTAAAGTACTAGTTTCATAACATAAGTTTCATAAGTACAAGTTTAGAAAATGATGGCGAGTTTTCTAAAGTACTAGTGCGCTAAAAACGTGTTATAAAACAAGTGCTTTACACAATTTTTTCTATTTTGCTCTAAAATTTTAAAAACTTACATTTAAATTTATGACTGATTTTTGTTTCGGATTGGCATTACAGTTTTCGCCGTGTTTAAAATTCTGAGAACAAATGATATTTTGATATATTTTATAGTCATGTCTTCTTTTTTTCACTGCAAGTAACCAAGCCACAATTTTAACACTGTAAAAAATAACCTAAACACAAAATTTTGTGGAAAATTAAACTATAAAGCGTCGTTAACATTTGAACGGAAAACGTCAAGCGATAGGCTTTTGTCTGTTGCCAACCCAAAAGAAAAAAAAAGTACAGACCTTTTATGGGCCTATAAGAACACGCAAAATGCGTGTGATTATGAGCTTATAAAAATCGCAAAATAGAAAAAAGTAATAGTCTCTTGTAAAGGAGTTTTAGTTCGAACATAAATCCTACATGTAATTTTCATATTTAGTTTTTGCCGAATAATATAGTTCTCCGCATGAAAGAAAATCTACGACGTAAGGGGGAAGAATCATTCGGGCTCTCTTCTTTCCATCAAAAGCGTTTTTTTTTAAGGATCTTTAACAGACAGGTGCTGTGCCTATGGCTCATTTGTCTAAAATAGAATTAGTTTGAATGGATAATTGGGGGAGTGATTCTTTGCTCACTGATGCTGGAGTTGCATCTGTCATAAATTGGCGTTGGGGGCGGGGGAAGAAGTGGGAGGGGGTTGAGGAGACATGTGATAGGGAGGGGAGGAAGGTGCCGGAGGAGTGAGACCATTACTGGTTGAGGACGTTTTTGATCTTTTTGTGGGTGTAGTGGATTTCGTGATCATAGTCTAGAAAGTTTTGCACATACATTCCAAACATATTGCGTGCGTCAAACATTACCTATGTGCCCAATACACAAAGAAATAAACCCTGAAGTACAGATTAAAATACCAAAATAGTTCCGGTTTTTAGTTAACTCTTTGAATGCTGTTTAATTTTTTTGGTAAAATTTATTTTTTTTTTCAACTTTAGGGATTAGCTAAAACCCCTCAACTTAATGTATGTACCGAAAATTTTAGGACGCCACCTGAGGGTTAAAATAAATTGTTTTGGATTTATTTCAGAATTAGGCTAGTTTAAAAAATGAAAGTTAGTTTAAAAAAATGTAATTTCCTAAGAAAAAATATCGATCTGCGTAAAAAGACTTTGAATTCTGACCTCTTCCCTTTTGAAATATTTCTCCTCAAATATGGCGGTTACATTAAATGAATAAAATAAATCCGGAGAATAGCCCTAACAGTCAATTATAGGAATAAATCGGTTTTGTGAAAAATAATTGGCTTTAAAGTTGACATTTTCCAATATTGAATAGACAATATAAAACTATAACAATGCATTATTTGCGTTTAAAACGCAGCGTTTTATTTATTTGATAGACAAATTTAGAATTGAATTATTGCATTTATCCATAAGCAATATAACTTTTTACGGTTACTTATAACATTTACTTTACAGCCATTTTTTGCAATTTGAGTCGAGTACCAAAAAAAAAATTAAATTAAATAAGTATAGATTCTGTTTCGTATTAGGATAAAAAGTTAAGGTTAGTTTATGCAAAAATTAACGAAGTTTAAGTAATTTTTGTTAAGTATTGTCTTAAATCAAGAATATGGTGATTTGTATATTACGAACAGAATATATTCTTCTTTTATGCATACCATATTCTTATCCTTCCATATTTGAGAATATATTCTCCTTTCAAAATACCATATTCTTATCCTGTCATATGTAAAGCACAATTTTGCCTTAAAGGAGAATATATTTTCTTCCTTATATCATACATTCTTGATTTAAGACAATATTTTTTTCGTTGTATTAGGTATATTGCAAGCATAAGTTAACTTACTAATTAGTATTTCTATATCACAAAAAAAATTAACACAGTACGACAAAAAAAAATTCCGGCATCGGAAAATTTTGGGTCGTAGAATTCGAATCTGTAATCAGATTTTACGGGTCAAGTCAGGATTTTTTCTATATGCACTTAAAGTTGTCAATTCAGTCAAGTTTAGAAGTTTGGACTTTTTCTTCTGTTTCCTGAAGTTATTTTTATCATTTTTCGGGTAATTTAATACGGAAAATCCCAAAATATAAAAAAAATAAAACATGTTTTAAAGTCATGTCATAGTTATTTGATATATTTCCTCAATAAATAGTAAACGGTTAAAGCCTAAACTTTGTATGAAAACGTGGCAGGTCAGTAAATAAGCTAGTTAAAACTATTTTTGTATTACACGGAAAGAAATTAGTGGGCTCTGCGCTATACATTATAAGATATTTGGTTACAGTGGCAAATTATAGTGATTTAAGCTATAGATTATAAGGGACACAATAACTAATAATGTTAAAAATAAATTAGAAACGATTATATATATTACAGACACGATTATATTTATTACAGGCACTATTATAAATTTACAGAAATTTTATTATATTATAAAAATTATTAGCACGGACAATAATTAAATCTATTTAAGCTATAAATGCCATACTATTTGTTATATTTTATTATTCACTAAACAATTAAAGTATTTCATATAAATTTTTACACTGACTGCCATAATTGTAAGAGAAAGCCTTGTATTTATATAATAAGCGATTATAATTTGCTTGGTATGTGTGTTATAGCGCTCCTAGCTATAATTTTTTTTTCCGTGTAAATGGGGTGAAATCAGTATTTTCTAAGATATCTAGTTAATTGCTAAGCAAAAACATGTTTGACTTACTCGAAGTTGTCGAGTATTACACGGAAGTAGTACTAATAAAAAAAATTATGTTTGGGAACCCTTTTATTTATTTATTTTTATTAATAAATATATATTATATAATAAAAATAACAATCAAGAACTTTTGTATTAATAAATTTTACATTTTAGCTTCTTTTATTTGCCCACTGTACTGGGTACATTTGTCTCATTTTTAAGAGCCCAGAAATATTCTGCCAGCATACGCGTTCTTGTCATTTGTTTTTATATCTTATAAATTAACTTAAGAAACTTGGTTAATGCTACAAACGCTCGCGCCAATGACAGATTTTTAGGAAAAAAATACTTTATAAAATAGTATAAATTAAAAAACATTTTAAGTGCATATAAAAAAAAATCCTGACGTGACCCGAAAAATCTGATTACAGATTCGAATTCTACGACTCAAAATTGACTTTAAAAAATTGGTCCAGAATTTTTTTTTGTCGTACCGTATAATCAAAAGTTGCAGGGGAGATAACTGTTTTTAACTAATTTCGACCTGCTGATTTTGAATTTGCTTTCGAATATTTTCCATCAGGTAAAGTTTTTGAGATATAGTGAACAGTGTTTTTTTAACGGTAACTGTGGTGTATTTTTTTTTAATTTCTTTAACAAATAATTATCAAACGTCTTCTAAAGTGGACGATTTTTGGTTTCATGTAGGCTGATTAGAAAATAATGTTAATTTTAATATCTTGATCTCAGAAGTATTAAATGGAGGTGAATTAAAACGGCTTCTTTCTTAGGATAATAAAAAGATGTAAATTTTAATTGACGATAAAATTTAAAATAAATAAATCTTCTGCTAGGTGTGGCAACTATGTTAACAAGAGCCACTGTTTTGTCTTAAAAGTCTTACTTATATATTGGAACAAATTTAATAGCTTTACAAAACAGAAAACTAAATAAAATGTATATAGAATAGAACATTTAAACTGATTAAGGGAATCTATAATATCAAGAGACATAAGAAAAAATTAACTATGGCCGACAGAGTCTGTTGCCAGTTAAAAAACAATTGACCAATAATGGATATAGAAACGATAGTTGTTATTAATATGAGAATTTATGATGTTGCTTGTAAAGCGTTTAAAAAAAAATCAGTAAGGTACTGTTTCACTATTGAGAAAATTAATGTATCCGTACATTAGAAAGGGGACTCGGTTGTCGATATTATTAGGTTTTTTCTTTAAATTCGATTCAGGTTCTTCTAGAGTGAAAGAATTACATTAATTACAGTTAATTCCATAATAGAATATCATAAAATACCATGGTTTTATTATGCATAATCAACATATATAAACTCTAGTGCATAATATTCTCACTTTTTTTAATTTTTAAATCGCATATGTATTATGTTTATAATTTTAAAATTATGATGTGCTCTGCTGAAATATGTACATTAACTGCAATTGCAATACATTGCAATTTATTGGTATATTTACCATGAATCTTCTTTTTATCCACCCAGGGCCGTAACTAGGGGGTGGCAGGGGGCTAAGCCACCACTGGCCTTGGTTTGAGCCCCCTGGTGTTAACGCTGAGCCCCCTTGGCATTGTTTTGCAGCAGGGCCGCTTTTTGGTAGGCGCCATGTTTGGTAGAAACCGTCAGGGACAAAGCTCTTTTTTTTGTAGGTGATTTTTGGGGCGCCAAGTTTGGTAGAAACCTTCAGGGACAAAGCTCTTTTTCTTAAGGGTAATTTTTGGGGCGCCAATTTTCTTTTTTTCTTTGGCAGGGGCGCCAAGTTCAGTAGAAACCGTCAGGGACAAAGCTTTTTTCCTGGTAGGTAATTTTTGAGACTCCATTTATTTTTGTAGGGGCGCCAAGTAAATTTAGGTTGAAACCGTCAGGGGCAAAGCTTTTTTTCTCGGGGTGCCAAACTGGGGGCTTAGTCCCCCTAGATTTTCTGGTTAAGGCCCTGTATCCACGTTTTCAGGAATTTTTTTTTATTTTTATATTTAAAGAAAAAATAGCTTTGGTTCAAATTTGTTACTTTCCTTTTAATTCCATCTAGTTATATTTATGGTAATTTTATTTCATTTGATTATGGCAGATGAATTTTGCATTAAAAAAGTTCCTGAACGAGTTTAATAATACTATAGTAGGTACTTTTTAGTATAATAGTGGCATTGCGTTAAAATAACGCACATGGCTTATTATAAATTAATTTCCTTAAGTACTGTCTCTCTATGAGTAAGTATAAGGTATCACTAAAGCTTAAACTTAACTGTAGACGTGTTCAATAATATTTACACTATTTTCTAATAACCATAGTAATTGGGGCAAAGCTGGCCTTATACTAAGTGATTTTCTTTGATAGACACACTGACAATTCGTTACCGTGGTGAATACTGGAAGTTTTTGGAACCCTACGAAAGTTTAATAATATTCACTAGTTGTTACAGTTACCAAAACTAAACGTTAATTATTACTGTAACAACCAATTTAGTAAACTTTCGTGGGGTTTCATATATGCAAAAACGTTTAGTATCTACTACAGTAACTGTAACTGTAAGAAATTCTCTGTGTATTCCATAGACAAAATAAACAAATAGATTGATTTTTGACTGTCTGCGCATACTTCTGCGTCCCGACTAAATGCGTCCTCCATTTTAATTCCAATTGTCCAACATAAAGTAAAAAAATATATATTTTATGTTGGTAATACTGTGTTGCGTTAGATAGGAATATTTTCTTTGTTAGAGATGTGTCTTTTTATTTTACTTCAGTAGTCAGTAAAAGTTTCTTTTTGTCGTTGTTTTGTTGCAACAGTTTGTTATATATGTAAAAACTAAATCAATATGTTATACTACACAGATATTTATTTATTTTTACCAGTAATTTAAATATAAAAATATAATTCTTCGCACACACCTCTAACATATTCGTGCAACAGGTTAACATAACCTAATTTATGTATGTTTTGTTTGTTTTCGAGGTTTTTCTGTTATTTTTTCTACGCGTTTGGTGTTTTGTGCTAGAAGGGTGAACATTTTATTTTATTATAGACTATATAATAGCGTTTTTGAACTTTTAAAGTCTTTCTGTGTTTTTTGTATATTTTATAGTGCTTTTTCAAAGAACTAGTAAAGTCTTTGCAATGACGTGTTTTATAAAAAGTTGTAGAAACATAAAACGACTGCTACCTGCAGACAGCAGTATCATATTTTTTAGGTAAGTTTGTTTTTTTTAATATAACATAAGAAAACATTAAAAAGTAAGGTTATGTTGTTTATTTATTTACATTTTACCCACTAATTTAAATTTCCCGGCTGATTTCTGACCTAACTTCCGATCAAAATGGACGACTCGTAAATTTGTATATAACCTTGAGATGACAGCTCATCTATGTTCTTTGTCTATGGTGTATTCCAATAAGGCAAACCAAACCAAGCAATATATCACTTTCCTACTTGGGTTACTTCATTAATTATACTTACACATTGTTTCGACGGCTTCAATGGACTGGGCTGTACTCCAATTTTGGGACTCACTCAACTTCCAGCCTCAGAGGTTTGTAGCTAGGCTTAAGTTCAGAGTGAGTCAAAGGTGTTAAATTAAAGATTGACCATACGTGAATGATATTTTATTTGAATAGAATTTGGTTTATATACAATTTAGAACTAAAGTGTTCTATTAATCTGCACGATTTAGCATTGACTATGTTTTATATTTTGATATTGCTGTTCCTTGTAACCAAATTCTTCTTTTTAATACAAAATTTGTATTTTAATATGTATATTTTAAATAATGCCTGTTCAGGTTTTCTGAACATATAGCCGGGAGGCAAATAGGCACAGAAAAAAAAGTCCAAACATTTTGAAAGTTTTATCTTAACGCTATCAGAGTATGAACTATAAAACTGTCAAAACTAAAACTTGAAGGATGACATTTCTAAAAATTGTTTTTCAAAGCCATCTCAGTTTTTGTTTTGTCTTATTAAATCTGAATGCAAATGCAATTACAAAAAGTGAATAGTAAAAATTAGTATTTTAAGGTTCTTTAAAATAAACCATGCATGTGTAGTATCAAAATGTTCGCCACCATGAAAGCATTTTGAATCGTAAATAATAATTTACAATACAATACAATAATTTTTTTTTCAGTACTAGCTTTAGAACATACCATTATTTATCATGTTTTCAGACTGTGAAATAAATTTTCTTCACCTAAAGCAATAATAATTTTTTCTCTCCTAGTAGGAGTAAATTTTATAAACAATTGATTTCTGTCACTTTAGATGTTTCAATTCTTTATGCAATTTTTACTGGTTAAACCCAAGAAAACTAATTTTTAAACGTCAGTTCAAAGTATTTATTTAAGCAAATGTAATTGATCAAGGCTACTTGATTTTTATGAAAATTTTAAGAAATATATTTAAATTTTCTGTTAATAATTTATTTTATTATTTGAATAAAAATAGTTAAATAGCGTTAGTAGTGAAAAAACTAATATATAAACCACGGTAGAGAATACTATTATAGCCTCGCACTCTTAAATCCCTTGCTGCTACGCATCTCGGGATTTAATACGCTCGGCTATAAAAAATTTCTTCTCTACCTTGGTATATAATTACTATTAATTAGTGTATTATAAGAAATAATTTAAAATTCCTATAAAATTTGGCAAATTTATTTGGTTTAAGTTGCAACTTCCATGGAAATACTTAGTTAAACAATTTCTACTACTAAATTTTTAGAAGTATTTACTAATAGTAAAATTATTTTAATTAGAGATTATTCATGCAATTACATCATAAAAACAGTCAGTTTTTACCTTAAAAAACTAACAGAATATTGGAAAATAAGACCATTTCGGCTTAGTTGCCAGGCAATACAATACAATACAATACAAATGAAATGAGGTTGTGAAGGTGAAGATGCATAATATCACAAAAAAAAATCTCTGTCATAAGCACTGATAAAACTGATTTATATGGATATGGCCAATTAAATTATTTGGTTTTAAGTAAAAAATTTAATTTGAGTCAAGTAAATATTTAGTTCATGTAAATAAATATTTTAGTTTCAAAATGATTTATTAATGGGAACAAAATAGTTTATTTGACAGAAATAAAGTTTATTTGTTACAACTAATAATAATTCAATTGGCCATATCCAACCAAATATTTTGTTGGCACATATAAACTGTTTGGTTTTTGATGCGCTGAAACCGATTTCTCCATAAAAAAAAAAGATTCGTCGCTCAGTTTTTTCACAAATCATATAAAAAGTGTATAAATATTAATAATTATAATTATAATTATACACTTTAGCGATTTGTAGAAAAACTGCAAGAAGAATCTTTTTTTCATGGTGAAATCGGTTTAAGGGCACCAAAAAACATAGGAAATAATGAGTTAGAACCTTAGGGCAGAGATTTTTTTTGTAGACTTGTGTTATTAAAAATTGAGGAATTCTTCGAAATGTTTAACTTTTTCTGTTGGACGTACTCTAATAATTTTTAATGGCAAATATCCCAAAAGCACATCAATTAGTCTGTTACATTTGAAAAATACCTATTACTCGCTAATAGGCTAGTATTTATCAACATCACCAGTCCTACATAAGGACACATTGAATAACATTAGAGCAAAGCTACAACTGCAGAAACAGTATAAGTGGTTTGACTTGAAAGAGAGATAAGACAGATTCAATGCATCACACGAATGTCAATTTAAATAAGCCTTGTGTTATTTATTGGTTGGTTTAAGGAATTGAAAACAATAGATTTGTCTGTGGCTTCCAATACTTGAGTCTCTTATTATCAAAGCATTAATTTTATTTATAGTATAGTATAACTACTAGTGTAGATTGCATAAATTAGTAGGGTTAGGTATTATTTACTGAGAATTCGTTGCCATAGTAGATACTAACCGCCCGGACAACATTTGCTATTTCACGTGGAAGTCATTATGACATCATTTAATGATTTTCTCTGAGTTCATGAACGCATACAGATGACTCCTCATTGTGAAGTCATTACGAGATCATGTCATGAAGATCTAGCAGCGGTCTTCGGAATGCGCAAACTTTAAATTAACCGCCAAATTTAAATTGACCGATCAAATTTAAAATTAAAAAAAAAGAAAGGAAATTTTCTTAATTACCCACTACCTTTTTGCTCATATCTTGAAAACGCGAAGAGATACCAATAAAATAACGAAAAAATCGACCCCCTAGGACCCCACACAAATCCATTTTCAACAACTTGAGGACACCAGGATGTTCCCACTGGGAACTTTCCAGTGGGAATGTTCCCCAAGATGACTGGAGGAACTACTTCCTCTAGGCTAAAGCCTCCAGATATCTACGGCTCACAATACCAATCCGATAATGTGTATCGAATTAGCTGACCAGTAAGTTAATTACTAGTTATTACTAGTAGTATATCCTTATATAGACAGCTGCCTTTTAATACTACTATTCCTAGAAGGCGACTTTATTCGTTTATAAAGTTTAGTTAATAGTAGGAAATAACATGTGGCGCCACCTATAGCATAACGCTGTCAGGTGCACTGAAATGAAAACATTACAGAAGCCTGTACTGTTCGGCAATCGTTCTCAATCGGGTTCCGGGCAACATTTGCTATTTCACGTGGAAGTCATTAGCAAATGTTGTCCGGGCGTTTTTGCATAATATGCAAAAACGTTTAGTATCTACTACGGTAGCGAATTCCTAGTGAAATATATTATATGGAAACTCACGAAAGTTTGATTCATTTATTCACTGGTTGTTACAATAATACAAAACGTTGTTATAGTTCCATATATGCAAAAACGTTCAGTATTTACTATGGTAACGAATTCTTAGTGTTTCTAAATTTACTGTACTAAAATATAATTAAGAATGTTAATTATAACTGCATATCACTGGGTATTTGGTTTAAGGTTCAGTTACCCTCAACTCGGAATACAGGGTATACCTTGATCCCAGGTTATACCTTGATCATAAAAAGTCCTATTTTTTGATTTGGCTTGACCCAAATTCAAAAAAGTGATGATAAAAGTATACACTAGATTCAAAATATACCAACACATTTCACGGTAATTTCCAATACTAGTAGTAATTGTGGGGAAACCTAAGCGTGGCAACTAAAAAAGGAGAAACCAAGATCAAAGCTCGATATTGGAAACACCAAAACTTAAGACAGCCCAAAATATTTATAAAATATGAAGCTGAACGAACAAAAAAGTTAATCGATCTCAGCAAACCGAAACTAAAGACCTTTACAGGGCTTTTATTTTAACTGGTCACTGCCCTCTAAGATATCATCTTAAAAAATTGGGTATGTCTGAAATCGACACCTGTCGTCTATGTTCAGAAGTACCAGAAACGGCTGAACACATTATCTGCTTCTGCGAAGCCATTGTTCCCCAAAGGCTACTATATCTCGGACAGGTATACCCAAGACCTGGAGATATATCCCAAGAAGCCCCCAATAAACTCATGGGGTGCGTCGATAGCCTAAAGTTTGATGCGGATTATGAAGGGGATTCATAATACCGCAATGAATTGAAAGACAATGTTACCTAACAACCCTATTTGTATGTAATCGTGGAAACTATATTCTCTTAGTTTTTTAAGGCAAGAGGGGATTGTTTTTATGATGCAACTGCATGAACAATATTTAATTATAGTTATTTAAGTATTAAGGGCAGTAAGTACATTTTGCTGGTTGAAGATTATTTTGGAGATTGAGACCAAGTCGAAATCTCCAATATTATCCGAAACCGGTAATGCACTTAATGGTCGTGATGCTTATTACGTTTTTGCTCGATTTAACAAAATAAACAATAATAAGATTTATAAAAGTGAAATTAAAAGGTAAAATTTATTTTATTGTAAAAGTCAAGTCAGTAACTTTGAAAAAATTTAACCCTAACAACGGGTTGCCACGTATAATATACAATACTAAATTCCTAATTTTGTTTGACGTTTATCTTGTGTGCCAATTAATATCTTTGTAAAATAAACATTTTTTGTAAAAATTGCGCCAAGATGACAATTTTGAGGTTTAAGGTGCGTGGAATATAAGATGTTTTGCAATTACACAAGAAAAATCCAAAGATCATTATGAAAATTGTTGAAAAAATTTCAAAACATGGTGCAGTGAAAAAAATATGTGAAAACATAGAAAAGTCACTGTTGGCTTATTAATAAATAATTATTTCGTTCAAAGAAGAAACCTAAATAGTCCAATTTAACAGTTATTGTTCCAATTGTAATTTTATATTTAACTTTAATAAAAACTAATTTAAAGCGTTAAAAATTAAAAATTAGATTATTATTTAATTACCGCCTCCCGATCGGTAAGTAATTTACTTACGGATCAGCAATTCATAAACATAACCTACCGCTGTCATAATTAGGCTAGTAAACACGTCAAATTAACCGATCGTGCAAAAAATAATTTTAATTCTTCTAAAAAACTACTTCCACATAAAACCAAATAAAGTTGGCAAGCATTATAGGAATTTTAAATTATCCCTTGTAATATACTTTTACTTTTAATTAATTTACAATTCAATGTTTTCATGAAAGAAAATACAGTGCGATCCAAAAGTCACCCCCCCCCCTTTTAACTTTTGAACAAGATTAGATATCGACTTCAAATTTAGAACTCTTAAATAAGACAACTTAAACTATCTTTTAGCATATATTTGATATTTTCAGCTCTTAAAATGTGAGCAGGGCGGCATGGGGGGACATTTTTTTAAATGGAAAGGGGGGTAGTGTGATATATCATTTTTAAGCTTATAAAATTCTCTATTTAAACTAACATTTTTAAATTTTTTAAAAATGTTTTTTAAGGTTTTGATTTTTCAATTTTTTGTGCTAAAACATTCGATTTTTCAAGTTTTTTTTTAATTTTTTTTATTTATGTCAACTAAAATTAGTTTAAAAGTATAATTAACATTTTTTTTTGATGAAATTAGGCATTTTTAAAAAATTATTTGTTTTTTTTTAAAGGAATTTTGACATTAATACCCATTTTCAATCCCATTTTAAACCCAAAAAAATTGTTTTTTTTAAATTTAAAAATATGAATTTAAATGGATAATTTTATAAGCTTTAAAATGATGTATTACACAACCCCCCTTTCAATTTAAAAAAATGTGCCCCCATGCCCCCCTGCCCACATTTTAAGAGCTGAAAGTATTAAATATATGCTAAAAGATAGTTCGAGTTGTCCTATTTAAAAGTTCAAAATTTGAAGTCGATATCTCAACTGGTTCAAAAGTTAAGAGGGGAGAGGGGTGACTTTTGGACCGCTCTGTATGTATGAGTTTTACAAAAATTCTTCTTTTAAAACTGTAGGTAAACCAAAAATGCTAGTACGCTATACTGTGCGCTGCAGTAGTTTTTTACTGGAAATAACAATTTTGGAAATTAGTTTTTTAATATTACCATATATTCAGATATTTTGTAGATATGAAAATAAAACTTTTCTAGTTTTATTGCCATTTGTAAATGTTGGTTTAGAAGCCCTCATTTCGTCATGTCGTGTGTGTTTGCTGCTTAAATAGTAATGGTGCATCAATTCTTGTTTGAGACTATTTGAATATAACCATACATGGAGAAAATTAAACGTATACGCATATCCTGCGAACATGTTAAATAGCTTACACAATTGCAAATCATTTCGTTTGGGATGGGATCTGTTCAATTTATTCAAATTTCCTGACTTAAACGACCAACTGCTTCTTCTTTAGAAATACAAGTTTTGTTCTTCGTAATTTGCAGGCGATCTTCTGCAGCGTTCACAATGATATAGTTCTAAAATGAAAAAATAAACGTTTTCAAAAAAGTATATAATAGTTAAATAAATAATAATAAATTAAATCTTTAAATACTGGTGCTGGCTTAGTCCCTTGTGGATACCAAATTTTGGTCGTCCGCAGGGTTCTAAGTCAGGACCAGTAACGATTGTTCAATAGTTTAATGAGGCTATTTCATAAAGGAACAAGTTTTTTTCTAATCTACAGACAATCTTATAAAGAACCACTGTTTCAAAAAGTAATTTATTTGTTTTTAAATATTGTAATTTTTTTTAATATTAATGTTTTTGGATCAGTAACGTTTGCTTAAAGTTTTAATGATTTAAAAATAATGTAGATTATTTTAATAATTTATTTAAATTTGAAAGTCCATTAGATGGTAGTTTGTTTTGTATAATAAGGAAATTATGTTTTGTATTTATTATTCAGGAATAAATCAATTACATATTTATTATTGTTTTGTTACTTTGTATTGTTTTTGTTTATCAGTTAGGAAGTGATTGGCCATAAATTAAATATTAATTAATGATTTTTAAATTAAAAAAAAAATCCACACATGTTGCATAATTTAATAAACCAAGCGTAACTACTGATCCAGAAGAGCTTCTTGTCTAAACTTATGTCCAATCTATCCAAATAGTCTTTATTTTATTCTTATTTCTTCCGTCAATAAAGAAAGATGATTATTAACACAAGCACACAAAAAAAAACTTAAATTTTTGTGAAAACGAATTTGACAGTGTAAAATCTCGCTGACCCCAATTTTTTCAAATAGCTACTAAATAAACAATTTAATAAAAAAAACACTCGACTGATTAGCTAAAAAGTATAAAACAATAATAATGTAAAATAAATATTATAGTAACCGTCGCAGTCGGAGGCCTATTCTGCCTTCATATTATTAAAACATTTGTGTATTTCAATAGAATTTAAAGATTTGTATCATTATTATGATATTTAAGATTGGCCTCCGACTGTGAAGGTTACTATATAATTTTATTTAACATTATTCTTGTGTTACTTTTTAGTTAATCAATTTGTTTTAAACTTTTTAAGCTTTTTTTTTGCTAAATAAACCGTTAAAAATGGTTTTATTGCACGCTGATCAATAGAGCTAATATAGTCAAAACATATACAAATAACTATTATTCATGGGACCAAGACGCATCTCTCGATACCTTATTCATAAAAGTTTTTTATTTCTGCTCTTTATAAATCCCAAATTATAGCAGCCCAAATAAGCTAAACATGGACTTTTATATAAACTATGTCGCCCGCGGTATCAAGATAAATGATTTGACAACTCAATTGTCAAATTCGGATTAGGCGTTTAGGTTGTAAAGCAAATTTCTTATTTTATGCTGATGATAAAACGAATAAAACGAATATAGTCGAAACGTGGGCAAATACATCTATAACTATGATTACAATTATTTATGGTGCCAAGACGCATCATTTGATACCTCATTCATAAAAATCGGATGAGTTTTTCATTTTTTTATAAATCCCTGATGATGACAGCCCAAATAGGCCAAACTTGGATTTTTATATAGCCTATGTCACCCGCGGCATTAAGACGAACCGTTTGACACCCCAGTTATTAAATTCGATCTAGGTGTTTAGGCTGTAGTGGTACATACATACACACATACATACATAGACTGTTACACATTATCCTCCTTTCTTGGTCAGTCGGGTAAAAAGAATATTGGACGAGCTACCTCAGGGTCTTTAAAATTTCCTAGCACCTAAACCATTGAATTTTCAATTATTAATTAACTGAAAAAGGCAAATCGGCGCCAGTGAGAAACGAACTCACGCTAGTTGTAGTAGACTTGTCATGTACAGACACGGTAGACCACTACACCAATCCTCCCATAATGCCTATAATGATTATAATCAGAATTATCGTAACCAAGGTGTGGTTATTGCTAGTTGAAAACTTTAACCAAAACCCCTCCAAGTGCACGTGAAATTTTGGAGGCTCTTCTTTGGACCGGCTTTAAAAAATAAATTCAGTGTTACTTGTTGTTTATAATTTTAATTAAGTTTGTTCTAACTAAAAAAAGTTAAGTAAAATGATAAAACAGGCGGACCTTTTGTTATTCCTGTCCTAACTTAATTTTCGTACATATTTTAAAATTCCGTCATTTTTAAAATAACTAATTTTATTGTTACTATGCACCTGCACATCTTGATTAAAGATTTTCCGTAAATCACGAATGATTATGACCATATTTATTCTAATATCTTTATTCACCTGCCCCTTTTCGTGTAGGTAGATGATTTTAAATCCAAATTTAGTAATTTTAAATAAATTAATGAATATAATTTAAAAAAAAATGTATAATCACACAACACAAAATCATTTTTATTAATTTAATTAAGATTTTATAATGGCGCATGCCATTATATTTTTTTCTTTAAAAGTCTTATTTCCAGCTGCTTAATAGTTTTTACTTAAAAGTAAATATTAGTATTATTAATGTCATAATTTAATTAATTCTTACTTTATTATTTGAATTCAGCTGCCTATATTTAATCTTTTTGTATATGGCATTTTGGGTGATCTCTACATTGATTTTTAAAAGGATAATACCTAAACATAATAATAAACAAAAGTTTATTCTTTTTATCACTTTTATTTTAATATTTTTAAAAGAACAAACATTCCTGACTATTAAACTATAAATCTTGTTTTTTTGACTGGCACTGGTTATTTTTATCCTTTCTCTCATCAATTATGTTTTTTAAATAAATCCACTGCACTGGATTACAATGCACTGTAATTGATCGGTTTCCTTGCAATGCTTAAAACTTTGCTCAGGTACATACTTATCAAAAATTGGTTCGTTGGCCACCCACATTGGGCCTACATACTGAGGAGACATCAGCCGCCCTAAGGCCAATGTTGGCAAAATTGCATTGGGCCTACAATGGCTAGGCCGCTTTAAAGTCAACGATACATTGGCCACAGTCTTATGAACCAACATACATTGGCCAATCTAAGGCCAATGATAAATTTCCAACTTAAAAATTGGAAAAAAAAAATAGTTGGCCTTCGGGAGGACCAAAACGCAGTTTTGGCAACATTGACCCATCTTATGCTGCCTTAGGGCGGCTGATGTCTCCTCAGTATGTAGGCCCAATGTGAGTTTGCCAACATTAGTGCAATGTAGGAAACATTGGCACGCCAATGTTTGGCCAACGGGCGGCCAATGAACCAATGTTTGCTGGTAAAGTTTACATACTTAATGAATGTGCTATCTTCTTTACAAGTAAAAACAAAAATAAAATTAAATATACTTTTTATTTAAAAATTCTGTGTTTTATTCACTGTTTCAATATGTCAAAAGGGTACGAAAATATTAATTGTTTGTTTATTTGTTTTAAGTTTGTTTGTTTGGTTAACCTGGTACTATTCTACTTAATTAAGCATTCCCTAAGTCCAAGACTTGTGTGGGCTAGTGGTAGAGGGAACCACCGGCTTATACTGACTTTCAAACCAGTTTTTATAGGGAGTGTCCGCTTCACTTATGCCTTCGCCAAATTTTAATTATTAATTAACTGAAAAACGCAAATCGGCGCCAGTGAGAATCGAACTCACGCTAGTTGTAGTAGACTTGTCCTGTAGACGCGGTAGACCACTACACCAATATACTATGGTTCGTTACTAGGTGATAGTGACTCATATTTAAAGTATAGACCGCGCGGGGACCAAAACGTAAAGAGGGAAGGCTAAGTATAGAGGTTGCGGTGAACGAAGCGTAAGGGGGAAGGCGATTTAAGCATGAGTAAATATCACGTATTAACGAACCATAGTATAGCTTGGTTGTTTGAGAGAGCTTTTCCAAAAGGTCTGTCAACAAACGTCAAAATTGTTTGGTTTGCAGCACTGTTTGAATTTGCAAAATATCTCCACAAACTTGCACCGTGTCAATGTTCAAGCAGGACAAATCAAAGTGCAATAATCCACCTGCATAGCATCAAACTTGGGTACAACTTGCACCGTAAAAAGGCGCCTTAATACAAATTGATTTTTCCTTGTTTAATATACTGAATTTCTTTAAAAATCATTCTTATTTGTTATAAATAAAACCTTCGAACCTATATAAAATAAAGTAATTTTCCAACCACTAAATCAGACTTTGAAGCACTAACTAATTACCAGTTAATTAACAGTTGCCAACGTAAAGTAAATACAAAAAAAGTTGGCAAGGAATAAAACAAAGCAGCATCAAGCAGGAGCAAAAGAACAAAAGAATTACGTCCTGCAACAGGCAGACAGACGGTCATATAATATCTTACTTCCTTTCACTCATCAATGTTTTCATATACAAGGTGCAATTAAAAATATACTATAATTATAATTATTATGGATGCTTTAAAGTAGTAATATATTTTTTTATACTCTGAAAATGCTGTACCACATCAAGATTCCAAGATAAAATATACCTAAGAAAATATCGCAAAATATTCCACGACTCAATATTCCGATAAAAAAAATCAGTTAAAAAACAGCACACAAAAATATATTATTCAATCAATCCAATTTCCAATCATCCTTTAGAGTGATATTCGTAGACTGACCGTTTCGGGCTGCTGGCCCTCTGCAGTACCTAGAGTCAACTCTGCACGCTGAATATCATCATCATCCATCGTCATAAATCGGGGCGCACCGGGTCAGAGCTAGCGCTCTCTTGCCCTTTATTGAATTTTTTCCTTTTTTTTTTCTTGAGTATATAGTTTGGTGAATGTTCATTTAGGGCTATCTGAGTTCCTTCTAGGTGGAGAACGTGCTTGGTCGTGACAAAATCACCAAACGGTATTCAGTCTTTTTTTTTTCCTTTATAGACATTAAATTTTACAAATTTGGTATAAATTAAAAAAAATTGACTTTAGTTAAATAATAAGTTAAAACAAAAACAAACAGATTTAAAAACATGAAGATAATAAATAAATAAATAAATAAATAAATAAATAAATAAATAAATAAAATAGATAAATAAATAAAAAGAAAAACAAATAGATTTAAAAACATGAAGAATAGTGAATAAATAGATAAATAAATGAAAACGAAAAACAAATAGATTTAAAAACATGGAAAAAACAAATAAATAGATAAATAATAACATTTGGTGGATAAACAATGACAATTTTTAAAAAAACAGTGAGAGGGATTTAACCTATAACTTTCCCACCAGAATAGTAACACTTAAAAGACATAAATAGTTTGGACGTGCACAGTTAAAAAGTTAAAATTTATTTTTAAAGATAGTTCAGGGGGGATCTTGCAGAAGAATTTTGGGCCTTCTGTAAACTTGTCTTGGGTCAGGGACATAGTCTAGGGCTGCTCTTACTACTTTATTGGGATGGTTCAGGGCTCTGTTCAGTTGTGATGCTGAATAAGAAAACTTTTTTATACTTTATTTGATAAGGAATATAGTCATTAGATTGATGTAGACTTGTGGGCCATCTATTGCTAGATGTAGACAACTACTCATACCTCTCCTAGTCTGGAGACTTTGAATGGTAGCAAGTTTGACTCTTGGGCCAGCAGCCCGAAACTGTCAGTCTACCAATATCACTCTGTACGATGATTGGAAAATAGATTGATTATATGCTTTGTTTCTAAACTTAACATTTAAATAATATTGAAATTTCAAATTTAAAATTTTAAATTTAAGCCACAATTATTAACAATAAAATATTTTGATGGATTTATCAAATGCTTTAATTAAATTAATTCAGAGAACTGTTATCTCTTATAATAGTAAGCTCTTCTAAAATATTTAAATACGGCAAATTACTTTCCTTATCAGTTATAATAGCTGTTACTGCTGTTTTGTAAGAAACACACAATAAAAAGCTTTTATCGAATGAATTAAAATAGTTGTTACCAAACTTACAGTCAAATGCATTTGTCAGATCAATTAAAAGAGCTAATGCTTCGTATATATTTCAATAAACAATGTAATTATATACTTTATTTTAAAGGATGCTTTGTGTCTCATAAAATGAAATTTTGTAAGTTAAGAAACAATGCATCAAATGCTTTTGTCACTTCTCAGGAAAGAGCTAATCCTTTTTTTATTTATTAATAAACTTTGTAAATATCCCAGGTATCTTAGGTGATATGAATATTCTTTCTAAATTAGGAAAGATGCAATCAAACGCTTTTGTCAGATCAATGAAAATAGCTAATCCTTCTTATATGTTCCAACAAAGTAAATATCCCCGGTATTTTGATTGGCGATGAAATCGTTTTCGAGATGCAACGCGATCTAGTATAGCTGCGTTAGTATCCATTAATTAGTCATTAGCACTACAAGAGACAGACACATGTCTGTTTAAGACCCACTAGAACGCATCATATGCAAATTCCCCGCATAGTTCAACACTGAAACTCGATATTTCAAGCTTAATTCACATGCGTTTATTTCAAATATTTCGTTGTCGTTTATGAAAATTATTTTTTCTCGCTTCTTTTACAAACAATGAAAATAAGAAAATCTCTCCAAAATAGTATTAGGAGAAAAAGTGACTGTTTGGTATGTGACTTGTCGCAAGTCTTAGTTTAAAAAGTTATTAATAATAACTGAGCTGCCAACGCTATCAGAATGAGATAAACAATAAGTGAATTAATCCCCAAACAAAACATAAAAAATAATACCATTATTATAAGTAGTATTTTAAACACAAATAAATATAGTGCTGTTTCATGTAGCTATAGCTATAGCTACATGTAGTTAGCAAACTGTAATTTTAATAGTGTTAGACCGTTTTTATCCGATTTTTTTCTACAAAACCATTTTTTTAAGTGCCTTCATGTTTGGTGTATGCTAAGCTTTTTGTTGCCTAGTTTAAATTTTTCTATATAAATAAATGTTGGGTTAAATTAACAATGTCAAATGTCAAATATCAATACTGTTACATTAAAAGTATAAATCTTGGATAAAATTTCAAAATTATACTGAATATTTAATTAAATTAGCTAAATGGTTTGACATTTTAAATTTTTAGTTGATAAGTTGTCGTATGTGAACAACTGTATAAATTATAGATTTGAGTTATGATTAATCAAAACTTTAAAATCATGAAACCTATATTAAATTTCATAATAGTAGGGATATTATGCTGGGATGGGCTTATATTAGGATAAATTAGTACCTATTATACACATTTTGTTGATATTTTAAATATTAGCTAAAATAAATAATCAGTTGGAACTTTGATAACCCAAAAATCTATGAAAAGTAGTAGTGTTCTAACTGAGGTAGAACCGTTTTGCATTAAATTCTCATGTTTTTTGGCTGTTTGTTTTAATAACTTGTACATAAATGCAATATTTAGCATAAATTATTATTAATCATTATTAAAATTGATAATTAATAGTTGTTTCGCACAAGTACATATTCCTCATCAACCTCAATAATTTTCGTAAAAATGACAGGCCAAACTATTTATGCATTAGTGACATCGATGTGACTTAAGTTAATTTTCAGTAACGGAGTAAAAAATTCAAATTAAACTTTATTATCAGTTAGAACCTCGTTGCGCTAAAAAAATATCAAAAAATTCAGATAGAACATGGTTGTATTGTAAATAAAGTGGGCTATCTGCATATTTTTATTTTTTAAATACAAGCATAAAGGTAGTAAAAAGCTCTATTTAAAATTGCAAAAAAGTGAAAACCTAAAAAAAATTTAGTTGAAACCTTGTTGTTCTGATACAACTGAGTAACAAAATTTATAATTTATAATTAACGATTATAAAAGGATTTACAAATAAAGCTATCAAAGTATAGCAAAGACACAAATCCGTCAAAGAAATTGAAAATGTTTTATTTTTCTTCTCTTTTAAAAAGTTCTACTTTTTCGTTGCTGAAATATGTGAATTTAATTTTGATGTATTAATTTTGAAGTGTCATAAACATTATGCCAAAGCCGCTTTTTTAATAATTTTAATTTTGCTTACCTGTTGACTTTTAAAAACAAAATTGCAGCGATTTTATAGAAAAAAAAATTGACTTTACATATACTCGGCGCATTATCTATCTGAGTAACAAAATGGATCAAGGAAGCTATGATTAGTGGTTTAAAAATGACTTTTAGTAATATTTTTGTAGCCCATTGTGCTTTTGATAATTTTTAACATTTAGGTTAAATTGACTGTCATTTTACGTCTTACAAATAATAACAAAATCTGTTTAAAAAGTAAAACTTTGTTCAAAATTATAATAAAAGTAAGTTTTTATTCATAAAGTGCTATTATAAACTTAAATTTATCATTACCTGAATAAAATTACGGACCAGTATTATTTTAACCAAAAAATTCTCTGTTATAGTGTTTAATTCAAAAATTTATAGAGCACTGCATTATATTACTTCATTTAAACAAAATGTTTATAGATTGATGCTTTAGTTTTCTTTTTATGCACTTTTCTTGTTATTTCTTCTTGCTAAAGCAAATTATTTGTATTTTTTTATAAATGTCAAAATAATGTCTTGATTGACAATAAATTTTAAACAAGATGAAAACCTTACATAAGGAACTAAATATATTCTGCCAACCAAATAACAAGAAACAAATGACCATCAACTCAGATAGATAATGCGCGTAGTTTATCTCACAACTTGTTTGATTAGAGTTTTTCTTACTTTGTTAGAATAAAATGAGATCAGTCTTGCTATCCTAGTAGATACTAAACATTTTTGCCTGCACTGTAAAAACTGCATGTAAAATAATGTAAAAATACATGAATTTACATAGTACGGAATAGTAAATTTACTATTCTGGACTATGCATAATTCATGAATTTAAGTCAAAGACTGTAAAAGAATGTAAAATAATGTAACATTATGTAAAAGAATGTAAAAGAATGTAAAAGAATGTAAAAGAATGTAAAATAATGTAAAATAATGTAAAAGAATGTAAAAGAATGTAAAAGAATGTAAAATAATGTAAAATAATGTAAAAGAATGTAAAAGAATGTAAAATAATGTAAAAGAATGTAAAATAATGTAAAAGAATGTAAAATAATGTAAAAAAATATATTTACATTGATTTACATTTTTTTACATGATTTTACAATGTCGGGCTATGTTATTTTAAGACGCGCGTGCGCTTGGGCAATAACCAAAAAGGCGTCGCATCATGAGACGGGCCGTTTAATATTGTTATTGTTAGAGAGATAGCGACGCATGCTGCTAGGTTAAAGTGTTAAAAGTGTAAAAAAAGGTAAATATTATTTATGTACGATATTTAAATGCTTTATTTGTGGCCTAAAATTTACATTCATTATAAATTACGATCTTTATCAACCAATACATATTTAAAGAAAGATGTAAGCAGTGTATACTTGTATTAAGGGTGCAAATCGTTTGGTTTGTTAAACCAAATGAACTTTACGCTACGATATTTCAAAAAAGCTTTGACACGGAGACTTGTAATTTGGAACAAACATTTTCTAAGTAGTAAGTATTTTTTTTTCAAATTTCAAGTCTATGCAAAATATTACCATTCTGGACTATGTAATTTTTACTGTTCCGGTCTTATGGCAACATATTACCATTTACGGACTATGTAATTTATTTTTACCGTGTGGAGTTCCAAATAGACAAAAACGTTCAGTATTTACCATGGTAACGAATTCTCAGTGTGTATTATCGTATTTCTAATAGAAGACATTCTATCGAAGTAAGGAAGTGATAATTTTTCTTTGTTAAAGAATTTTTGGCATGTGTTTAAAAAAAGAATATGCATGTGTAATTCCAGCCAAGTTTATAACGGGAAAAAAAGCTGCAAACATAGTTTTGTGTACAATATGAGTGTAACACTTAACATTTGACATCGATTAATTTTCATTAACATATTACCTAATTTTTAAGTAAGAAATTCAAGTTAAACTTTATGATCAGTTAGAACCTCGTTGCACTAAAAAAATCTTAAAAAATGCAGAACATGGTTGTATTGTAAATAAAATGGGCTATGTGCATAATATTTTTATATAAAGTACAAGCATAAAGGTAGTAAAAAGCTCTATTTAAAATTGCAAAAAAGTGAAAACCTAAAAAAAAAGTTAGTTGAAACCTTGTTGTTCTGATACGACTGAGTAACAAAATTTATAATTTATAATTAACGATTATCAAAGGATTTACAAATAAAGCTATCAAAGGATAGCAAAGACACAAATCCGTCAAAGAAATTGAAAATGTTTTATTTTTCTTCTCTTTTAAAAAGTTCTACTTTTTCGTTGCTGAAATATGTCAATTTAATTTTGATGTATTAATTTTGAAGTGTCATAAACATTATGCCAAAGCCGCTTTTTTAATAATTTTAATTTTGCTCACCTGTTGACTTTTAAAAACAAAATGGCAGCGATTTTATAGAAAAAAAAATTGACTTTACATATACTCGGCGCATTATCTATCTGAGTAACAAAATGGATCAAGGAAGCTATGGTTAGTGGTTTAAAAATGACTTTTAGTAATATTTTTGTAGACCATTGTGCTTTTGATAATTTTTAACATTTAGGTTAAATTGACTGTCATTTTACGTCTTACAAATAATAACAAAATCTGTTTAAAAAGTAAAACTTTGTTCAAAATTATAATAAAAGTAAGTTTTTATTCATAAAGTGCTATTATAAACTTAAATTTATCATTACCTGAATAAAATTACGGACCAGTATTATTTTAACCAAAAAATTCTCTGTTATAGTGTTTACTTCAAAAATTTATAGAGCACTGCATTATATTACTTCATTTAAACAAAATGTTTATAGATTGATGCTTTATGCACTTTTCTTGTTATTTCTTCTTGCTAAAGCAAATTATTTGTATTTTTTTATAAATGTCAAAATAATGTCTTGATTGACAATAAATTTTAAACAAGATGAAAACCTTACATAAGGAACTAAATATATTCTGCCAACTAAATAACAAGAAACAAATGACCATCAACTCAGATAGATAATGCGCGGAGTTTATCTCACAACTTGTTTGATTAGAGTTTTTCTTACTTTGTTAGAATAAAATGAGATCAGTCTCGCACTGAGAATTCGTTATCCTAGTAGATACTAAACGTTTTTGCCTGGAGTTCCAAATAAGCAAAAACGTTCAGTATTTACCACGGTAACGAATTTTCAGTGTGTATTATCGTATTTCTAATAGAAGACATTCTATCGCAGTAAGGAAGTGATAATTTTTCTTTGTTAAAGAACTTTTGGCATGTGTTTAAAAAAAGAATATGCATGTGTAATTCAAGCCAAGTCTACAACGGGAAAAAAAGCTGCAAACATAGTTTTGTGTACAATATGAGTGTAACACTTAACATTTGCATTGTTGCGAATACATTGTAGAGATTTAAAGATAAGAAGATGTTAATTGCCTATTTCTTAACAGTAAAGATTCATGTCATTTAATTTCACAACCCATATCGAAGAAAAAATCTTGCAAAGTTGAAAAATGGTAATACGTTTATTGATAAATGTTTAAGAGAAATTAGAAATATAATTACAAGTAGAGAAACAAATGGTTATTTGTAAAATGACATAATTTTATACAAGCTTGTACAACCCAGGTGGATAAATGCTAAAACTTAAAATTGACTAGAAAAAACTCGTTAAACTATAAAAATTATTCTAGGCCATTTTTAAGCAACCGCAGAGATAAGAAAATTACAAAAAAGTTATAGTATAAAAAACAAGCTTGAAGATGTGTAATGCTAAGCATTCCATTATACAGGGTTATTCAGAAATAAGTTCGAGAAATTTAAGACGTGATTCTACGTTAAAAAATATAAAAAAAAGTTCCTGTAAAGGTTGGTCCCGAAATGAGTCCTAAGGGAGCTACGGCTCTTTAAAATTGTAATAAAAATAAGGTTATCAATTAATAACTCTTGTACCCTTTAAGCTAGAGCGACGAGCTTTTACATGTATACTAGTATTAATAAGGGCAATAAGTTTATATTATTTTTTTTTATTTATCCAGAGGCGTGCCTAGACAGACAACATATGTGAGGCTTAACACATTTTTGCCCCAAATTTTTTTGTGTATTTTTTTTTGTAATAAATATAGATCTCTTCAGTAAAAATACATAAAAAATGTCATGTAATACTGTAGGAGCAACCGTTTAAAAAAAATGCAATTAAGGGGAAGTAACATTTTGTGCCACTAAAAATGTTACTTATTAAAAGGCTATAACTCCTGAAACTTAAAATTGACAAGGAAAAACTCGTTAAAGTATAAAAATTATTATAGCCCATCACGGTTCACCTGGGCGATTTTAAATAAAAATTTCGTGGACCCCTACATTTTTTAGACTAAAACATAACTGATGACATTAGAAATCAATTCCCATTTGAAAGAAAATCGTAAAAGATACACTTTTTTAGACATATAAAAAAAACGTTTTTTTGAGTAATAAGGTGTGTCAAAAAATCGCGATTTTCAAAATCAAAAACGCTCTCTGGCTTAAAAGTTGCTCCTTAGTAAAAAACAGTGGCCACTCAAAATTGAGCCAAATCGATAAATGTTTAGAGGTAGCTCAAAGCACTCAAACTTAAAAAAAAATCGGTACCTGTTTTTCGGATAAAAACTGATACCGATAAATATTGAGGAAATTTTGGAGTGTTTCTTTGGTAATATTTAGAAACAATACTACTATGTAAGAACTAAAACAATTATATCCCCCTCCTCTTCAGTTAGAACATGAAAAAATCGCCAATTATTTGAAGATTTTGCGAAAATTTTATTTTTTCAAGTTTTTAAAAGTGCATAAAAAATAGTTTTAAATAAAAAATCTGCAAAATTATTTATTAGTATATAAGCATATATACATGTTAACCTACATGACTATACAGAAGACATAATTTTTTTCCTCAAGTTGAGTAAAAAAAAATAATTTCGATTAGAAACCGGGTAAATTTTCTGTTTTTTGCCTAAAACTTTTTTTGGTGTACTTTTTTTTATTTTTTGGTTGGAATATTTTTTTATGTAAAAATATACAAAAGAAAGTTTCTGTGGTTTAACATCATATCAAAATTGGTCAAAAAATCATTCCTAAGGAAGTTATGTTCTTTTAAATATGCCCATTTTTAATAAATTTTCGCGAAATCTTCAAATAATTGGCGTTTTTTTATGTTCTAACTTAAGGGGAGAAGGAATATAATTTTTTTAGTTTTCTCACAATTAGTATTGTTTCTAAATATTACCAAAGAAACCCTTCAAAATTTCCTTAATTTTATATACAATCACTTTTTATCCGAAAAACCGATATTTTTCAAAGTTTGAGTGCTTTGAGCTACCTCTAAATATTAATCGATTTGGCTCATTTTTGAGTGGCCACAGTTTTTTACTAAGGAGCCACTTTTGAGCCAGAGAGCGTTTTCGATTTCGAAAATCGGGATTTTTTGACACACTCTATTACTCAAAAAAACGTTTTTTAATCTTTCTAAAAAAGTGTATCTTTTACGATTTTCTTTCAAATGGAAATTGATTTCTTATGTCATCAGGTATGTTTTAGTCCAAAAAATGTAGGGGTCCACGAAATTTTTATTTAAAATCGCCCAGGTGAACCGTGCCATTTTTACGGAGAGAGAAAGTTACAACAAAGTTATAGTACAAAATGTTTTCATGAAACAAATTTATATCCAAAAATTTTTTGTCTATGAAGATTTATGAAATTTTTTGGGCAATATACTATCCACTTTGAAGAGTTACTATGGAATGCGAAGCATTACATATCTTCATGGTTTGTTCTATTATACTTTTTAAATTAATATTCATATATAAAACTTTGAATTAATATTGACCTATTAGGTATTTTTTAATATTGTAGGTAACGGAAATTATTGCTATAGCATTGTTCTTTTTGAAAATTAATTACGCATATTTTAACAATATTGGTATGTAAATGAATCTGGTATGTATTATCCTTAATTCTTTATAACTTCCCTTAAAATTATCATAAATTTTATTGTATGTTAAATTCGAAAAACACATTTCTGTGCGCAAGCATATTATTATTTCAATTTTATTATTTTTTACAACAAAGACAAAAAATTAAAAATTTATAAGGGCTTAGGGTCAATTAAAACGTTAATAATGAGTCGTTAAAAAAATTATCTATTTATAAATATAAATATTGATTCAATATTATTGAATATTGAAACTTCAGGGTCCATGGACTTTGAGGGTATAAATTTTATATCTTCAAAAAAATATACCAAATAAAAATTGTAGTTTCTATTAAACAAAATTATTGGTTATTAGTACGACCGGTTTGAAGCAGCTCTCATCTATTTCTATCATATCCCATTTTTTTACTCAATAAATCTCTATTTACATAAAAATAATAGAAAATGTGGCTGTCTCAGGTATCCTATATTAAATTTATTCTTTATTGGGTATATACTTTACCCAGAAAAAAAAAGTATTTAAAAAATATATACCGGGTGTAACAAGACCACACAACACCCCATTTTTTTCTTAATTTTAAAAGTTAGAGATATCAAATAAGCTATTGATCTTTAAAACAAATCTAACTTTGTCTTTTATTTTCAAAAAAATATACCAAATATTATTAACTGCTGGGATCAAGTAACATCTAACAACGAAAAATTTCTGATTTTGGTTATTTGTCACCATCCAAGTGTAGGAGAGGGAGGGGCTCATGTGGACAGTAGGTGTATGTGGACACTTTAATTTCCGCGGTTATTTCAAGGTTTATAGGTTTGAAATAAATATCACAGATCTGTTACATCTATGTAATTTTTAATGCGTATATACCTGATGCGGTGTTAATTCTTGTTAGTTGAAATTTGTATTGTCAATGACTTATTGGTTGTTTACTACATGCTAAAGTAAATTTTTCGGGTTTTGGTAATTTGACTTATTCAGTTAAGTAGAACGTAAATCTTAACAAATTATATAATATATTTTAATGTACATGAAAGAAATTAGTGGGCTCTGCGCTGTACATTATAAGATATTTGGTAACAGTGGCAAATTATAGTGATTTAAGCTATAGATTATAAGGGACACAATAACTAATAATGTTAAAAATAAATTGGAAACGATTATAAATATTACAGACACGATTATATTTATTACAGGCACTATTATAAATTTACAGAAATTTTATTATATTATAAAAATTATTAGCACGGACAATAGTTAAATCTATTTAAGCTATAAATGCCATACTATTTGTTATATTTTATTATTCACTAAACAATTAAAGTATTTCATATAAATTTTTACACTGACTGCCATAATTGTAAGAGAAAGCCTTGTATTTATATAATAAGCGATTATAATTTGCTTGGTATGTGTGTTATAGCGCTCCTAGCTATAATTTTTTTTTCCGTGTACACGAACGTGTTTGATGTGTTATCCTTAATTTTGCTATAAAATTTTTAATTATTTAATTTAATGCGCCACTTAACCTAAAGTTGTAACATGGGGCACATGTGGAAAGCATCCTTTTTTGTGGACATTTTTATTTCCCACTACAAGCGACAAAAGTATTATTAGGAAGAGATGTAATTTTAAAGTTATCCAAACCATTGAAGTTAAAAGGGACAGCTAAAACTTCTGCAATGATTGAATTTTCTATCTGTTTAAAGAAGTATAACTATAACTTTATATAAGTTATATTATAACAATTTACATACATTAATAAGTTTCTATAAGTATAGTTTAGCTTCAGATAATAGTTTATAAACGTTTTTTGTTCGTTACAACTGTGACTATTATTTGTATAAACAATACCCTTTGATGTGTCCACATGCACACACACTTGTTGTGGACGAATGTACCTTTTTCTGATGCTCTTAATAAATATTTTGAAATATTTTCTAGGTCTGGTTTTTATTACATATTATTATTAACCCTTTGTTTCGTATAAAATTTATCTCACTTATTTTTTTATGGAAGTTAAGAAAATTGATGAGTTTTGAAAAAAAAATGTCCACATCCACCACCTCTCTCCTACATAATTTAGTATTCAAACGGGATTTTACGTACGAAACACAAAATGTTTAAATTTTTCTAGAAAAAGGTGCATCATAGAGACTTTAAACAAGAACACAATATTATTTATATTATTATTATAAAGAACCCTAAGGTTTTAAAATTTGATATAAAAGAAGTAAAAAGTTTAAACATAAAAAAAATATATAATTGTAGAGTGTACACTGTATAGGTTCTCTAGAGATCAAAGACAGAAAAGGAAGGAAATATTATACCAGCAAAAAAGATGGAGATGTCGTTTGATTTGTTCTGGTTTGAAATGCGAATAATTTGCTACTAGAAGCCTACTAGACAACTTTTTAGGGCTCTTCATTCATTTCCCATGCGACATAAACCATGCTCACCCTCTCCCTTTATTGACTTGCAGGAATTTAGTTCATCATGGCGGATTAAGATTGTTTTTCTTACCTACAAGCCAATAAGATTTAAATTTATGTTACCCATTTATTACTGACTATAAAACGCGTTAACGCCAAAGTATACATAGAGAAAAAATCTAGTATTTATTTGTGATACTCGTGTTAGATACTTGTTAAGTATAAAAATACATAATATGTTATTAATATATTAATAATTATATTAAATACATTAATACTTGATATAAACAAAATATATTATTTAACTAATTAAAAAAAAAAGTTCAATTATTATCTGATTTGAGTTAATTTCAAGAATTTATTTAATATAGCCGTCGCAATTACTATACTTACTAATCATCGTACAGAGTGATATTGGTAGACTGACAGTTTCGGGCTGCTGGCCCTCTTCAGTACCAAGAGTCAACTCTGCACGCTGATTAAGAAAACGTTTTTAGACTTTACTCGCAAAAGGAATATAGCCGTTAGATTGATGTAGGCTTGTGCGCCATCTATTGCTAGTTGTAGACAACTACTCATACCTCTCCTAGTCTGGAGACTTTGAATGGTAGCAAGTTGAAGACTTGTGTGTCTCAAGCACATAGTACCACTAACGAGTGGTTAGGCGTAGAATTATTAAGGACAGAAATTTTAATAATTTAGTCTTCAACTTGCTACCATTCAAAGTCTCCAGACTAGGAGAGGTATGAGTAGTTGTCTACATCTAGCAATAGATGGCGCACAAGCCTACATCAATCTAATGGCTATATTCCTTTTGCGAATAAAGTCTAAAACCGTTTTCTTAATCAGCGTGCAGAGTTGACTCTTGGTACTGAAGAGGGCCAGTAGCCCGAAACTGTCAGTCTACCAATATCACTCTGTACGATGATTAGAAAATAGATTGATGGAATAATAAATTAATATTTTTATAATTTTGTTTAAAATTAAAAATTTCTGTCCTTACTATACTTACGCCGTAAAAGGAGATAGCAATATAGTCGATATTTCTCTGACCCCTTACGTAAAAATCTGCTAAGGAAGATATATATATATTTGAACTACTATGATATTTGAACTAATATATTCTTAAATATAAAAAAAATTAAAGTTGTTTGTATATTATATTATTATGAAAATAAGAAAAACAAGTATATTCTGGTCAAGATGAGATGAGAAAATAGAATGAATAACACTTGTCTAAAATGCAGAGCACTTAAATAATAAAAAATGGAATTTCTGTTGTAAAGATTGTCAACTAACTGAGTTTCAAGATTAATTTATTATATTTAAATTATTATGTATTATTAACAGTGTAATATGGCATAAACTACCTCTTAAAGAAGTCCTAGAACCACTATAAAGTAGGTAATAAGTATAGGCTATTGTGCCTCTCACTTGCACGCATCCTGCCTTATGAAGCTTAAAACGTAAAGTTGAGAGCGCTCTGGCACATAGTAATAAATTATTACTTATTATAGTGCATATTTAATTATTTTTAGTATTATTTAAGTAGTATCTACTTGCAGACTTGCGATGTTTCATTTAAGTTTCTTTAAAACTCAATACCAGACATTTTATTAGTAATAAATTACACAGCCCTGCAAATTTAACTTTTTTTCTGCTTCATGGATGAGAATAGGCATATGATTTTGGATAATTTGAGTATGCTCATTTGGAATCTGACATCACGTCAGAATTTTGCTCAAATAAAATAATAGTAAAACAAAAATATATAAATATTTTTGATTACATGGTGGGAAAGAGAAGTTTAAACCCTTTACAATGTTTTGTTATAATTTATCAAAAGGCATATTTTTTCTCGCACCGCACATCTATTTTTTTAACTTACCAAAAAAAATGTTCCTATTTAAAAAGTTATAGTTAAAATACATTATATATTAGATACTAAATTATAAATTAAATAAGAATTTGTTTTTGGTTTGTTAAAAAATACATATTTATATATGGCGCAGTTACAAAAAGGTATATTTATGTATATAATTACTTAATTACAATGGGTTGTGTAATAAATCGTTATAGAGGGATGAATATTCTTTTTAACCTTGCAATAAAATATATGTTTTATTCATATTAAACTTTTGTTTTTTCAATTAAGCAAAATCATGACGTGATGGAAAAAACTAAGTATAGCATCGAAATCAGCATAGTCGCATTATCAAAAATCATATATTCGCGTGGGTGAAGCAGGACCTTGCAGGACGGTGTTATTACTCAAACCAAGCACCTTTAAGATAATATAAACAGGGCCGTAGCGAAGAAGATTTTTGGCCCTTTCGTGAAATATGCAACTTTCGTATTTTGAAGCCATGAAATACTCTAAAATAAAACTAATTTTAGCCTTTATTTGGACACCCTGTATATGATGCTAACTGCTTCTAAATGTAGAGTTTAAAAACAGTAAACTGTTTTAAATTTTACTAAACAGTAAAATTTCTTCCCCTACCTACCTACCAATATTAAAATAAATTTAATTTTCTGATTATGTACGTAATAGAAACTTTAACCCATATCATAAAGCTGTACATGTTTAGGGATATAATATTTTGTGAAAGGGTTGCCAACATTTCCGGCAAAACTTTGAAGGGGTGTAATTTCTAGTATATCGCCACGACAAAGTGTTTTAGCATGTGGGTACCACGGCGAAAATGGTGAAAACGAAAGGAAATAACTAGAAAATAAGAACGAAAGAATATAGTTTGTTATTCTAAAATGATTACCTCCATCCGAGCTCTAGTTATTATAAATCAACCAACTCAACCAACAAATATGAAGTTTTGCTTTTCCATTTTGAAAATTTTCAAATTTTTTTAATTTTCGGAAAAGCCTTACACTGGCAAAAATTTTCAATTTTTTGCTTATTTTTACGTTTTATGACGTTTTATGTCGATAAATCAATTTCAAGCAAAAAAATTGTCGCTCGGTAGGTCGATCGATCGATCGGTCTGTCCGGGAAATCTTTTATGCACGATAACTTAAGAACCCTTTAAGCTAGAGACTTGAAATTTGGCATACAGGTATGTTACCAAAAGTTCTCGCTCGGGATTGTTTTTGGTGAACATTGGAAGCGGCAAGGGGCAAAATATATTTTTTACAAAATTTGAAAATTGCTTTATAAGGGTTAACCGGTTATTAAGGTTGGTGAAATTGAATCTGATAATAAAAAATTTCCACCACTCCATTCCCGCCGGGATGAAAGGGGCAAATATTTTTAAATGTTTTTAATATTTTCGTCAAAATTGTATATTGGGACTTTTTAGGTTGCTGAAAGTAAATAATAATAAAAGAAAATCACCACCTGACGGGTGGGGGATAGTTTTTTTGGAAAATTGATATATTGGGGTTTTTTGACGTCGCTAAAACTGAAACTTCAAATAATTTTTTTAAATCCACCCTCAGAGGGGGGTAGTTTTATTGAAAATTGGTATATTGGGTTTTAAAGGTTGCTGAAAGTGAATCTGATAATAAAAAATCTATTTCAAGCACGGAGGTGAAAAATAGCAAAGCTTTTTTACTGGGCAGTGTTTTGGTTAATTAGAAGTTTTATCAGTTAGCTGAGCGTTTGTTAAAGGTCCTTAATACAATAAGAAAAAAATCAAGGCAAGAGTCGAGAGTCGAGATTTCTTTAAGAGTCGAGACTTCCTGACTCTCGAATAAATTTTTGTACTTTTCATACACCTACTACATAAAAGTTTTAATTACCTATTGTTAATAACTATTATAATAGAAACTTGTCTGGTCTACTGTGGGGATGTTTTGACGTGTGACACTAAAGTCAACTAACCGTGCATATTATAAAGAGCCTTAAAAATCGAGACTCGTTGTGAGAGGAGAAGTTAATCGTCGAGAGTCTCACTAAACGAGACAAGAAGTTAATCGTCCAGAAATAGTCAGGACAAAATAAAATAAAATAGTCAAGAAACTATTTCTTGAATCGAAAATCGAGACTTTTGATAAACGAGACAAGCTTTTTTTCTCGACTCTCATGAAACGCTAAACACAATAGAGTTTATAATAATTGATAACACAGGCCCACAAAAACAAAAGTTGTCTGTGCTGGGTATGAGACCCACATATTCTTATGTAGATATTTTGGGATGCTAAACACGAGTGTCGTAAAAAAGACACTTCATGGGCTCATTTTTTTGCTACACTGAAACTACAGATAAGATTTTCACAATTTTTCAATGTAGCAAAAATATGAGCCCTTGGCAGATTCGTTATCATCCCATCCCAAAATACATTTCCCACCTATTCTTATGTATTTTGGGATGATGAACAGGCATCTGTCATAAGGCATTTCATGGGCTCATTTTCTTGGTACACTGAAATAATGTGAGATTTTTACCATTTTAGACTTTTTTTTAGTGTATCAAAAAAATGAGCCCATGAAGTGCCTTTCTATGACAGATTTTTGACATCTCAAAATACATAAGAATAGGTGGTCCCAACTCCAGCACAGACATCTTTTTTTTGTGGGCCTGTGTAATGGGTTAAGTCGTAGTGATAGACTATTACTACGACCCACCTACTATTACTGATAGTGGGAAAAATATTACACTCGCCAAATCAGGAAAAAAGCTACTGTTAATTTCGTTTATTTTTTATGTTATTGTTCCGTTCTTAGTGCCTGGAAATAACTTACGTTATCTGTAACATACCGTACGAAAGGACCATTTGAAAATAGTTCTGGTAATTTCCGTAAAACAAACACTTGTTATAACATAATAATATAATATGAGATAAAACTTTGCCTTTTGAAATTAACCCTTCAAATAAGATATACTATGAATTTAAAATAGAAGTATAATGGCCTAGTTGACACACTGAGTTAGTAGCTCTTTCCTAATGTTTAAAAAGTTGGTAACCAAATGAATCTCCAAATTGATTCCTTTATGTACAGTTGGATCCGAAAAAAAAAGAGAATATCTAGTTGTGTAAATTGAATAATTGTTTACAAACAAAGCGGTTGTCAATGTTGACAATATTTGTCAAAATTATTTATAATTATTATAAAGTACATAATCAATAAAGGATTTAAATTAAGTAAGCTAAATGATTAAGAAAGTTTAAGCTATTGGGTTATTGGAAGCAGGATGTGAGCAAGTAGACTTGGCAAAGTTTAATAATTCAGAGAGTTTTGTTAAGATTAGAAAAAATGGATACAGGAGGAAACAGTTAAAAGGCGTGCAGGCTCGAGAAGAAGGAAGTGAAAATTTACTTAATTATTTAAGAGAACACCCTTTACGAGATGCGGTGCAGGCTATAAACGATAAAAATTTTACTGGGTCCAAACCACCGCCTGCCGCCGCATCGATAATTCAGAGATTGGAAACTTTTATGCAGCAAAAAAACCTTTTTTAAATAAAAATCATAATTTCCATAAATTATATATTTCATTACTAAATAATAATTAAATATTCTAAATGTTTTTTCAGTTTACTATTTATTAGGTATATCTGGACCCCTGAGGTAAACAACACCATGTCACCTAATTTTTCAGGAGAGCAAGTTTTTGATTCTTTTTTAACATTAAATGCATGTTCTAGGGGCTCTCCATTAATTTTGTAAAAAAGAAGGAACATTAACATAAAAATAACCATCTTGGAGAGACTTCTTGCTTCTGCAGATCAAGAACCCTTATATTTGATAGTTTTCTATTTCTTCATATAACAGCAGTTACTGTTATTTAACATTATTCGCATTCACGCATTATCACGCATTATCTGTAATAACTTATTAGAGACTGCTAATAAACTTAAAGAAAAACGAATAATATGTCAAATTATTCTAACCTCTTTCTTAAAATCTTACTTAAACTATAAAATAATGAATAAAATTGACATTTTGGCATATTTAAAACTTGCATTGTTTGTGGGTCCAACTGTATATTATAATTTGTGGTTGTAGTATTTGCATAAAAAAATACATTAAAAATATTCAGAACAGTACAGTATTTTGTTTGATTTTAAGAAATGTTAAAATAATTTTTTTTAAAGTCAAATTTTAAGTTAATATATTTCAGTTCCGCGTCTGTGATCTTCATTAAGGAATGACTTAAAAATAAAAAATTAAAATAACTAAAAGTAGGTAAATTCACATTTAGGTATTATTAAGAGAACCTCTACGAAATCTAACTAACTCATCAAATACTTCTTGGTGTTATAATAAAGTAATCTACTATCCATGCCTGAAATAGACTGCAGTGACTCATACCTAAAACGTATTATGCTGCCGAATTGGTATCATCCTCGCCTTTTAGCACACGTTCGCAAATGAGTCACTGCAGTCTAATTCAGACACGGATAATATGATACGATTTTAATATGAAAACAAGCGCATGATAACCAAACTAATTTAACTTTTTTATGTAATACTAGAATTCTTTATAAAACAATTTTTGCCTAATAAATCTAACTAATTAGTTGTAAATGAAAATATATCAAACTTTTTTACATTTAAACCATTTTACAGTATGAAATGCTTGTTTTTTGCATTTTTGTTTAGATTCCTATAGGTTTAAATATATTATTGTTAAGTATTGAATATGTTCCTATTAAAACAGCAAAAACAAAACACAAATTTTCCGTATATGAGTGTCGCATTAATAAAATTATGTTCCTTTGTAAAGTAAAATGGTAGTTATTGGTTTTTGCCGTCATTAGTTGCGCTTGAAAACAAAAGGTAGGCTCGCTCATTGCCTAGTATGACAACAATATTGAAGAAACAATAGTTCGTACCTGAGAATAGCGTTACATCGGAAAATCAGGGTAAGCATTGGTGGGTGGAGATGGGGTCGCACAGAGGGCAGTTTTCTAAATATTGAAAAAAAAAAACATAAATAAAAATAATTTCAAATGGTCAGATAGCATAATGTTATTCTATTTTTCCTACGATCCCCTATGAAAACGACATTTACCACACTCTCTAGTTCTTTAGAAAACGCATTAAACAGTTTGAGCTTCCATAATATGCTGTAATAAATATAAAACCAAGAAAAATAAATGTAAATAAAAAACATATTTCCTGTTGACATACATATATAAATTTGTATGCTATTTTGTGTTTTGCTTTCCTCAAAAATTCTCGGAATAATTAATAAAAATTAGAAAATATTAAAATTTAATTTAATTTAATGAAGAATTCTTAAAGTTTAAACTTTTTTGGGATCTTAGGAAAAATAGTGTACATAACTCGTTGGAAAGTGTATTTCTTACACTCGTGGGGTTTCCAACGTTATACATCCTATTTTAAATACATAAATACAATGTTTATATCTGTAATTTTATGTAGAAAAGTTCAAACCTATCGAAATGTCACAATTTAGAGAAAATAAATTTTTTAATTGAATACCCTCCGATACCCCAAAAACCTAACCTATAATATCATACTACGGGAAAAAATCATTTATTTTTATTCTACATTCTAAACTTATGAGATTAAATACCGAATCTTCCAAAAAGTTGTATATTTCTTCATTGTTTCATATGCTTCTAATTTATTAAAAATATTGGCACTGCTTTAAAACTTAGAAATTGATATCAAAAAGTAGTACCATTGTGCGGTTTTCGGAATGAAAACAGGCAATTCTACGCCGCATGACATATAATGTGAAATGATAAGCTCTTTGTGTAATAGTTCTATTGCATAATAGTCTCGCTACGAGGCGCTTATCAGAAAATGACTCATAACAACTGACAGACGCGAACAGGAAATTGGAATAAGAAATTTTGGGGCGTAAAATGAAAGATAGTAGTCCTGTAATTTCCTTTCCAACCAGTGCCGCGACGGTATTTATCGCACCGCAGGAGGGTTGCAAATTTAATATGATATATAATAACCTTCAATAAATATTTTTTATTGATTTATTCAACTCTTGCGACTTTATGCAAGTCTTTAATAAACTAAGACAGAAGTAATTTTTATAAATAATGCGTCCCAAATTTTATAGGTTAACAAACATATTTTACACTGAACATAGGTAAAATATGGTTTTCACGAAATTTAAAAAAATATATATATATTTTTTTGTTTTAGAACGTTACAATGATCTTTATGAATTACCAAATTAATAATTATTATTAATAATAAAACATAAAACTCAGACTACAATGTTGTCATATATAATTACACAAGAGGCCGAGAATTATGCGGGAAAAATCGCTGTTTTTATGAAAATTAGCTGTCTGGAAATAATTACGCCCCTGAAGGGCGATGCCCCTGGATTAATTATTTCCTTTGACAGCAAATTTGAATGAAAACTGTGAATTTTTACCGATAATTCGAAGAATCATGTGTAATTCGGAAGATTATTTTTTAACGATTTATAATATGTCAAACCAACTTTTATAGTTTTTTCATTTCAAAATGATATGAATTGTTTTATTACTTACCCTAATTTATTATTCCATCAATCTATTTTCTAATCATCGTACAGAGTGATATTGGTAGACTGACAGTTTCGGGCTGCTGGCCCTCTTCAGTACCAAGAGTCTTACTTACCCTAATATTTTTACAGGCATATTGTTTAATTTACCTTTACCTTTTTTGTCTATTTTTAAATTACAAATTATGGTTCTGTCAATAGTTCAGTCACTTACTGCAGTACTGACTAACGCGGTACTGCGTAAGGCTTGCAAGCATGTTCATAAAAGTCAACCTATAAAAACGGTCACTACATTTTAAAAAAAACAATATTTTGTGGTGTTTTTTGGTAAATAATAAAGTAATAACAATAATTATAAATAGTAATATATTCATATTTAATTATTAATTAGTTTTAGGTATGAAATCGTGTTGTAAAAGAGAAATACTGAAAAACAAAATACTACAGCGGTTCTTACTAGAATTTTCTAGAATAGAAAATTCCCGATATAACTGTAATATGATTGGACAGAAATAAACACTTGGCCAGAAATATTGTTAAATGATTGGTTGATAAAAACTTTAAAAAATAATCATAAGGATTTATTTGGAAATTATAATTATCATTCATGCTTATTAAATTAGTTTATCCAATACATACAGATAATAAGACAATTACCAGCTTTATTTTAAATAAATAAACTCAATAATAATCCCCGCGTGGCTTTTACTTTATTGAGTGGATCATTATTTATTTTACCCACTCAACTGTCACTTGTCAAATTATTTTCTTGTTAATGTCATTAAAATTTTTAATAAAAATATGAATTCCTAAGTTATTTATTGGATAAAACCTTGTATGGCACTCATGGGTAAACCGATATTGCCCTCTCAAAAATTAACCTGCTTGGCTGACGCTTCGCAAGTTAATTTTCTCATGGGCAATATCTTACTTTACCCACTAGTACCATAAATAACTATTTCTTACTCAAAACCTTGGGCGTCTTAGCGTATTTGAGAGCGTTAGAAGATTTGGGCTAACGCTAGAGTTTAGTCGCTTTTATCACATGTTTTTGATTTTAATGTTTATTTTGTCTCCACTCTTTTTTTTTGCAGAAACCGTCATCGCAATGACATCCAAATGGAATATTGTGACATTTATGAGCTACCTTTTAAATCAAAAGTGTATTCAATTAATTGTTAGGTATTCAATTGATTGATAAATATTCATGAATTTCAATTAGTGTTGGTGTGATCAAATAGAATGTTTCAACTAAGGCTTGCTATGCCTTCTGAGCAATGAGGGGCGCCGGCCTTAACCGCGCAGCAAATACCGCGTCGGCCACTACAGCGCTGACAAATACCGCGCTGACAAACACCGCACACGTTGTTTACCGCGCCGACCAATACAGCGCGTGTCATTTACCTCGCATAAAAATAAAATATTTTGGTTTGGTTGTTTTTAGGAATCAATAAAATTAAAGTTTTTTTTTATTTATCGACGAAAAGGTTTTTTCTGTTGGATTTACTTACATGTTTTTTACGGCATTTTTTAGATTTTTATATTCTATATTATTTTCAAAATTATATTTAGTGTAGTAGTAAAAACGAACGAATAATGTTTATTGAATTCATTAAAAGTAAACAAGGCAATTACTTGGCTTTATACAAAAATTACATGTATCAAAAAGAGAGGAATATTAAAGATAAAATAATATGGAAATGTACCAAATACGACAGTATAAGATGTACAGGTAGAATACATACAATTAATAATAATGTATTAATGGAAATAGAACATTCACACATAGCAGATACCACAGAAATTGAGTCCAGTAAAATATTAAATGATGCTAGAAAAACTCAATAGAAACAGTGGAAAATCCACAAGTAAAGGTCCGCGCGGTATTTGACAGCGCGGTATTTGCCAGCGCGGTATAGGCCACGCGCGGTAAACAACATGCGCGGTATTTGTCGGCGCGGTAACAGACGCGCGCTATTGGCCGGCGCGGTATTTGATGCGCGATAATGACCCCTACCCGCAATGAGGTTCTTGACAACAAAGATCATCAAAGCTATTTCTTTCCAACAGTTTAGCAATGTAAAGAAGACAAAGTAATCAGAGTAGCCAATATTACCAATAAAATTTATTTATATTTACCTTATAGCTTTCAACACTAATTTAATTTTATATTATTCAGTTAAAAATGTAAGTTAATAATATGTATCCAATACCAAAATTGTTGCTTAACTCACTGTCATTTGGATTCTTTTTGTTTATACTATTAATGCAATCCGTTCACAAAGACTGGAACTTACTGTCATTTATAGATTTTTGTGTTTTTACATACTACTATCTCTATCTGTTCACAAAACTGGAACTTTTAGTGTGGATTTTTACCTAGAACAGTTTAGTGACGTTTTCAATAAATGGACTTGCCTGGAAAAATGTCCCATTGACAAGCTTTATACTAAAAAGTACACGGTAAAAATAAATTACATTAAATTACATAGTCCGTAAATGGTAATATGTTGCCATAGACCGGAATGGTAAAAATTACATAGTCCGTAAGGTAATGTTTTGCATAGACCGGAACAGTAAAAATTACATAGTCCAGAATGGTAATATTTTGCATAGACCGGAACGGTAAAAATTACATAGTCCAGAATGGTTTGGACTTTTTGACATAGAGACTTGAAATTTGAAAAAAAATATTTACTAAGAAAATATTTGTTCCAAATTACAAGTCTCTGTGTCAAAGCTTTTTTGAAATATCGTAGGGTAAAGTTCATTTGGTTTAATAAACCAAACGATTTACACACTTAATACGAGTATAAACTGCTTACATCTTTCTTTAAAGATCTATTGGTTGATAAATATCGTAATTTATAATGAATGTAAATTTTAAGCCACAAATAAAGCATTTAAATATCGTACATAAATAATATTTACCTTTTTTACACTTTTAACACTTTAACCTAGCAGCATGCGTCGCTATCTTTTTAACAATAACAATATTAAACGGTCCGTCTTATGATGCGACGCCTTCTTGGTTAATGTCCAAAGCGCACGCGCGTCTTAAAATAACATAGCCAGACATTGTAAAATCATATAAAAATATGTAAATCAATGTAAATATATTTTTTACATCATTTTACATTCTTTTACATTATTTTACATTATTTTACATTCTTTTACATTCTTTTACATTATTTTACATAAATTCATAAATTATGCATAGTTCAGAATAGTAAATTTACTATTTCGTACTATGTAAATTCATGTATTTTTACATTATTTTACATGCAGTTTTTACAGTGTAGATGCAAATTTACCCTAATAGAACGTAATATGTTTTTAGATTGATAATTTGACAGGGATCCTTTAAAAAAGCGTTTAAAAATCTCGTACACACTCTCGTGTAATAATTAATGGAAACATTTGTTTCGAGTTTAAACAAAAAGACCTGAAAATACTTTACGAGCATATTAAGTCGCGCAGAATAGTTAGAGTTCGTTGATTAATACGTTATTTTGACGTGAAGCGGTGTAAGACTATTAGCTAAAGACTCCACTAATGATCAAGACGCGTTGGCATATTGGCGTTTCTCTTCCTCGAGATGCATGTGTTTTGTTTTTCTGGTTGTGATATTTTTAGAGTACGGTACATCCCGCAACATTAAAGTTATATGTATTATTTGTACTCACGTCAAAAAGGGTTTTTCTATGTATATGTAAAGGTACTTACTGATAACATACATTTTCCTACCCACAGTTTGGTATAAAAAAGACAAAATTATAAATTTCGGTACGGATAGTAGATTTTGATTTTACCTATTGGTACTGGAATTTAACCTAAATCGATTATATCATTAGTAAAATTTTATCTTTTATTTTAAGTGTATGAAATAGTGTACCACGTATTATGTTTATTGATGTCATTTTCTATGGGGTTGAGATACATACACAGTTAATTTCTTGTTAATTTTTTTTTTAATAAAGCTTTTAGTCATTTACTTTATTAATAAAATAAGCTAGGTATAAATTTGAAATTCTTTTAAGAAAAAACAATGTTCATCTTACCTAGCCAAAAATATATAAAAACATGCATAAAAGGTACAAAAACATCTATAAGAAAACATTTATAAATCTAAAACACCGTAACATAACGTTCACTTTTAACGAGAAAATATAAACATAATATTAACAATAAAATTACAAAAACAAGTGTTTAAACATGAAGTATAAATCAATAATAAATGTCAAAAAGTTTGAGACTTTTAATGAACCCCTAAGTGAATTTGCAATACTTTGACTTTTGACCTCAAAAAACGTTATTTTCATACTGAGGATGAGGATGAGGATAAGGTGCTATTTCGCCTTTAAATTCGGATTAAGCGCCTCAGAATACATATAAATACGATAGACCCCTAAAATAATCCGGACCTTTTTTCTTTTTGTGTGGCTGTGTAATTAACTTTTGGTCTTATCGCCAAATATGTCGATATAATTTTGATTTTCATTAACTTGATAATTTGTTCTTAATTTACCAACAAGGCCTTTTCTGGCATTTATACTTAAATGTGTATGATCGTTCTCTTTTTGGGCAGTGTCATTTTTCATACTTAAAACATTAAAAGCAACATTTAACTTGATGTATTGGGGTATTTTTCACTATCACGAAATTCAAAGGGTTATTTTTCATATGATAACTTTGTATTAGGTACATTCCATTATTTTTGCTTCTAATTTATTTGGTCTATATTTTGTGAAAAATGAAGCAGTGAAACAATACTTACACTATAATAAAAAGTACCTACCGAAAAAAGGTCTAATTCTTGTTAGTTTATCACGTCCCCTTCTCCACGAAATTACTCAGTAGACATTTTCAGATGAATCGGCAAAAATCAAATCAGTCGGTCCTGTGATGACCCTTTTTTTAGGCATCACTCTTATTTTTGGGAGAAAAAAATAAGATTTTGAGTCCGAAAATCTATTCTCTAAGGTTCCCACCAGTCAGGGAAATCAGTGAAGTCAGGGAAAAGTCAGGGAAATTGAAACTGAAACCTGGAAGTCGGGAAATTTGGCCATTTAATTAAAAAATTTAGGGAAAATAGCAATGTTAGTTAGGACGTTTTAACTAAGGAGGGCAGCACACTTCCCCCACGTTAAAAAACTCGGTTCGCCTTTGGTTATAATTCAGTATTTATTGCTTTATTAACTTTTGCATTGTAATAGTCTTAATGATTAATAATTATTTTATAATTATTATAAAATAATGTCTTACTTCAATAAATTAACCGAGACTATAATTACACTAGATTACAAATTACAAATTATTTAGCGCGCGAGTTCTTTTCATTTTTTTTTACGTATTTTTACCTGTTGAATCTGAATCTTGCTTAAAAACTTGTGTCGGAGAATTTTCGGGATCGAATTTAACACCAAAAATTAAAAAAAAAATAAATTAGGCGGGTGCAAAGTGGCTGCAAAAAGTTAATGAAAATATTTATAATAATAATAATATTTAATAATTTATTCTTAAAATGTAAAAGAATGTAAAATAATGCAAAAGAATGTAAAAGAATGTAAAATAATGTAAAAAAATATATTTACATTGATTTACATATTTTTACATGATTTTACAACGTCGGGCTATGTTATTTTAAGACGCGCGTGCGCTTTGGACAATGAGACGGAACGTTTAATATTGTTATTGCGACGCATGCTGCTAGGTTAAAGTGTTAAAAGTGTAAAAAAAGGTAAATATTATTTATGTACGATATTTAAATGCTTTATTTGTGGCCTAAAATTTACATTCATTATAAATTACGATATTTATCAACAAATAGATCCTTAAAGAAAGATGTAAGCAGTTTATACTTGTATTAAGGGTGAAAATCGTTTGGTTTATTAAACCAAATGAACTTTACGCTACGATATTTCAAAAAAGCTTTGACACAGAGACTTGTAATTTGGAACAAACATTTTCTAAGTAGTAAATATTTTTTTTTCAAGTCTCTAAGCGTTCTTGAAATATCGTAGTGATTAAGTTGTTTTAAAAGCACTTTTAATATGACTGTATGTTAATTTTTTAAAAAATTATTAAACACAGCATTAGTATTGTAGGCAAATATAAAAAAATCGTTCAAGCTGATCGTTTTTTTACGTTTGTTTTTATAATAAAAAGTCTATGCAAAATATTACCATTCTGGACTATGTAATATTTAGCATTCCGGTCTATGCAAAATATTACCATACGGACTATGTAATTTAATGTAATTTATTTTTACCGTGCAGATTTGAATTGAGCGAGTAAAAATACGTAAGAAAATGTTAATAAGAACTGGCGCGCAAAATCGTTGTAAACTAGTGTTATCAGACGATAAAATTAAAATAATCAATTACAAACTCGACATTGCAAAAAAAGATTTTGATTAATGAATTTGTTAATTTAGAATTTTATTTAGAATAAGCTTATGAAATTATTGCAATGTTCAATTATAGAATAATTAAGTTTGCTGTTGATTGTGAGAAATGCAATAATTTATTTCATTCAAAAGCATAGAGAAAAACGTCCTTTATATGCATTATCAAAAGTTGCAAAATCTATTATTTTTGTTTAAACGTTTACTACTTTTAAAGTTAAAAAAGATTTTCATTTTTAACCAAGGTTAGAAATGAATTCATATCTAACCTGTTTTTTGGATTTTGTTTATACCTCATAGATGGCGAAACTATAAACAGCTGTGGTTTTCGAAAAAAATAACCTAACATTTTTGTTTATTTCTACGAAAAACAATAAGAAATATATTTTTTTATATATTATATGGTTCATACCGAGACTAATAATAGGAAATAACAACTAGCCACTTATTTAAATTCTTATTTATAAATTTATAGTGACGTTAGAATTCTGCAAAATTTCTGTAGAAGATCATTTAAAATGGTATTTTTCATTATTTTTCTTTTAAGTTAATATTATAATTTACTATTTCCTGTCGGGTCACCAAAAAGTTAAATTAAGCTTTTTTTAATCATACATAACTCGCAAAAGTTACTATTAGATGCATTTTGTTATAATTTTGTTTAAGTTAATTTAATAATTTACTATTTTCTGTCCGGTCACCTAAAAAATAATTTTTTTTAAAATCATACATAACTGGCAAAAGTTACTATTAAATGCATTTTGTTATGATTTTTTAAGCTAATATTATAATTTACTATTTTCTCTCACCAAGATGTTAAATTTTAATTTAAAAAGGTTATTTTTAAAAAATTATGCTTAACTAACCTATATTTTTTTACTGTTTTATTTATTTATTAAAAAAAAATATTACTTTATAAATTTATTACTAGCGTTAAATACGTATAGGTAGATAATATCTAAAAAACCTACTTATCTTAAAGATATCTTTCTTTGAGATAAGTAGGCTGTAAAGTCCTATATACATTAGGAAATCAATAAAAAAAAATATATCAAATATTATTTTTAGATGCTTTTAAGTAAAACATATTGTAATTTCAAATTTTTGGTTACAATCCATAATTTCTTGTTTTTTTTTATTTGCTATATTTTTAACATGTTTTTTTCGAACACCCTTTTTATATAAGGGAACGTTCAAGTATTACGTAACGCAAATTGTACCAAAATTCATACACTCCATACCCCGGTTCTCGCGTTATTATAGATTATAGAGATTTCATATTTTGGATACCCCCCTAATAGGGGGTGTGTTAGGGGGAGGTAGGCAAAATATATAATCTCTACAGCCTTGAATAACGCGAGAACCGATGTATGAAGTGTATGAATTTTGATACATTTTGCGTTACGTAATACTTGAACGTTCCCTAATATTAACTTGTTTTATTAAAAATGTTAGAAATTTATTGTAGTCCAATGATATTTGGGCTTGGTACAATTTACTTTTTAATATATATACGGATATCCGTAGTATTATACTTTTGTCCATCTAGATTACTATCTTAGACCAGTCTGCAGAGGACCGGTCTGAGTGAAAATCGACTAGGCCTTTCCGTAAGGCCAGTCCGGCCCTGCCTGTGTACCTATGTAAATAAGGTTTTCAGGCGACAGAATAACTATATGTAAATTGACAGTCTTACAATTTACATAAATAATTATTAAAATTGCTATTAAAATAAGCAAAATAAATACCTACACAACTCAGAAATTATATTTTATATACCCATTTATTTTATTTGTGTCATTTACATAAATTGAACATTTCTCCATATTCTACAACAAATTTAACATTAAATGTTTAATTTCACACTAGGTATTTCTTGAACATAAACATAACATTTTTATTTTAAAATAATGTGTTTATTACAAAGCAAAAACTTACCTACCCACATTAGTACTTGACCATGGAATTGTTAGATTTAAATTTAAGTTTAAAAAAGACAGGGTAAATAAAAGCGGGAAGCCTCCCCCCAGAACGAGCAGTAAGGGGCGACAAAACAAGCAAATATGTGGGACTTAAAAATGAATATGCAGGACAATTTTAAAGGAATATATCTTCTGTAGGGCCCTGTGGGTATCTCCCTACATGTAGGGATAGGTTCATAAAAACAAAAAGTTAAAAAAAAATCAAGTTCTTCTTAAGTTTTTCTTTTGAACAACGTAAAAAAAAAATTAAAAAAAATGCAAAAAAAAAAAAATAATTAAAATTTTTTTTTTCGGAAAATGTTTTTAAATATCTTTAAAAAAGTCTTTTCGATTTTTTAAAAGTTTAACCACCCATAACTTTTTTATTTTGAGGGGGAATTATTTTCAATTATCTCATAAAACTTTATTTTTCCCCAAAATTTTAAGTCGATCTGATAACACAGCTGCAGCTGTGTACACATATGTACAAGCCAGTAAGGATTTTGTGATCGCATGTTTTTTTTTCTGGCTTAGTTAAAACCCACTAACTGCCAAAAAAGCATTTTTTTTTTCATCACGTATATTTTTCAGCGATAATTATATTATATTATGAATAGGGCTAAGCCATGCCAAATATCTCATTCTTTAAAATAAAGTGTAGAATTTTTAAGTTATGAACATTGGTCTACATAACCATAATCAAGAGAAGCCATTTGACACAATTTTAGAAAGATCGAAACAAAATTAAAATTTTGGACCACCACTAATAACGCGGATTTTTTTTTAATTTTTCGTAATTTTATTCGAAATCAGCGGTATCAAAAATAGTCGTATGCAATTTTGTCCCTATTTTTCCTGGCCCACTGCACTGCACTCGCCTGCTAAAATTATCAGCTGGGTCATCCCCCCCCCCAACGAAATGACTCGGTTGGTTATTTTAGCAGACGAGACGGCAAATTTGAGAGGGTACGGCAAAATTTTTAGATGCGATAATTTTTTGTTTAGGGAACGTTCAAGTATTACGTAACGCAAATTGTACCAAAATTCATACAATTCATACCTTTGTTCTCGCGTTATTTAAGGCTTTAGAGATTTCATATTTTGGCTACCCCCCCCCCTAATAGGGGGTGTGTCAGGGGCGCCCTATTGAAAATGACGGGTCTGCGCGGGTATAAATGTTGCATAGACCGGACTTGAGCAGGTGAATTTCATCCGCTCAAGTCCGGTTTATGCACCATTTATACCAGCCCAGACCCGTCATTTTCAGCAGGGCGTAGCCAAAATATGAAATCTCTATAATATATTATAACGTGAGAACCGTGGTATGAAGTGTATGAATTTTGGTACAATTTGCGTTACGTAATACTTGAACGTTCCCTTAGTCAATTTTTGTTTGGATTTGGCATATATTTTTGAGCAGGCTTTTTTTTAGTCATCAAAATTTCTGCCAGGGGTAAAGCTTTTTTTCAAGGTGTCTTGTAGTCGGAAAATTTTATGCGAGTCGGCAAAATTTTTAAATGTGATGAGCTTTTTGTTTTGTCCTTAGTATTTTCAGAGACAAAAAAAAACAAAAACAATCCCCAGTCAGCAAATCTTACCTTCACACCCCCACGACAAAAACCTGACCGTATTATATTATAATAGAGTTTGTGTGTTTAACACAAATATAAAAAAAAATTATTTGTAACGACATAAAAAAAAGCAATAGACCAACAATTTCGCAACTTTTAAAATATAACCCAGATTTTCCAACTGTTTACGCCCTGCTAATATGGCATTTTTCAATTTTTTTAAACGAACTTTTTGCGTTAAGTTACTGTGAGATTTGATTCAGACTAAATATTTAATAAATATAATTCGTTCAAAAATCTACGAAATCTACGAAAATGTAAATATTATGTCAACGAATTTTTGGTATTTTCAGAACAAACACACCACCTATTTGAACTATGCCATCGATATATTAATTTTATGGTGTCAAGTTTAAAATAGAATACGTATCTCCATCTAGTAACAAGTATTTTCAGTTCTAACAGTGGAATCTAGGTAGTCCACTAACATTTTTGAATAGCGCCATCTACAAATCCACACCCCTTTTAGGTGCGTGTTCTGACATCTATTCTTAGTTGTTAAAACTAATAACCGTTTTAAAATAGTTTGGCTATTAAGATGGAGAGGACGCAACTAACTTGTTACAGATTTCTGTTTGACGGATTATCGCGTAAATTACAGGGAACATAGTTACCTACAGATTAAGAAGTTTAACGAGTGACATTTGTCAGATATACGACACTTCATGAAAAACAACAATAAAAATTACCAGTTTAAAAATAAGTAACAAAATCATTGAAATGAAATGTCGTTCCGAGCGAAAGTGTTGAATTTAGGTGAAGTAGTGCTGCGAGTGCCTCCGCTGTTTGTGATCGATGAAATACTAAAAATTGGTCTCGGACTTAACGAACTGACTGAGCATGATTTATCAAATTTCGAAGACCGATACGAAAAACTGGAAGAACAGTCGGTTAATTATACATCAAATGTATTCTACGAACCTGTAATATATAGATTTGTAATTATTTCCCTAGCAAGGTTGCTGCTCAGTGTGTTAGGTTAGTATAACTTATCACTTTCTTTACCATAGTACCATACTAATTTGTAAGTTATTATTGAGTAATATGTATCTGAAGGTAACACATCATTAAATCTTACGAAATAGTTTTAAATTTGCTATATACAAGATACAATATAAGTATAGTCTACTGACCAATTGATCTACATTTATTTGTAAAAAAATAGATCATGTTATTTTTATAATGACCTTAGAACAGCTGGTTGATATTCTACCTATATAAACTTTTAAATGCGTGAATTTACAACAAATAATATAAATGTAATTACACCAATTACAGAGAATAAAACTAATCAATAGTGAAAACAATCAATAGTTTTTAAACTTGTACCAAACCAGTCTTTGTTTAGGGGGAAACAAATAATATATCTCGTAATATATTAAACCATTATTACAAGGGGTATAAGGTGGTCCATATATTATGTAGCGCAAATTGTACCAAAATTCATACACTTCATACCCTGTTTCTTGCACTATTAAAGTCTGTAGAGATTTCATATTTTGGCTACTCCCCCAAATAGGGGGGTGACCATCACAGCCAGCTTTTAATCACCTATTGATAGTCTATTAAAGAGCTGGCAGCTGGGTTTGCTGGGTTATTTCCAACCATCAAGTCTTGAGATGCTTCAGGACCTGCTTCTAACTATAGTCCGTCCAATTATGCAAGATAGTAGTTTAAAATTCCCGGGATATTTAAGGTACATCATTGGTTAAAAAGTTGTACCTTTTAACATATATAATACTGTGACATTTTTTGTCTATGACAATGAATTATGGTCATTAAAACTAATAAAAGAAGAGAAAGTTACATAAAAAAATGGTTATACTTAATTTTATTTTGTATGGTATTGAAAAAGGTACTTTTTTTATGTATTCTTCATACACTCACACTAAATTAGCAAATTCTACATATTGTACAAACGTAAATTATATTGAACACAAGGATAATGTCAAATTTTTAAGTTACAATTACAACTTAAGGCCTATCCAGAGACTCGCTTAACAAGCATTACAAGATACATGACGACACATCAAGCCAATCCTGGCATTGCATTCTTATGTACTATGCTTGTTATGCGAGTCTTTGGATAGGCCCTTTTCAGGAAAACAGTACTGACATCTGTTAAATTTTTGATACACTACAATTTATGCATAATTTTGCTATTTATGCGCTCTGTGGTGTAAAACGGGCCGCGTCCCTTACTATCTTGCATAACTGCATGGAGTATAGAAATTTTAAATTAAAACTTGCCAGAGACTAGAAATTATTCTTTTTTATGGAATTAGTAGGGTAGTAATTTAATAATTGACTCATTTATATGATTAAGAACTTATTCTTGTTTATATGTAATTAATAAAGTTGTAAATAAATACCTTATTAATTGTTTAAAAAAGGATAATTTGTTATACCTGTCAAGTGGTCATTTTTCAGATACAATGTTTCTGAATTTACAAGGCAATATTTTAAATTATTATTATTATTATGCCTGATAATGAATGGCAAATTTTTAAAAGTTTAACTTATTTTGGGTAAATTTATATTATTTTATATTATAAGATAAAGAATCTATTTTGGTTATACATAAACTTAAAATATTTTTTAATAAGTAAGTAGGTAAATAAACTATATAATTTATAAATTATACTTGATAATACCTTAAGAGGCCATCTATAAATAACGTCAAGCAATCTTGGCTGATGTTGACCCTCTTCTCCCCCGTCCTTAGAATATCGTTAAAAATACAGAAATAAGATTATCTACCAAATTTCAGGCGGACCGCAATCCTTTTTTTTTATTTTAAATTTGGCACAGATTCTTATTTTTGTATATTTTACATGAGGAGGGACAAAACTTAAAAAAACATCGTGTTTTTTGAGATACCCTATTTCAAAAGTCCCTTTTCCGTTTCAACTTTTAATTAACTAAAGATATTAACTTGAAATTTAGAACAAGTAAATAACATAACCCATATTTTTGCTATATTTAATAATATTAGGGTGCAAAATAAAATAAAAATTTCAAAAAATCTAAGAAAATCGCATTTTTAGCGAAAAAATTAAAATTTTAACGCAGACTTTAACAAAAAAAAATAAATAAAAATTACCTATATGGTAAAAAGAGATGTTAAGAAGTTTTAAAATTATGTTACTAGTGTTAACCTACCACACGACCCCCTTACCATTAAAAAATATCCCCCGGCCCCTCTTTGTCCATTGTGCCCCCTAAAAATACTGAATATATACCAAAAAATAATTCGAGTTATATTTTTACAAATTTCAAGTTGATATCATACGCATTTTAAAAGTTAGATGGGGCGGACTTTGGAAACGCACTGTATTAATTTCTGATAAATTAATAATTCATTAAAAATGATTCTGCAAAATTAAAAATAAATTAACTAAGGTCATTATGTAAAAATGTAGGTGCTACATGTAATAGACGTCACTATTTTTAAGCAATAGCTTTGTATAATATATTAAAAAAAAATGAAACAAAATTTTTAATTTTTTCCAAAAAAAAAAATATTATTTTTTATTTTAGGCTACTTCCCCTTAGGGTAAATACAAAGTGTAATACACCGTTAAATTCAGAATTTACGGTGCTTTCAAAATCACTAAAAAAACTATGCGGGTGCTATTTAAAAAAAGAATGTTTTGGGTGGTTCCAAGGGAGTGAGTTAATCATGACTAACTCCTGGTATCAGGGGTGTGTTTTGTTATGGGATTTAAAAGTACTTTTGATCCCATTTATTATGTTTTTTTTTTAATTAAGTTTCTATCTTTTAAAATAACGGAGATATTGGCCGGGAAGTAAAATTTGGGACACCTGGTATAGAGAGAAAACGCTACCTATAAATTATCCAAGCATTGCATGGGAACGTTCAAGTATTACGTAACGCAAAGTTTGATCATTTCGGACACCCCCCTCCCTGTAACGCTATTTTCCTATACCAAAATTACCCCCCCCCCCACCTAGGAACGTTACGTAATACTTGAACGTTCCCATATCTTCTCGGCTTGTTTTCATTTTTTATTGTACGAAAAATAATAGTTGTAAAATTCAGAGATATACTAAATGAAAAATATCCATTATTAAAAAGTTTTAAAATCATTAAAAGAAACTTTTTTTAATACTAAGTTATTATGTAAATCATTATATATATTTTTTAAATTATACAGGAACTCATAATGCAGGAAGCTAGTATTAATCCTGGCTAAATAAAAAAGCAGTTTCACACTGTAAAAATGATTTAGAGTGAATACAGTGTAATGTCGCCACTTGCAAAATTAAATTTGCATGGATTTAGCATATGCAGGCCCGGACTGGCCAGGTCGGCTAGTCGGCGATCGCCGAGGGCCCCGGCTCAAGGGGGCCCCAAAGTAGTTTATATTTTCTATTTAACTACACTATAATTAGTGCATTTGTGTTTTACATAATCTGTACGTATCTTTGAGGATACAAGGGGCCACATACCGGCAACGCTGTTGTCAACAACAGTCTGTTGATAATTTATAAACAAGTAAAGGGAGAATTTTAGCTAAAAAGGTTTAATTACTTTTTTATTTTATTTATTAAATTTTGTATTTTGTAATTTGTGAGGCAATTGTTATATTGCATGCTCAAGTGGACCATAGACCTTTAAATTGATAAAAATTTTGGCCTGCTGCGCTAGATCTTTCTTACATTTTGGTGTAATTTGGAATTATAAAACTGTTTTAAAATATTAAAATAAAAGTTTGCAAAAAAAATTGTCTGTGGCGCTAGGGCTTTCTTACGTTTTTTTTTTAGTTTTATCCGTGAAATTCGTTTGGAGATCTTATGGCAGGAATTTTTTATAAGCCACGGTTGTTGCGCAATCATAAAAAAATAGCGCGAGACAAAAATTTTTCATTTTTTTTTAAGGGTCATGGGCTCGAGATTTTTTTTCCAGTTAAACCAATGTATAAGTCAGTTAGCTTGTTCGGCTTTAATAGGTTTTTTTTTCTCTACGTCAATTATTTGCTGAGAACCTTTTGTCTCTGTTCATCGATATCTCAGCAACCAATGAGGGCAGATTTAAAAACTTGAGTAAACGACCAACAAGACTTCCATGATTATTTGAGAATTTTTTTTTCGCTCTCAACATTATTTTGAAAAAGTACAAAAAAATTACTTTTTTGATTTTTTAGTAAATCTACTGCTACTTTATAAAACAAGGAACAAGTGTATTCTTTCTAATAAACAAGGTTTAGTATTTATTGTGTAAATATCATCAAAATGAAAAAAAAAAACAATTTTTTTCAACTTTTTTCACAATTTTGCATTAGTTAGGTACTTTTTAAATTTAAAAAATTTAAATTTAATAGTAACTACTTAATAGAAAATTGTGAAAAAAGTCGAAAAAAAAATTGGCATTGACACCAACTGATCGTTTCTTTGGGCGAAGTGTGAGAATTTTTACCGAAAACGAATTTGCCCCAAAAGCAAAAATGGCAAAGAAATCAATTCTTTTGACCTTTTTTTTTTCAGTACAATTTATGCATTCTGAGTACTTTTTGGAATATTTAAATGCATGTTTTTTATTATAAGAAAACACATGTTTACGCAAAATTAATTGTTATTATCCTGTGTTCACTTATAAAATGCAAGAGTGCAGGAACGGACAAACATATCTATTATGTAATTGTAAAACGTTTAAATACAGACTGTCACGACACAAAAAGTATTCATAATTAAATAGTTTTGTATTTATACACACTAAATATTTTGTATTTAGTATTTAAATACTAAAAGAATTTGGTGTTCAGTATTTAAATTATTTGGTGCCTAAGCAAAATGGTCAACTTAAGTTGAACCCCTATACACCAAACGAAAATCAACCAACCAACCAACCATTTCGTCATTATACAACTTTGTAACTCTTACCTGACGAATAACCTATTATCATTTAATTAAAACACAACTATTTTTTTGTGGACTTTTGTTCGGTGGATAAATATATTATACATTATATATTATATATTGTATATTGTATACAGGGTGTATTTGAAATAGCGTAGGAAATTTTAACAGGTGATTCTACATGATAAAATATGACAAAAAGTTCCTATAAACATATGTCTAAAAATGCGTCATAAGGGAGCTACGCCTCTTTGAAATTGGCTAAAAAAATCGGTTTTTATTTAATAACTCAGAAACACTGAGATATATTAACGAGGTTTTGCACGTAAATTAATCCTTATAAGGCCCATCTTTGTATGTAATTTTCAAGTACTTATTTAAACCAGGGGTGTGCGAAACGAGGGGGGCATTATCAGTTTTTTGTCCCAAACTCTTTTCTGTGTAACTTTTTTGCAATTTTATTTTTGAAATATGATTCCTCAGGTCAAAATACATAAAAAAGGTACTCTTGTTGTAATACTGTAGGATTAACCGTTTTCGAGGACGAAAAATTAAATACTAAAATGTCGAAAACCAAAATTTGAATGATGCAATGTTATTCTACATCAAAAACTAAGAAAAAAAGTTTCCATACATGTAGGTCGAAAAAACGCTTTTAAAGCTACCATAGCCCTTTAAAAATGGTGCATATTTAGACCATAGCTCCATTAGGATTGATTTTTGGAAGTACCTGTATATGAGGTTTTTTCTTAGTTTTTAATGTACATTCGCCCTGCATCATTAAAATTTTGGTTTTCAACATTTTAGTATCTAATTTTCCGTCCTCGAACCGTGGAATTTCACCTTCAAATTAATTTTTCTCGAAAACGGTTAATCCTACAGTATTAAAACAAGAGTACCTTTTTTATGTATTTTGACCTGAGGAATCATATTTCAAAAATAAAATTGCAAAAAAGTTACACAGAAAAAAGTTTGGGACAAAAAACTGATAAGCCCCCCCCCCCCGTTTCGCACACCCCTGGTTGAAATAAGTACATGAAAATAACACATAAAAACGGGCCTTGGTAGGATTAGTTGACGTGCAAAACCTCGTTGATATATCTCAAAGGCTTCCTAACTTATTAAATAAAAACCGATTTTTTTAGCCACTTTCAAAGGGGCGTAGCTCCCTTATGACGAATTTTTAGACATATGTTTATAGGAACTTTTTGTCATATTTTAGAATCATCTGTTAAAATTTCCTACCTAATTTCAAATACACCGTATATATTAGTTAAAGTCAACCAAAAAAATGTTAAATACACGTCTAATTAATTTTGTTTTAATTTTAGGATGCGCTGCAGCAATATGCCTATTTATATTAAGCACAAAACACTTAATGGTAGTCTACATGTACCTCATGTCAGTTGGAGTGGTATTCATCTCATATTGGACAAACTCGAGTACAGTGAAAGCAGTTTTAACAGCCCGAGCAGCCATAGGAAACTCAACTGACAACAGCCTAAACATACTGGAGAGCCTAAAAGGCTGGAACCTAGACCAACTTGCTGAAAACAACGGGTGCGCGTATTTGCTACTCCAGAACTACCTTTCACAATGCTTTCTATCGTTTATCTTTGTAAATATTCATCTTGGACCACGGTATGGATTTATGCAGAAAATGCTACCTGCAAGTTTTATGTTGACTTCGTTCTTATGCATGATACCCACTTCTGATTTTATCCTTGAACATGCACCACTTTTTACAGCGTTGCTACCCCTAGCGTTAGTCAAATACGTACTTTGGACGTCCGTAATGGTTGTAATAACGACTGTCTACACTGGATACGTTCAAGCCAAGAATTTTGTGTCAAATTTTGGTATGTCAGCTTTAGTAGAAAACGAGTGGTTACGTTTGAACGTTCCTGAAGTTCTAAGGACCTTTTGGTTGTTAAGAGTCCTGGAACATGCCGGTATATTCTTCTTGCAAGGACATTGGGACGAAGTTGATGATGTTTCACCTTATTATAGGCTTATGAAGTACCTCATGGTGACTGGCTGTGACACGTTAACTGCTGTGCTTGGTATTACAAGCATAGTTTCTTATATTTGCTATTATATCGGTATATTTTTTCAAAGATTGCTACTAACTGATGACGAAAATGATAAAAACTTCGCTACAGTATCTGCAATAGTGTTTTATATCTTAGCTCTTCAAACAGGTCTAACAGGGCTTGAGCCAGACTTAAGGTTTATTCGTTTATGCAGAAATTTTTGCCTGTTATTCACAGCTTTGTTACATTTTACCCATAACGTTGTAAATCCGTTGCTTATGAGTCTGAGTGCTTCTCACAACCCATCAGTAAGACGCCATGTTCATGCCTTGTTCGTATGTGGAGTTTTGGTTGTTTTGCCTTTAATTTTAATGTACTTCTTATGGTCAACTCAAGAAACTTCAACGTGGTTACTTGCAGTTACTGCATTCAGTATTGAAGTTATTGTTAAAGTTTTTGTTTCTTTAGCTATTTATTCTTTGTTTTTGCTGGATGCCAGACGTGAAACTTTCTGGGAAAAACTAGACGATTACATATATCATATTCGGGCATTTGGCAACACCGTAGAATTTTGTTTTGGAATCTTTTTATTCTTTAACGGAGCTTGGATTTTGTTATTTGAATCTGGAAGTGCAATACGGGCCGTTATGATGTGTATCCACGCTTACTTTAACATTTGGTGTGATGCCAAAGCGGGTTGGATCGTTTTTATGAAACGAAGAACTGCAGTTAACAAAATAGAAAGTTTACCGGAAGCGGAAAAGGATCAACTAAGAGATTTGGACGATGTGTGCGCCATCTGTTACCAGGAAATGCAGTCGGCCAAAATCACGAAATGCAAACATTTCTTCCACGGAGTGTGTCTGAGGAAATGGTTGTATGTACAAGATCGGTGTCCCTTGTGCCACGAAATTTTGCATGGGATAGACGTGGATGAAAAAAAGGAAAGTCCTCCCCCTGCACCTCCTCATCTGAATGTTGAAAATGAGGTCCCACCGGGGGATCCTCTAGTTCCCGATGCGGGTGGTGGTGATGATAGTGACAATGACATGTACTTGAATGATGACTTTAATTTAATTTAAACTAATAATTTATTGTGATTTAGGATAATTTTTTCGCTCTTGTTTGGAGTTTAAAGAAACAAAAGATAATTACACTGTAAAAAATTGGTGTACTAGTAAGATTAAATTGTAAAATTCATATAATAACCGAATTGTTTACTGTTTTATACGTAACTGAACGTTTCAGATTAAAATATAACGTTGACAAGATAATATTAAAGTTTTAAAATTACAATATTACAGTTATTTTAAAAATTTCTGTAAATTTAACATTTAACTTTACGATGACAACGTAATAAAGTTTTATTCTAAAACCAAGTTTTAACATTACGTTAAGGTAAAATTTAAATTTTACAATTTCTTTTAAAATTGTGGTACCGATAGCCGGTAACGAAATTGCAGGTTATCTGTAACGTAAACATTTTTTACAGTGTATGTAAACATAATTGGTCAATTGTAATATACAGTGGGTGTTAAATATCTCCTATGACTCCTGAATATAAGAAATCGTCTTTAAATTTTGAATTGGTCATTGTTTTATTATAGTTTTATTTTTCACGATACGGTTATTTCGCGATTTTAACTTCACCAGTTGTACCAACATATGTTCATTCATAATCCCGTCTGTTTCGTTCAAAATCTAACTATACAAAGTTGGTATAGTTGGATAATGAATTAAACAAAAGGTATTATATTAATGCATGTATTTTGGTACAACCGTATCATAAAAAATTTAATTATAGGAATTCTAATTCAGAATAAATTATTTAGAATTTTAACGCTGTAAAAGAAGAAGGGATCGATCAGAAAAGGGCAAGCAACTAAATAGAAAGGTAGGTTATTAAATGCTTAAAAATTATCAAATATTGTTCCTATATTGTTAAAATTATTCTTTTTTGATAATGTTTATCTGTGACATTTTATTATGTTGATATAGTGTATTTTTTAATTACCCTTTATCTTAAAACTTTTTTAATTGAATTTGTATTCCCTTGAGCGAAAATTCAATATTTATCTTGTCTATTTTTCTTAAACCTTGCATGCTAAGACACAGTGATCCCCGGATATGATTAGGTTTTAAAGAAAGGGTATGATGCCCATACCCTATACTACCAAGATCCATTGTTTGTTTCCGATGCCCTTTCTATAAAACCTAATCATATCCGGGGATCACTGTGAAGAACAAACAAAACATTGTGAAAAATACCATGTCTGGCTCACACTAAAAATATATATATAAAAAAACAGTATTTTGTGCTTTTGACCAAATTTAAGGCAGGTATTCCAAGCCATTTTTTAAGTTATTGGGGATAATCATTTTTGACACACACTGTATGCAAAAAATTCCATGCATAATGCGTTTAATTTGTATACTGATTGTATTGTATATAGATTATACTTTATTGACTTTGAAACTAATGAAATTATTGCAGTAATTGTGATAAGAAATGAAATCTGACATCCCCGCAAAAGAACGACATACTAACATTCCTAATATCCAACGAACTAATAACACGATTCACTTACCGCAGTAATCAGAAGACTCCAGCGCATGCGCACTGATTTTCTTATTTTTGTTTTGACGTATGCCAAAAATTGTTTTAAGGTTATGTAACATTCTTTTGCAAAATTTTACAAAAATATCTACTTTTTTCTTTGCGAGCTAACAGTTTTTTTTTTAATTGGCTAAAAGTACTCGCTTTTAATAGTATTTTCGTAAAAAAAATTGCGGAATATTCATTAGTAAACATTTGATTCTTAAAATATATCGCCTTCTAAATTCTGATATATCGTATCTGAAAAATGCCTCCCATTAAAAAAACACCAAACCAGCAAACTACCAAACCAAACCATTATTAACGTAAACCAACGCCACCCATTAAAAAAAAACACCAAACCAGCAAACTACCAAACCAAACCATTGTTAACGTAAACTAACGCCTCCCATTAAAAAAAAACACCAAACCAACAAACTACCAAACCAAACTATTGTTAACGTAAACCAACGCCCCCATTAAAAAATCAAACAGAAATTCGTGAGTATTTTAACAATCTTTTGCTATATATTCTAACAAAAAAAACTGTATTTTCCGCACCTAATTATATTCAAGACAGTAAGTTTTAGAAATCAGTGCAAAAATATAGTTCATTTTTGTGGACCTGATGCGCACCGTAACCCCACTCAAATTAAACTATTTCATAAAACTACAACTGCCTAAACGGAAGCCACTTTTGACATCCGTCAAAACAAAAATAAGCAAACCAGTGCGCATGTGCTAGATTCTTCTCATTACTGCGGTGAGCGAATCGTCTAATAACTCTTCTTTCTAGAACACGCATACCGTTAAAATAAAGTATTGCCAACATCTCGGTTTGTTTGTAAACAAATAGTAGGTATATTCAGGCCTGAACAATAACAGTTACCAGTAACTGGTATTGTTGTCTCTGTTAGAACAAAGATGTGCGAGTAAGACAGACGAATGTTTATGTTGCCGACGTTTTTGTCAGTTTTAACGAATGAAATGCCTATTCTAGAGAAGAGTTATTAGTTTGTTGCTAATATCTAACTTCCCTACTTTATAACCGCCTTAACCTTAATTTTCCTATAGGAACATCCCTACTTCGTAACAAACCTACTTAGTAATATCCAATTTAAGAAGTTAATAAAATATTAAGGATTGTCATGATAACTGGACCACCCTGTATATTTTTTAAGTAGTAGGGATATTGCGGAGTAGACGCTGTAGAGTAGGGATGTTGTAGAGTAGGAATGTTTGAGAGCAGGGAAATTAGGAGTATGGATGTTAGTCTGCCAAGAAGATTAAAGTACCAGGATTCAATGTGGGTATACCCACATTATAATTTCGCTTAAATTGGCTTATGACATACTTTTTATGTACAAAATAATTTTGTTCTTACTATGTATGTATGTATGTACATTGTACATTAGTGTGGAGCGAAAACGAATTTGAGAATTTCAAAACGCCTGATAGCACAAAAGTTACTACTTGTATTAACAAGTGTCCCACCATAATTTGGGCCCAGAAATATTTCATCTTCTTTGCCAGTTTTTGCTTGAAGTTAAAAATTCATGTCTGCAAATCACTACTATTTTAAAACCAGTCGTCTCGAATGAGCGAAAATACTTTCTCATAAAAACTTATGTCCAATTTCTAATATTTGGGGGTGGGGGCGTTTGAAAGGGAGAGGGAATGTTTTTATCTTTTAGGTGGTTTTAAAATATTTCTTCTATTGTGAATACTAAAAAAGTTATGCCCAGAAAACATTTTTTACATTTTGCAGAGGGGGGTCGTGGAAAAAATGATAATAATATATTTCTATTGTAAATAATAAAAAAAATATGTCCAGAAACAATTTTTGACATTTTGGGGGAGAAGGGGAGGGGCTGGAAAAAAAATATTACGTATTTTGTGTAATTTTATTTTACATTTTATGTGGTTTTAAATTTTTTTTTGCAAGGGGGGGTGGCGCTGGAAAAAATGACAATAACATTTTTTTGTGTAATTTTATTTTATCTTTCATGTGGTTTTTAAATTTTTCTTATATCGTAAATAATAAAAAAAAATACGACCAAAACAAAAATTTAACCTCCCTTACCCCGCTTTCCTCCAACCGATTTTGCTCAAATACGAACTTGTCCAAGTTAATATAAAAATACATCTGTATACCAAATTTCGCTAGCTCAAAGCGTTCTTAAGTTATCGTGGATACAGACAGACCGACCGACAGACATAATTTTTGTTGTTGCTTATTTTGAGTTTTAGAAAAAAAAAGATTTAAGCAAAAAATTGCAGTATTTTTTGCAAAAACCACCTTAAATGGGATATTAATAAAAAGAAGCCAAAAATAAAATCCACACCACAACCCCCTTCCCCAACTTACCCCTAACTTTGTTTTTTTTTAAATAGCACCCCTATATTTTTTTGATTGTTTTGTATAGACCTTAAGCTTGCAAATACAATGGTATATTATACTTCCTATTTTTAAGTTTTAAAAGTGGTAAAAAACATAAAAACAACCCTCAGATTTCAACTATATTTGGCACCGGTTTTCCCAAAAACTAAAAGAGATAATCAATTTCTGCAAAAGCCAAATTTTATTTTTGGCTACTTTTTATAGATATTAATATCCCATTTAATGTGGCTTTTGCAGAACTTCATTATCTCTTTTAGTTTTCGAAAAATCGCTGATTAAGTAGTAGTAAAATGTATGGATTTTCTTGTTTTTTTTTTTTGTTAAATTTCTGATGATGATGTTATCGAAACATGGAATTTTATATAGCCTGTGACACTTGCGTGATCAAGACGAATATTTTGATCGTTAGAATCGTCCCAGTAGTTTAGGTTATAGAGGGGAACATGCTTGCTACAAACACGTTAAAAACATAACCATCCTTGCGCGTTGCTTTAATCGGGTAAAAAGGAATAAGATTAAATTAAATTTTTGCATTGCTATAGTCGCGTTGAAAAAGTACAAAAGTTTTTAAATCATGCTAAAGAACAAAATTTTATTTACTGACACATTTTATATGTGTTTTTCCTTAGGGAGTTTAACAAGGGTTGTACTTTTAGGGGCTTTTTAAAAAGAAAATAATAAAATAATTTAAAGCAAAAAAAAAATTTTACTCTAGGAAAAATATATATTAATTTTAAAATAGTAGTGATTTGCAGACATGCATTTTTAACTTCAAGCATGCTAGCGAAAACTGCCAAATTTTGTTAATACAAGTAGTAACTTTTTTGCTATCAGGCGTTTTAAAATTCTCAAATTGGTTTTTCGCTCCACCCTACTGTATATGTACCCCGTCAGCTCCGAAAGTTCCAGTTACCTTCCAGGAAGGTTGAAACCTTTCTGGAATGTTCCAGTTCCGTTCGGTGCATTGCGGTATATTATTTTTGAGGTATTACGATTTTTTTTAACTAACGGTTTTCAATATAATCTTATTAAAGTACCTACCTAAAAACTTTTAAAAAATTAATACAATTTTATTAAAATGTTTTGACTATTTACAGAAATCGTGATACGTAAGAATTTCTATCTTGAACTTTAGCTTACGATTTTTAATTTTGTGACATTAATTGTATAAATATGTGAGAATGAATTTTAATTTGTTTTGTAGCTAGAATTTTGTAAAATAAACTTTATTTTTTATACTTTTGTAGTAATTAATTATTTTTTTACGATTTTTGAGTAAAACACATTAATTCAGAGTCAATAAATGAATAATGGTTATTAAACGGACCAAAAGGTAACTTTTTTAGTAGTTAGGGAACGTTCAAGTATTACGTAACGCAAAATATGGCCATTTTTGACCCCCACCCCCCGCCCCCCATGTTACGCGGCGTAACATTTTCGTTACGTAACATTTTTTTTTACAAAAAGTAAAAAAATTGAAAGGAAATTTTGCTATATGGTTTAAACCGGTTTTTAACCGGTTATTGCTTTCGTGGTTTAACCCAAAACCGGTCCGATGTAATTTCCGCAACCGAAAACCGGTTATTGGCTATGGTTTTCCATGTCTTATTTGTTTTTGTTTAGAGGATTTAGTGAACTGTTAACCTCGCCGTGTGAAATTAAATTTGCAAGGAATCCGTTTCTTTAGGCCTGAATCATTTGTAAAAACGTGATCCAATAAACATTTTATAAGTTTATAATGTTTTAAGTGTTACGTAACATTTTTACTGACACCCACCCCCCCCCCCTCTATAACGCGGCGAAACGTTTTCAAGACCCCCCCCCTAGCGCGTTACGTAATACTTGAACGCTCCCTTAGTAAAATATCTATAAATAAATGAGCTAATACGAATTGTAACTGCTATTTAATTTGGTTTCCTTTAATAATCATTATCCAAATATAAATAACTAGTCAACAAATAATTAGCTTTTTATAAGTAGGTAATTTTATAAATATGTACAGATTTAACTCATTTGAGGGAATTATAATGTGGCAGCCGAGGGATATACTGCTGAGGAATTTAGGTGTATAAATTTGAGGATATCTTATCTTTACCAATCATTTTTAAGATTTTTGGAGATAACCTTAAAGGAATTTCGAGAAAATCTTAAGGGACTACCTCCTAATTTCTTTGAGTGTATTATTTTTTTTTTCAGCGGTTTACCCCTTGGTGGTAGCACATAAATTGTGACACAATGCAGAATTAATTACAATAAAAAAAAAATAAAATTTGACAGCACACTACAATTACATTTTTTTTATTAAAATAATCGTTCACTTATTTCTGGTTCACCTTGTAAAGAAAATTATATTATGATAATCTATCATTAATAATAATATAGCTACACCCAATCCCAAAAATTATAATATTATATTATATAATATATTATAGTGTATATAATATATTTAATTTATAGATATTGTATACTTTTCAATTTTAAGAAATAACCATAAAATTACCATAAAAAGTCTTTACAGTGTGCTAAATTATTTGGAGTCCTAGATTGGTGGACTTACCTATAGGTTTGTTAGGGCAGGTCGCTTACTGTAGGCGTGTAGCTTGTTTGGTTCCGTACTTTTTACACTACCCACCTACCATAACAATCTTATGGGAGTGTCGGACTGGACCCTGCAGGGGTAAAGCTTTTTTTAATTTTTTAGTAATTAAAATCTTCCACCTGGTGTCTGGGTCTATTAAAAGTAGACCAAAATTAAATCCACCCCTACACCCCCTCCCACAACTTACCCCCAATTTATTTTTTCAAATAGCACTGCTATATTTGTTTGGTTGATTTGGATAGACTTTAAACTTGCAAATTCAGTGAATTATTATACTTGCTATTTTTGATTTTTAGAAGTGGTAAAAAAGTTTAAAAACAACCCCCGGATCCCATCTATATTTAGGGAGTGATAACTAAGTTTTAGAAGGGGGTTGAGGGGTGGATTAAATTTTTTGCTACGTTTTATAGTCTTATTTATATTATCTCTCTTTTAGTTGTCGAGAAAATCACTGCCTAAATATTGATGGGATCCGGGGGAAGATTTTATTGAGTAAAAAATAAAAAAAAGGTCGGCACCTCTGGAAAAAGGCTAAAAAAGCTTTGGTGGAAGATTTTGATGACTAAAAAAAAAAGAAAAAAAATCCTCACCTCTGGGGGGGGGGCAAAACAGGGGGTCCCCTGAGATTTTTCTCACTATCTCACCTGTCCAGTCAGACACTGCTTATTGGTATCCAGTGCTCTAAAATTATACAAACAAGAGGATCTAGTTTAGAGCATTGTTAGACACAAATAAAATTAGACTTCTATTCGATATGTATTAAGGTTTTTTTTTACTTGCAGACCAATTACTATTTACTTAAAAATAATTATACGGACACCATTTTTAATACTGACCTGAGAAAGTTTAATAATAGTTTTATTTAATTAAAAGCTTAATTTTTGTTGACTTAAAAACTGCAGTTATTGCATAATTAACTAGAGTATAGTTGTGTATTACAAAAATATTTGAGCTAATACTTAAAAGTCTGCAGATCTGGCAACAAAAATGTCTTTTTCTATTTTGCGACTCTTATAAGCTCATAATCACACGGATTTTGCGTGTTCTTATAGGCCCATAAGAGGTCTCTACTTTTTTTCTGTTGGGCTGGCAACATACAAAAGCCTATCTCTTGACGTTTTGCGTGCAAATGTCAATGTCGATTTAAAGTTTAATTTTTTACAAAACTTTGTGTTTGGGTTATTTTTACCGTGGTTAAAATTGTGGACTGGTTAATTGCAGTGAAAAAAGAAGAGATGACTGTAAAATATATCAAAATATCATTTGCTCTTAGAATTTTAAACATAGTGTAAACTGTAATGCCAACCCAAAACAATAATCAGTCATCAATTTAAATGTAATTCTTTTAAATTTTAGAGCAAAATAGAAAAAATTGTATAAAGCACTCTTTTCATAACACGTTTTTAGAGCACTAGTACTTTAGAAAACTCGCCGCAAGCGGCTCGTTTTCTAAACTTGTACTTGTGCGCTAAAAACGTATGTTATGAAACTAGTACTTTAATATACTATTTTAAAAAAATATAGATTTATGCAATTTGGTAACTATAGTTAATTATAGTTCCTATAGGAAACCTATAACTAAAAATTTAACTAATGGTATTTTCAGATTTGTCATATTTCATTTTATTAGGTAATTTCTTACAGTTACAGTTTTCTTAGTTAAAACATTACATTAATATCTCCCAAAAATGTCTTTCCTGTAATAAACCTACTAACAAAATACTTCGTAGGCGTTCAGACGTTTCAGTATTAGTTTATTTAGTTTTTTAATACACTATAATGTATATTTTTAATGAAAAATGTAAAAAAAATCATTTTCTTGTATATAACAATGTATAGAGCAACTAGGTATGTTTCTTTTTTATTGAATAATTCATGAATTTTATACAGTAGGTAATAATTTTGTTGATTTTTAATGTTATTTTTTTACCATATGATGTAGTCCATATCTCGTTATCATAAAATTTATATTTAATATAAGCTCAAAGTTTTTTATAGAGGGTAATATTTTTGAGCTAAACGATTTCAATATTGAAAATAAACAAACTTATTTTAAGGGGTCGTTCTGATTTTTGATTTCGGAAAATTGAATTTTTTTTTGCTTTTTTATACTACTCAATATGTGTAGAATACGCTCCTAAAATATTTTGACGAAATTCATCTTGTTTAAAAAGTTATAGTTACAGTTATATATATATATTAAAAAATATACATAAAAAAATAATAAAATTATAAAATTTTAAGGGGCGATTCTACATCATAAAATTTGACAAAAAGTTCCTTAAAAGATATGTCTAAAAATACGTCGTAAGGGAGATACGCCCCTTTGAATGTGGTTTTTATTTATTAACTTACGAACCCTTTGAGATACAGCAAGGAGGTTTTGCATATAATTTAATATTAATAACGCCCATCTTCGTATGTTATTTTTATGTACTTATTTTAACCATGGGCGTGCGAAACGAGGGGGCCTTATCAGTTTTTTGCCCCAAACTTTTTATGTGTATCTTTTTTTAATTTTTTGTAAAAAAGATTCCTTAAGTAAAAAAATACATAAAAAATTTCAGATAGTGTAACATTGTAGGAGTAACCGTTTTCAAAAAAAAAATGGAATTAAGTGAAAGTTACATTCTGTGCCACCAAAAATGTTACTTTTTAAAAGGCTATTACTCCTTTAATATTAAATTTAGTTTTTCGGTAAAGAATACTTTTTCGTTCAGTTTTTATTGTAGAATCGACCTGCAGAATTAAAATTTTATTGGTGCACTTTAAAATATAAAAAAACTTTAAATGCGTTTTTCAAAATTCCATTTTTCAAAACGGTTCCAGCGATTAAAAAAAAACTATTTAACATATAACTTAAATCTTTCGGTATTTTGTCAAAAATCATGTTGGTGAGTTCTATAGTGTAATTTTTTTTAAAAAGGCTTGTTATCTATTTTTTATTTCTCCTTTTTTACCCATTTTTGGTCGAAAAATTGCATTTTTTGTTTTTTTTTTTTTTTTTCACTAAAATACGCGTGGAATTTTTGTTTTTTGGAATTTTAACTTATGTCTACACTAGCGAACTAAAGGATTCATTTTTAACAAGACTGTTTTTGATTTTTGTGTTTCGGACCATTGGGGGCCGAGCTATCGCTGAACCGTTTGCCATGTTATATTTGAGGTGTCTAACTTCAGCGCGTGCTGCACATTTATTTATGACGAAAAAAAAAAGATTTTTTTTTAACTTTAAGAGTTGTCTAATACTTTGTAAAAAGTTTTGTACATAAAAATAATACAGGTCGTCTGAAAAAAAAATCGTCAATTTTTTGCCTCAAAAATCAGAACAATCCCTCAAAAAACATGTTCCAATTCAAAATATTTTATCATTAAATACAGCACCTCCTTACAATTCTTACAAACTGTCCTTATATTTATTATACATAACAGAAATTTAAAAATAAAAACATATTTTAAGTTATATGTAATATTCTCATTAATAACACTGGTGGACAAAAAAACATATGCTCCATTTTGTCTAATATATCATTTTCTATGTACTTTTTGATGCTGAACACGAATTTGACCTCCATTTGTTAAGTTTGGTTCGGGATTCTGAGATAATGCTAATGCTTTTTTTTTTTTTTAAATTAAATATCGTTGTTTTCGGCCTTAAAATTTTTTTTCCACAAACATTATACATTTATAAGATGCAGGTTTTTACGCAGATTTTAAAAATATTTTGTTTTCGAGAAAAGTTCAAAAAACTTAAAAAAAGTTAAACGTTTTTTAAATGTCTATTTTTCAAAAAAGCGGGGTTTTCGAACTTTTTAAAACAAGGGTGTGGTTTATCCCTTATATCTCAGGACAGAAAAAATTTATTCTCAAATCCGTTTTCACATAATGAATTAGTATTAAAAATGAACAAATTAAGCTATTAAACAAATTAAAATCTTTAGCTGAGAAATAGGCATTTAAAAAACGTTTACCTTTTTTTAAGTTTTTTGAACTTTTCTCGAAACCCGTTAAAGATATCTAAAAAAACAATATATTTTTAAAATCTGCGTAAAAAACAGCATCTTATAGATGTATAATGTTAGTGAAAAAAAAAACATTTTTAGGGCCGAAAACAACGATATTTAACTTTTTTTTCAAAAAAGCAGTAGCATTTATCTCAGAATCCCGAACGAAACTTAACAAATGCAGGTCAAATTCGTGTTCAGCATCAAAAAGTACATCGAAAATGATATATCAGACAAAATCGAGGCATGTGTTTTTTTTGTCGACCAGTGTAATTTAATTAAAAATTAGGTCCTTATAGTTAGATAAAAGGTAATAATTCGATACTCTACAATTTGTTAGAGTCCTTACGACTGTCATCCTGTCCGCACGTTCAAAATTTGCTTTAGTAATTTCGTAATATCGGCCATCACTAAAAAAATAAACGTTTTTTAATTATAATTATAATAAAGTTTATTAGAATATATGGGAGAATTATCTCAGCGGTCTAAGGCATCGATATAGCATTGACACTGAGCTAATGATCGTGAGTTCAAACTTCACTGGCGCCGATTGCCTTTTTCAGTTAATTAATAATTGAAATTTGGCGAAGGCGTAGTCCCTAGATATATTGGTTCGAAATCCAATTAAAGCCGGTGGTTCCCTCTACTACTAGCTCACACAAGTCCTGGACTTAGGGGATAATTAATTAAGTAGAATAGTACGAGGTTAAAATCAAACATAAAAAAAAACAAATAATCACAAAGGTACATCTACTTGTATGCGAAAATAAATTGGATTATATCAACGCTCTCGGAGATTCTATAATCGCCCTAAAAACAGTACTTTTCGTTTTGGCTACCCCCCAACACCCCCCTATTTGGGAGGGTAGCCAAAATATGAAATCTCTACATCCTTTAATAAAGCGAGAAACAGGGTATGAAGTGTATGAATTTTGGTCGATTTGCGTGACATACTTTATGGACAGCCCCTTATCATAAACTACTATTTTCGTCCTTGTATCATAAATAACTATTGCACATTGTGCAATACACAACCCTGTTAAAAAAAAAACAAGTAGAGACCAGTAGGGGAACGTTCAAGTATCACGTAACGCAAATTGTGCTAAAATTCATACACTTCATACCCCGGTTCTCGCGTTATTAAAGGCTGTAGAGATTTTATATTTTGGCTACCCCCCTAACACACTCCCTATTTGGGGGGGGTAGCCAAAATAATTAATCTCTACAGCCTTTATTAACGTGAGAAACGGGGTATAAAGTGTATGAATTTTGGTACAACTTGCGTTACGTAATACTTGAACGTTCCCTAGGATCCAGTAGATTCCGATTCGTTTTTTACTGGTCTCTACTTGTTTTTTTTTAACAGGGAACTGCAAGAAGTCCAAACCTTATAAGCTTGGTCGTTAAAACTTTATCACATAACGAAACATAGTTTATCTATAAAAACAAATCTAAAAATATTAGCTATGATAAATGAACAGACAAGTAAGAGAAGTAAATGAATAAGTGAACAGAGAAGTAAATAAATAAACAGACAAAAGAAAAATTAAAACTAGAATAAACAGAAACAAAGTAAGCTCAGATCAAGCGACTTTGGAATTAGAGAGACGATAAAAATTATATCCCATAATATCTCCTTTGGCAAGGCTTTGAGATATATCTTTAAACTGCATTATAAATGGTTGGTAAATGTTTGACTAACATAGAAACATTTAAAAACTTTGACTAAGTTGGAATTGTAAAGTATAGATCCTAGGAGTCGTTATGAAGAAAATTTCGGTTTAAACACGGCGCATTATCTATCTGAGTAACAAATTGGATCAAGAAAGTGGTTTAAAAATGACTTTTAGTGATATTTTTATTACGCACAATTTTGATAATTTTTGACATTTAGATTAAAATGTTACGTCTTAAAAATAATTATAGAAAGTTTTTAAAAAGTGGAAATTTGTTAAAAGTTATAATAAAGTAAGTTTTTTTATTTATAATATGCTATTAAAATAATATTTTACCCTACCTGAGCTTAAATTATGTTTTTTAAATAAAATTATGAACAGTATTATGTTAACTCGCCAAAAAAATATTTCCACATCATTACTGTGACACCCTTATTGATCACTGTATTAAATTGCTTAATTTTTACAAAACATTTGTAGAGTTTCGTTTTTAAAGATTTTTCTTGATTTTTAATAATTATTTAGATTTTTTTTAAACTTCAAAATAATGTTTGTATTGAAAATAAATTAAAAATTTGATATCAACCTTATATAGGGAATTAAATTTATTCTACCAAACAGACAACAAAAAACAAATAAACATCAACTCGAGTAGATTCTGCGCGGAGTTTACATATGTATATTAATATATATATGTATATATAGGAATTATTTCTTTCCAATTTGAAAACCCTAACATGTCTTGTGAATATAGAGCCAATTTGCTTCATAATTTTAGCTCAAACAACACTAATAGACTGGCGGCAGTCTACTGATTTTGATTCTCATGTACAAAATTAAAATCTTACCTTAAACACAGACATTTCAGTTTAAGACATTTTACTCTCAATGTATCTATCGCTTTTTGACTTTTATCAGAAAATCTCAAATTATCGGGATCCCATCTTAGTTCTAAACGTTCCACATTTGGACAACTTCTCGCAATGCTGTCCATAAGTTGGTCGACTAGAATATTTACACCCAGTCTTTCTTGAGTTCCCAGTATTAATATTCTAGAAGAAAAGTAATTATTTTTCTGTGCAAAATTTATCATATGAGGGTCTTTTCTTCAAAAGCTATGTAGACACTATTTAGACACTAGATCACAGTGACCCCAGAATGTAAATAACCAAAATTTCCCGTTCCATCAACCAATCACGATAATTCGTTTTTAGGGAACCAATGCGAGTAAAAAGAGCCAAAAATGAAAAAAATCTGTCGAGGATTTTTTTTTTTTTATATGAAAAACGTGATTTTTTTGCGTATAATTAGAGCATTTTGGGAAACTTTTTCCGATCGGCCTGGAATTTGCACCAAACCCTTATTATATGGTGCATTATAGTTGGTATAAAAATCAACTTCACCCCATTTTTCATGAAAACCAAAGTCATTAAAAAATTGATCCAACTTTATTCCTATTCCTAGCAAAAACATTTTCATTTGTTTTCGGGCGACTATGTTGCCTCGAGGCCTCATCAAAGTTACAGCATTTTAGCATGTTTACAAAATTTACCGTTCCATCAACCAATCATGATAATTCTTATTCAGGGACCCAATACGATTAAAAAGAGCCAAAAACGAAAAAAATCTGTCGAGGAAATTTTTTTTATAACGAAAAACGTGATTTTTTTTGCGTAGAATTAGAGCATTTTGGGAAACTTTTTCCGATTGGCCTGAAATTTGCACCAACCTTTATTATATGGTGCTTTATGGTTGGTATAAAAATTAACTTCACCCCATTTTTCCTAGACCCCCAAAATGAGTTTAAACGCCAAAAACTTGACATTTTTTTAATTTTTGACATTTACGGACTTAACAGTACTGTACGTACATTAAAAAAAAAACCATTCCTAAGGTAAAACCCAATAGTTGACAGTCTAAGAAAAATTCTATAATGTTTTTTAATTAAAATTTTATCTAATAATTTTTTTTTATATTTTATTGAATACATGTGTTTAGTTAGATGTTTTCTTTTTATATTAGTACCAAAATGTTTGAATGTGATAATACAAACAAATATTTTTCTTTTATTTTAAAACAAATATTACTTTAAAAGCATAATGCTTTAAAAATGTAACTTATAAATTACTGTTTTTATTAAAAAGAATGCCAGTAAAGTTATATTTTTATTTAAATTCATCAAGTTTTACAAAACGATATCAAAGCACCAATAGTTGACAGTATTTTAACCAATATTTGACATAAAATTTCCTATTTACTTTAAAGCTCTAAATCTTATCTTATCTTTAAATGCTTTACGACTAGAGGTTAACCAGAATTGTACAATAACTTACAAAACTGAAGTGAAGTTCTTAGCAAAATACGAAAAATAAGAGATGAGCATTTTAGTTAAAATACTTTGATATATTTTATTTTTTTATTGGAATTATAAAAAAAATACATTCGTTTTATCTTAAAACACCTATCCACATTTAGATATTAATTAAATGTGGAGGTGTCCACAGATCAGGGAAAAGTCAGTAATGATCAAATTACTGACTTTAAAAAATCAGGGAAACTGAAAAAAAGTTGTGGTGTACATGATAAACTATTACTAAAACAAGTTTTTATTCATAGAGTTCTACCAATCCATAGATCAGTTTTACAGAAAAAAAAAATAAAAAATCATAACTCAAAAATAAAACAGGATGTTCAAATTTTTTACGAATATTGGCTTCAAAAACTTTTTTTGTATCTCTACGTTCATGATCTGTACTAAAATCAGGGAAAATTTTTAATTTTTATCAGGGAGTTCAGAGAAGAATCAGGAAAGCATCATGAAAAAATCAGGGAAGAATCCGGAAAAAATGAGGGAATCTTAATTTGAAAAAACCTGTGGTCACCCTGAGGTGTATAATACAGTATTTTAAACGATCCCCACGAGCCGTAAAATTAGCTGTCAACTATTGAAATTTGTTGATTTTTTAATCTAATGGTTGACACCCCCTATGTAAAAAGCTAAAACTGTCTTATTGAGTTGTAAATAATCAGAAAAAGTTTGATTTGAACCCATAAAAGCCTGTAATTAAGATTCGCATGCATAAATACGTATTATTCACTAAATACTGAAAATTAAAAACACCCAATTTCTTAGCACTTGTCTTAAGAAACTGTAAAAAAATGCGAACAAAAACACTCCACTAAAATATTGCCTGCCATATTAAAACGCAACTCATCACGTGATCTTCAGTTGCAAATTCTAAGACTAGATGGTACGAGGTGCCCATTTATTATTTATTTCGCCTCAATAAATGTCATGTAATCTTATTCTAGGTTGTTTTATTTAAAACTGTCAACTATTGGGGTAGTGTCAACTATTGGGTGTTTTACCTTATGAAGAATCAATCGTCATTTTACAAGCTTTAATTTTCTATTTTAATGTTTAAAATCAGTTAATAAATAAAACAGTTATATCATCAGAATTATAGAATTAGGCCAGAAAAAAAATTAAATATTTGTATTTTGTTATATTTTGACAGTTACCAGTCTAAGGGGTACATTTTACAAAAAAAAAAACGTTATAAACGAAAATTATTAGCCATTTTAAAGGCTCCAATCTTCTTTTTTAATTTTTTAAATCGGCTAATAAAACAAAAAGTTATGGCTTCGAAATGATGATAAAAGTTAAGGTTTAAATAAAAAAGTGATAAATAATAAAACAAAAATCAACTTTTGGTAGTCTAAATGCAAAAAACGGTTTAATAAGATTTATTGTTTGCATATTAGATCAAACATAAGCTTCAATAAATAAAATCAACCCAATTAAAAATAACATATATGACAGTAAACTTTACAAAGTGTGAACATTTTTAAACCTGGCTTAAGGAACAGTTAAATTAAATATTTATACATGAAAAAAAATAGCTACCTACATATTTATGCATAAAAAAACACCTATAATGAAGTCAGTGCACTGCATTTGTGATTGCGACTACCAAAGTTTATTTAAACCTTAACTTTTGTCATCTTTTCGGAGCCCTAACTTTTTTATTTACTAGCTGATATAAAAAAATAAAAAAGAAAATTGGAGCCTATAAAATGGCAAATAATTTTCTTTTGTAACGTTTTTTTTGTAAAATGTACCGTTAGACTGGTAACTGTCAAAATATAACAAAATGCAAATGTTTAATTTTTTTTCTGGCCTAATTCTATAATTGTGATGATATAACTGTTTTAATTATTAACCGATTTTAAAAATTAAAATAGAAAATTAATGATTGTAAAATGATGATTGATTCTTTATAGAAATGGTTTTCTTAAGCCAAAAAAAAAACGGACTTGAAATATCTTTATTTGTTTATTATTTATAGGCTTCTAAATTCATTTTTTCGATAATATCAATAAAAAATTTTATATGCAATTATAAAACCTTATAAAAATAAAAAAAAGTTTTAGATTCAATAGAGTTACGGAGAAAAAAAACAACATATCGATAGCCCCAAGCAACAAAGCCGTAACTCATATATTGTCATTTTTCACGACAGCTAAATTTCTAAAATATTTTTTTTTGTTATTTAAGGGTGGGTAAATGATTGAAGTGGAAAAGCAAGTCATGTGATACATCATTTGAAAGCTTATAAAATTCTCTATTTAACTGTTTAAGTATTTATTGTTTATTTACTGTTTGTTTCTGATAATATTCAAGTTTAGAAATTCTTACTTTAGTGATTTTAAGTAAACTTTTGCTTAAAGTGGACTGTGGAGAAACCTGAGTAGTACCACCATGTGTGTCTTTTTTCAAGGCGTTTACCTAAAATGGGTCTAACTTGAGTTACATCCTTGTTGCTTGGGAGTGTCGATATATTGAAGTCTCAAAAAACGATCTAATCGAGAAAAACTAAAATGGACTCGGCCAATTCTTGAGTCTAGAGCAGTGTTATTATATTAGAAAAGTTAATTAGTTATTAATTTATAGTTTTCTTACTTTGCATTTGTTAGAATTGGTAAGATCGTTTGCCATAAAGAGTCTGTGATGTGTGTCATTCCTGACAACCCTAATCCCCACAACTGGTGTCCATGTTTGCAGAGGAACTTATAAATGGCATCTTCTGATAGATTGTCCGAGCTATCTAAATCTAGAGCAACCTAAAATAAACAAGGAATAATGGATGAAAAACAGTAAATGAAGAGTCGTTTTCTTATTTTTGCCACACTTGTAAGTAAGGCTTGTAAGGCCAGTCAGGCCGAACTTACTAGAGTCCCTTTTAAACAACGAACTAACAACTCTTCTCTCTAGAATACGCATACCGTTAATATAAAGTATCGCTATGTTTGGACTTTTCTCTCTCGGTTTGTTTGTAAACAAATAGTACGTATATTCAGGCCTGAACAATAACAATTACCAGTAACTGTTATTGTTGTCTCTGTTAGAACAAAGTTGTGCGAGTAAGACAGACAAATGTATATGTTGGTTACGTTTTTGTCAGTTTTTACAAATGAAATGCCTATTCTAGAGAGAAGCGTTATTAGTTCTTTGCTTTTAAATACAAGTTCCCGAAGCAATCCAATTCAATCCAATTCCAGTCTGGCCTTTCCCTTTGGGTGTTGGCCAGCTCGATCTAGTATAATTTTCGGCCTATGCAAAATCGTCTCACTCTGTAGTGATGTTTGCGCAGACGCAGACGTATAAAAAAAATTATCTTTAAAATTTATAAAAAAAATTACTTTACATATTCAATAGTAAATCAAGTCCTGTGCATATCTACGATAGCAGGCTGATGCAGGAATATATCCGCCAAAGCGGCCACATCCGTCTCTTACAAAGAATACGCTGCGACTGAGTTCACGAAGCAAAACTCGTCATATATTCTTTGGCTCGAGGGGGTAGGGTATTTTAGTATTGCTACACCCGTACTTGCCCAGTTCCTAACAAGTCCCTGAGGGTTACGGAAGTCTAAATTTCTTACCAAATTTCTGGAGGTTCCTGACTCCATCCAGGCTTTTAATACTGAATCATTGAATCCATTCAATTGTCCTGCACTAACGAATCTTAATGTTGGAGATTTTGTTAATAACTCTGTCAGAGCTTCTGTATTTAAATCTGTTGCCGTTATATCTAATTCCTGTAAATTAGATTTTTCCCATTCTACTTGAAGTATGTAATCACTTTGTAAACCTAAAATACGAAAAATTTAAGTTTTGGAAGTTCCAAACTGAAACCTTAAGTCATGACTTCAATCTAAAGATCTAAATACAGCGTAGCTCTACTTCAGTGATCTTCAATTGAAACCTTAAGGCCTAATTTTTACACACACTTACTTGTTCCGTTCATTAATAAACATTTTAATCTTCGACTTCTTTGAATTAATGTTTTTAATGTAGAACCAGTAACTTTTGAACAATAATTTACTGCTAGACATTCTAACTAAAATTAAAAATGATTTAAATTTTTAACATTTTTAACTAAATGGCTGAAAATTTTACCTACAGCATGATTTTTATAGGATAAATTTCTAGATCTTTATTTCCCTATAGGGAAATATAACCAGATTTATGGTCTTTGCTATGGTTACTAGTGTAAAATATATTTGTAAGATGGGAAAGGGTATTTTAGATTAATTACCAAACGACCATAATCCCCTACTAGATTTCTATAATTATAGACAGAGGAATCACTGGGCAATTTTCTGTACACCTACTGCAGAAACTGCACGTACTGCACGATATTTTTAAGTAATACAGGTACTTAGTAGTAGTAGTAATAGTAGTAGTAGTAATGGTGGGGAGGTCAAGCCTGGCAACTAGACCATATGGTCCTTTTTGCCTACCCCTGTGTTACTAGTTTTTCCACTCTAACGAGGATTTTAATACAGGTACTTAATGCAAGGTTCTTGCGAAGTAATTGGGGAGCGGGGATAGTAAAAAAACTAAACTAACTAACTAAAAAAAAAGGCTCGAAAAAAGGTCATCACTTCCAAAAACTAATTACCCCTCAAAAACATATTACCCCTCACCAAATTTAACAATGCATAACTTAAATAATGGAGAATAATGCAGACAATTGTCTGTATTAATACAAAGTAATGCAGGTACTGCAGATGTAATGCGTAGGAGGTGGAAGAAGGATCTCGAATCGAACTTCGCCATTTTGATGTATAATTATATCAAATAAAGACTTTTATTATTATTATTATTAGTAATGAATAATGTACGTAATTTACAGATAATGAAGATAATGCACACTTAATGCAGGTACCTACTGAAAGGGTCTGCAGACAAATTTGTACATCTAATGCAGAGAGTGATAGACCATTCGTTATAGACTTTACTGTGACCCAAAAGTTTGAAAAGGAATAAGAAATATTTCTTTTATTACCTGAATACAATTTGAACTAAATGCATCAATATGACTGTCATCTACAAAATTAATCCCATATAAGTTAATTACTCTTAAGTTTGGAGTTGCTGATTTTAATTTATGTATGTTTATAACTTCATAAATTTCTTCCTCCTCCTCTTCTACTTTTTCATATGTGCCCAAAAGGTGTAAAATTTCTAAACCATTTATAAAATTATAGATTTTTCGCATGAAACCTTCCATAAAGATTACTTCTGACAGACAAATACACAAATATCTATAAAAAATATTTATATTAGATTATTCAAAATAGATAAAGCTATCCAATTTATCTCTTAGTCCATAATAAGGTATTTCCTAACATTTTTTCAAGGTCCCACAATTTCTGCACTGGTCAAAATAATCGCTTCTCTATTTGAATAAAAAAAAAATCGTTGTATAGGTAATTTAAATAAAACATTTTCCAATATTCTCCTCCTTAAATCAATTCTGTGGTTGGGTTCTAAAAGGGCCAATGTTAGTTTGTCAATAGCAACGTTTTCCGTCAACTCTGATGTAATATTTTAAAAACGCTGTTACTGACAAATTGACATTGGTCCTTTTAGAACCAAGCCACAGAATTATGCCCTACAAGGAAAGAAGTAATTCTAAAAAAATTACCGTTTTCTATTTATTTGCTTCAAAATCTCCTACCTTAATTTAGTTGGAAAAGCCTGTAACTCGCTGAAATCATGTAGCTGCATGGCAGTGGAAAAATCTAGAAGCATATGAGTCAAATTAGGGCATTTATTCGCCAACTCATGAAGCACAGTGTGCGTTATCAGTTCAATTGGTAACTCAATATATCTCAAAGATGGTCCAAATCTGATGCTTATTAGTGACAGAAGTGCTTCCAGAGATCCAACGTGGAGTCCAGAAATCTCTGGACGTAAGGAAACGTTTTTCCAGAGTTTGGTGTCGTATGCTATCAGCCTCCAACGTTTGCAAACCCTGGCCATGCGACATATTTCTTTGTGAGTTAAATAGCTGAAGATATGAAGTAAGACTTTGTCTGGAAGTTTTTCTATGGTCTGAAATGAAGATAAATAGTCTTAAAGTACTCTTTGGTATACTGAAAAAAATATTTTATTAATTTTGAACACCGTATTGTATGGGTTGCCTTTACGAATTAATTTATTATATTAACGAAATTTCATTAATTCAATAAATTTTACATTTTACACGATAATAAAATTTTACCAGGTGGTATAGGAATAATAGTTTCACACCTTGCTTTAAAGCAAATATGCAAGTACATACTCTAGCAGAAAATGGAAAAAGAAAATTATCCCAAAAAGTTAGGTTTTTTCAAGGGCGTAGATCTTTTTCTTCTATGGGGGGGGTAATACCGAGGGCCGGCCTTTCAAGCATCAAATTTGGCGCCTTTATCAAAAGAAAAAACACCATAAAATAAAGCTTTGTGCGCCTACAAAAAAAATTCCCCCCAAAAAATACCACAAGAAAAAAAGCGTTGTCCCTGACGGTTTCTACCAAACGTGGCGCCCCTACAAAAAAAATGACGTCGCCCAAAAAAATACCCTAAGACAAAAGCTTTGTCCCTGATGGTTTCTACCAAACTTACGACAGCTGAAATCTCAAAATTAATCTGCCCAAGTAGGTCCCCATTTTGGGGAGGTGCCACTAACAATAAAAAACTTAAAACGCTCGAAAAAGAAATAGATTTGGCAACCGTATATCTGTATTTATGATAATGATGTAATTTTTTAATAAAAGACATTCACATTAAATCTTTTGGTCACTTCATTACAGTCTGCCGAATGAGGTGGATCTTTCGTGATTTTTTGTGTGTTTTTAGTTCGAAACAGTGTTAGTGTACGTTTTTTGTTTTTACACTATATCGGACTATTATTAATCGCTTTTCAACCACGAATATATGTAAGTAATTTTGATTATTAAGATAAACATTTTTCAGCAAATATGAGCAACTTTTACACGATTTTGTACAATTTTTAAACAAAAACCATTAACTATTTCCATTGTTTTGGTTTAAATTTTTTATTTTTATTAAATTTTATTTTCGGTGGACTAATTATGGACTTTTATATAAAATAAATAGAAAATTTAGCTTTGTGCTATAGTGGTAAAAGTATGAAGCTGAAGTTTGCAATTTTTTTTTGCAACATAAATTAACAAACCATACCAAAACGACAATTTTGACTTTTCTTGCTTTTTTATTTATTTATGGATCCAAAAGGCCTTAATTCGATCTAAAACTACTAACTACCAGTTTTTTATTAAATAGAGTAAATTTAAAGTTTTTTTAATTTTCGTTGCAAAAAAACGTTGCAAACTTCAGCTCCATGTAAAAGTGCTGTATAAGTCTTTGGGGCAGTATGTAGGCTCAATGTGGGTTTTCCAACGGGCGGCCAACGAACCAATGTTTGATGGCTACTATTAAATGTTTCCGTGTATGTTTGTTTGTTCCCCTCTAGAAGCTAATCTTGTTGACAAATAAGGTTTATATTCTTCTTGATCATACACTTCTCTCGGAAAAAGTTGGGACACTTAAAATTGTTTTGTCTTATATTGGATTTACTTATAAATAAAAAAAATAGATAAATTGAACTACTTTTAAATTTTATTCAGTTTAATTTAGTCTTTGTGGGCCCCAGATGATCGGGCGGCCCAAGTTGGGTCCCCATTTTGGGGAGGTGCCACTAACAATAAAGAACTTAAAACGCTCGAAAAAAAATAGATTTGGTAACCGTATTTCTGTATTTATGATAATGTTATGTAACTTTTTAATAAAAGGCATTCACATTAAATATTTTAGTCACTTCATTACAGTCTGCCGAATGAGGTGGATCTTTCGTGATTTTTTGTTTGTTTTTAGTTCTAAACAGTGTTAGTGTACGTTTTGTGTTTTTACACTATATCGGATTATTATGAATTGTTTTTCAACCACGAGTATATGTAAGTAATTTTGATTATTAAGATATTTATTTTTCATTTCATTTTTATAATAAATAGAAAATTGAGCTTGGTGCTAGAGTGGTAAAAGTGCTGTATAAGTCTTTGGGACGCGGGAAATTTTTAAATGGGGGAGGGGGGTGGTTACGACAGCTGAAATCTCAAAATTAATCTCCCCAAGTGAGCCCCCATTTTGAGCGATAACACTGCACAAAACTTCCTAACATTTATTATAATAAAATCAACAAAGATATTTCTGACTCAAATGATAATGTTATGTAATTTTTTAACAAAAGGCATTCTAAATTTAATATTGTTCATTTCATTACAGTCTGCCGAATGAAGTGGATCGTTCCGTGTTTTTTCTTGTGTTTTTAGTTCTGAACGTTATTAGTGTATGTTTTGTGTTTTTACACTAACTATATATGGCTTGTCGGACTACTTAGGAATAATTTTTCAACCGCGAGTGTAAGTAATATTGATTACACTGGTCTACAAAAAGAAATCTTCTCCAATTACTAAACCTATCATGCCTTAAGTATTTTTGTGTGCTGAAACCGAATTTTCAATTTAAAAAACTTTCTACCGCGTAGAATTCGAGTAAATCCCTGTTTTTATTAGACATTGGTTAGACGTGCCTAAAAAAGTATACTTTTTCGGATTCATCAGCACAGAAAAATACTTAACGCATGATAGGTTTTGGTCTTTGGAGAAGATTTTTTTTCTTTTTTTGTAGACCAGTGTTATTAAGATAAATATTTTTTAACTTTGAGAAATTATGAGTAACTTTGGGAAACGGAAAATTTTTAAATGGGGAGGGGCAATTTACGACAGCTAAAATATCGAAATTAAGCTGCAGCTGAGCATGCTCAAGTGGGCCCCATTTTGAGCGGTATCATTACAGAAAACTTTCTAAAGTTTATTATAATAAAATCGGCAACGATATTCCTGACTCATATGATAATGTTATGTAATTTTTTAACAAGTGCCATTGTAAACTAACTATTTTAGTCATTTCATTACAGTCTGCCGAATAAAGTGGATCGTTTTTGTTTGTTTTTTGTTCTAAACAGTATTAGTGTATATTTTGTGTGTTTTTTTATAATACTATAGTGTATTTAGGAATAATTTTTAAACCGCGAGTAAATGTAAGTAATTTTAAAACGATTTTGAACAATTTTTAATTACACAGAAACACAAAAAAAAATGTCGAGGGTTTTTTTGGAGACCACTGTATTACCGTGTATTTTATGGAGCTGAACCCGAATTTGAGGTCAAAATAGCAACTCCTCCGATTATTTTTGGAGATAACCTCAAAAAATGTTAGGGAACGTTCAAGTATTACGTAACGCAAATTTTGATCATTTTGGACCTTTTTTTTGTGTGGCTGTGTTATTTTGGATTAGAATTTTCATTATTATTAAATTTTATTTTTTTTTGGGGGTTTACTTGTGGACTTGTGAATAAATAAAACAGTTACTTTTTGAAATATTTTTGAATATAGTATTTATTATAAAAGAAACGTTCATGTATTACGTAATGCAAATTGTAACAAAATTCATACACTTCATACCCCGGTTCTCGCGTTATTATACGTTATATAGATTTCATATTTTGGCTACCCCCCGCCCCCCAAATAGGGGGTGTGTTAGGGGGTAGCCAAAATATGAAATCTCTACTGCCTTACATAACGCGAGAACCGGGGTATGAAGTGTATGAATTTTGGTACAATTTGCGTTACGTAATACTTAAACGTTCCCATCCCATTCTATATTTTAAGTCCAGGTACTTTTTGTCTACCTATCTCTGTTTATAACATTTTGTAAACAGAGATAGGTAGATAAAAAGTACCTGGACTTAAAATATAGTACCCATGGTGTAAACTAAGCCTTTAACGGCGGCTATAATTAAAAGTTTATTTTTAAATTATTTTTTTTTACGAGATGACACTACTGGCGGATCCGTGCACTATAGAATTCTATCAGTCTCGTGTATAATTGCGGCAAATAATAGATTTCTATAGTACACGGAGTCCGCCTCATAATTTTTTTGTGAACTTTTAAATATGGCCGCTGTTAAACTCTTATATTAAATACGGATTAGTTTCATATTATTTTTTTTCGAAAAAGTACTTAAAAAAATAAAAAAATATTCAACCTATATAAAAACGAATTTTTGTTATGCGACCAATATTAAGTCCGATTTTTATCAAAAAAAAGCCCATCCGAGAACTCGTTGTGTCCTACAGCCGCCAGTCCGATGCTGATTTAACGTCCAAAAACGTATTAATAACTTAAGTTATTGTATTTAAAATGTTATATAACTTTGATCTCGGTTATGTTGAGGTATTTTTTTTAAACTAAATCTTTTTGTTACAGAACTGCATAAGCTGGAGAAGTCATTCATATAAACAGAGACAGTACAAGTAAGAAAACCTAGTAGTCCAGTCAAATAACGAAAAATTCCTATTTTAAATTGCAATAAATGTACACGGGCTGATACTTTAATGGGTAGTAGTGGATAGTAGCAGAACACTCCTGTTAGTTTTTCACCGGGTGATTTGCGTAAGGGATGTCCGCTATCTTAAATTTTAGGGGTGAGTGCGGTTATCTCGCTAAATATGCATCTTACCATAAAAATGCATATAACTAATTTTGTTAAGGAGAAAATTTCCAACAATTTTTGTTTAAATAATTTTTTTTATTATATTAATAACAATCGAGTTATAAATATTTAAAAATGGCCATGTTGGGGGGAAATTGTTTTTTTCGATTTTTTAGTCAAATTATTCATCAAGGATAAAAGTGGTTATGAGCAAACTTGTAGCTCTTGAAGTATTATATGTTATGCTTTTTCATAAGTATTTTGTTATGGTTACTGTGGGCGGTTGCGCCCTCTGTAACCATACCAAAGTACCTATGAAAATTAATAGTATATGAAACTTAAAGAGAATTTCGAGAGCTACAAGTTTGCTTATATCGTCCGATGAATAATTTGGCTGAAAAATGGAAAAAAACCAATTCCACCTCCAACATGACTATTTTTAAATTAATCATTGTTATTAATATATTAAAAAAATGATCCCAATAAAAATTGTTGGAAATTTCCTCCTTAACTAAATTGGTTATATGCATTTTTATGGCTAGATGCATATTAAGCAACTCACCCCTAAAATTTAAGATATCGGACACCCCTTACGCAAATCATCCAGTGAAAAACTAACAGATGTGTTCTGTTACCATCCACTACTACCCTTTAAAATATCAGCGCGTGTACATTTATTGCAATTTAAATTTATTATTTGACTGGACTATAGGTAATTAACACTAATATGTTATAGGATATAGGCAAGATCTATGTGAGTTTGTTTTTAACTGCAATGAAAACAACGGAAGTGGAAGTAGTGCTAACAGAAGAGTTGTGCCCAAAGGCACAGTTAATATAAGGCACAAAAGCAAAATAGTTTGCAATCTAAAACCGCCAAGAGTATGGAGTCTAATATAATAATATTTTTTACAGGTACCATCAACTGAGGTGACTTCGGACGGAGTAGGTGACTTCGGACATTTTTTCGCAAAATCTTCTGAACCAAAGCACGTGTGTAAAAGTTGTGCGTTTGTGTGTAAAAGTTGTGAAAATTAACCCCACAACTTGAGCACACAACCCCACAACTTTTGCACACGTGCTTTGGTTCAGAAGATTTTGAGAAAAAGTGTCCGAAGTCATCCTACCCCGTCAGAAGTCACCTCGGTGTTTTTTTACAGTTTAATCAAAAAAGTTCATTGTTATTATTAGTGTGTTGTTTGTGTTCTTATATTTTTTTTTCATGTATTATTTTTTATTTTAGGTATTTTATTTCTCCCAGGTACTATTATTTTCTTTTATGCACTATATCACTGGGTTAAAATGATAAGGTTCTATGTTCTATAGAAACCCCATAATGAAGAACTATATTTATTATATAGGTACTCTATTGTGTTGTTTGTGTTCTTATTTTACACACATATATTTTTTTATGTATATTTTTTTTCAGGTATTATTTTTTATTTTGGGTATTTTATTTGTTTCAGGTACTATTATTTTATTTTAGGCATTATATCACTGCGTTAAAATGATAAGGTTCTATGTTCTATAGAAACCCTATAATGAAGAACTATATTATACAATGTTGGTTTTATTATTTTCTTTTTTTCAGATAATGCTATATAATATAGCCTATATTGTGCATTAGGTATTTTTTGAAAAAAAAAAGTGTTCTTAGGTTAATTATTCTAAACATTTATTTTTTTTTCAGGTATTAATTACATTATAATGTAATATTAGTTTTTATTTAAAAGTTTACTAGGTATATTAATATTTTTTAGTTGTTAGGGATATTGTTTATAATAATTTTGGTTATATTTATGTATATTTTTTTCAGGATATAAGTGTTTTTTATTTATAATGTTATTATTTTATGTATTTGTTTTTTGATATGTTTTTTATTTATAGGATATTTTCGTTGGTTATATTTTTTTCAGGTATTTTTTTACAGGTACAAATACAATTTTAATCTACAATCAGATTAAAATTATAGGATAGTTACATATTGTTTTATGCAAAAATACGCTAGGTATATTAACTGTAGGTTTTTGGAAGTTTATAGGCCTATAAACATAAACATTAAGGATAATATCCTTAATATAATGTTTTTTAAGGTAGCATAGATGTAGAATAACCTGGGATAGACTAATACTAATATGTAAATATTATTTATTTCAGATATATCAGAAAGAAAGATTTAATTAAAGTTTTAATTTTTATGTATAATGTGTTATTTTATTTTTTAGATCTTTGAAGGACAACTTTTACAGACAATGTAATCAGAACTTGTAAGGTTCCTTAAGGTAAAATTGACAGCTAGTAACAGTAAGTTTTTTTAAAGTTAAGGTTTTTTCTTTCCATTCAAGCCAAGCCAATTTCCCCACCCGGGAAACGAACCCGGGTTGTTGGCATAGTTTCCCCTAGGTTTAATTTAGTATATAGTTAAATAGCCAAAATCCGCACCAATTCCAATTAAGGGGGAATGGATAGGCAGGGTTACACGAACAGGTTGTCAATATCAGCAAAAATTCCCTCAAGGGGGAATGGATAGGTAGGGTTTCACGCACAGGTTGTCAATATCCGCAAAAATTCCCTCAAGGGGGAAAGGATAACCGCGACCAAAAGACCAAAATAGGAACAGACGGACATTTGAGGTGTTCTCTCTGGATGGTCGACTTTTTCCCATACACGCGAGGTATCTTGAAAGAGAGAGTAGTACCAACCCTGACATCGGTGAGACCGAACTTACAAAGTGGGCAGTTGTCATACAAGGGTTATGTATATATAGTGTATGTTAAATTGTCTCCTGACGAGATTATACTCCACGTGTATAGGCCTACTGAGGGATCCTCAGAGGGGAACTGAGGTTTTCTCACTGGGGAACGGCACGTTAACCGTAACGCACCTAGTGCTTTACCTCCTGGGTGGTGTGGAAAAGAGCACAACTATTTTAGTTAGAGGTGGTAAGTGTAAAGAGTAAAAAAATATCTATCTGTCTGTCCATCTTTTTGTCTTATGGTATGTAAACCTTATAATATAATAAGTTAACTTTTGAATGTAATATCGGTTTTCAAAAATTCTTTCGCTAAGCAGATTGAATTTCTTTATAAATAATAGTATATTTCCAACCTAATAAGAAAATTAAACATTATTATGTCACCATAGAGTCCCTTTTCAAATTAAACATCAAAATTTTTAGGATTGGCAATGCATTTTACCGGGAAATAGCCATGATTAAAACTCTCCTGCATAATACCATTTATGATTAAGCTTTCCTCTAGAGGAAATAAACAACATTTCATTTTATGATATTGAACTTTCTGAAATGCAATAGTTGATTATATTGACTCACCATATAGTCCGAAAAACGTATTGCAAATTAAATAAAGTGTTTATTTTTCTTAAGCAAGGGAATTCCCTTATAGAAATTTACGTTAAAACCACTTTACCTAACGTTAGGAGAATGTTTTGTCTGTATCGTTAGGGATCTATTACTACATTATTCTTTTTTTGATTTTTTTTTTTTTTATATATTTGGGCCTACGCGTTTATTATACAGTTAATGTCGCGATAACCCGAATGTTCGATACTCCGAATGAGGCAGTAATCCGAACAATGAAATTCGGACTTCAAAGTACATGCATGTATGTTTCACTGTTCGGTTTACCGCATAATTCAGATTATCGAAAATTTACTTAATTTTGGTATCAAATTACAGGTACACTTGGAATTGAAAAAAAGTACTACATCACTGGACCTAGAGGTACACCAAACTTTTAAAATTTTAGGTGTTTCAAGTGATTTACTGACCATGAAACTTTTAGGGTTATGTACATTGTCAGTGGATATAAAAACGGTATAAAACACATTCATTTCTCGTAAAATATATTCCTATTTGTACAATTTATAGAAATATATAGAACTAAAAAATAATAACAGATATAAAAATTATCTCGTTTTTAAGAACAGTTTTCAAATTAAATTATTTAATATCTCCAACGTTTCGGTTTTTATTGTGAAACCTTCATCAGGGAATAAAATTACAATAATAAAAAATATATAAATACATAAAAATTGGAATATAAATTAATGAAACATTTCAAAATTAATAACAGAAATAAAAATATTCAATTAATAAAATAACGAAAAGGAATAAGGTACCTTATTTAATAGCAGTTAAAACTTTAAAGGACCACAAATGTTCATTCCTATATATTTTAGCTCTGAATCTCTAATTTCTCGACCATTTTCCTTATTAGCCCCAAAATATATTGTTAAAATTGATTTTTGTTGCTGGCTTAAGTGTTGCATGTTGACTCATTTGACACAACCATGTGCCGAAAAGATGACTATTACATTTAGTTTTATATATCTCTGACTTAGTTAGGTCCTGAATTGACTTTAGTGGCAAGTTAGATTTAAATGGTACAATTTTTGGGTGTACTACTTTTTAAAGATCGCAACTGTACGAGACAGGCAACGTTTGGTTTCATCCAGTTTCATCCAGTTTCATCCCTGAATTAGATAGCTCATACCTTTTTTATGCACGCGCAATGTACGAGCTCTATTAACGAAAGATATGAAGCAAGTATTTTCGCAGAAACTAAGTAATGATAAACGTTATATTAATATTAGACCTAAATGTTAGGTTACCAACGTTAGGAATCGGGACATATATTACGTCGGGATACGTCGGGATAACGTTCTTCTAATGTAAAATTTCTACTAGGGATATTTACAAAGACACAAGGGCGTAGATCTTTTTCTTCTATGGGGGGGGGAGTAATACCCAGGGCCGGCCTTTCAAGCCTCAAATTTGGCGCCCCTAGCAAAAGAAAAAACACCCTAAAATAAAGCTTTGTGTGCCTACAAAAAAAATTTCCCCCCAAAAAATGCCATCAAGAAAAAAGCTTTGTCCCTGACGGTATCTACCAAACGTGGCGCCCCTACAAAAAAAATGACGGCGCCCAAAAAAATATCCTAAGACAAAAGCTTTGTCCCTGACGGTTTCTACCAAACTTGGCGCCCTGCAGAAAAAATTGGCGCCCACGCCTATGGGGGGGGGTAATTACTCCCATTCCCCCCCCCTCATCTACGCCCTTGCGGTATTTTTAAGTTAGCACTAAACTGTGAATCTATTAAGAAACCTATCAGAAAGAAAAAAGTTTGGGACAAAAAACTGATAAGGCCCCCCCGTTTCGCACACCCCTGGTTTAAATAAGTACGTGAAAATTACATACAAAGATGGGCCTTATTAGGATTAATTCACGTGCAAAACCTCGTTAACATATCTCAAAGGGTTCCTGAGTTATTAAATAAAAACCGATTTTTTTAGCCACTTTCAAAGGGGCGTAGCTCCCTTATGTCGCATTTTTAGACATATGTTTATAGGAACTTTTTGTCATATTTTATGATGTAGAATCATCTGTTAAAATTTCCGACGCTATTTCAAATACACCGTGTATATTCAAAGAAAAAAAAAGACTTCTTAAACCAAGGACACGTGTCTTTCGATATGTTCAAAGCCATATTCTCTTGTTTCAAGGCTAGCATTTCTTTAAACCAAAGTCAATGTCTTTGAATAAAGAGCGGATCTTTGGTTAAAAGAAATGCTAGCCTTAAAACAAGGTAATATGGTTTTGAACATATCGAAAGACACGTGTCCTTGGTTCAAGGAATCTTTTTTTTTCTGTATTATATTCTAAAAACGCATAAAGTATAACAAAAAATAGGACCAGTAACCAAACTGCACCCCGCCAAAATAAAACAAAAGACAAACACAACCGCTATGCAATTTTCCATAAGGGACCGCAAAAGTACTTTAGCTGGCTGCAGCCCGCCAAAGTAAAACAAAAGACAAACTCTTAACAAAAGTGTCACTTTTAACGTAACATTTCTAACCGAAAAATGTCACTTTGGAATACAAGCGAATAAAAAGTATTAAAAAATGTACCTTAACAGGTCAGTAGGATCCTGAGGACCTTTACCTAGGGATCTTTAAATATTTTGTAGTATATAACTTAGTTTTCGTCAGGAATTAAATGAGACCCCTTCAAAATAGTCACAATAAATGTTTAAAAATTCAAAAACTGGGAATTTGAAGGTCCATATTTTGAAACTGATTTTTTTAGACGCCCTGTATAATATTTAACAAAAATAACTATGGAACTTTAAAATATACTTATTGAGGAATTCTAAAAATATTTTTGACCTATCTGTCCTGGGTACCAGTTTTTTTTTTACCTATATTAGCTTAAAGGGTCATTTTTTGACATTTTTATCCCCTACTAAAAACTCTATATTATATATAAGGGTGAAAAAATTTATGAATGTACCTTTTTATTCTTAATTACTCTTCCATTTTAAAAATTTCCATTATTATTTTTTTTAATCTTAATTTTTGCAGGTGAGTTGCTCTAAACATAGCCCATCTTTTTTTTACTAGTCATCCTGGATTTTTCCAAAAAAAAATTTTTGGCCCGGCCTAATAAAGAGTTAATAAATAATTTTTATCATAAGCATAACTCATAAACAAGCATTAAGATTTCATTAAGCATTAAGATGTGTGTAAATTCTAGGTTAAAAAAATAATAAACAAAATCGTAGGCTATTTATAGCTCACCGTTCCGGCAAAAGGGCTTCTAGCTCCTGTACCGTCCGTAATATACATTTGTGAGGCTTCTACAGCCATTTGGCCCCAAACGTCATCCATTTTGATTAATTATTTTTTTCAAAATTCACGAAAATTTAACTTTAATTCCACGAATTTTATTTTAGTACACAATCAAAATAGTCAACGAGTTTAACATTTTACGTAACGTTCCCAGACGTCTAAATAGAACCACAAATTCTAAAAATAATATGTAGAATGCGTTCACAGATAGAGGCGCTTTATTATAAAATTTGAATTTGAATTGATTTTTTTCGCGCGAAATTAAATTATAATTTTTAAATAACGAGATCTTAAGATAGTTGAGTGTTAACTTTAAAATTTTCCGAGAAAAGTTTTTTTCATAATTTAATTATTTAGAGCTTTGGCATCTTTTTAAGACCAAATTTTAAAAATCTATCGATGCGTTTTTGTGAAAAACGATATTTATTTGCTTTGACAAAAAAAAATATGACATGTTTAAAAATTATTTTAGATATTCAGATTTTACGTCAAAAAGTGAGAAAAAAGTTTCTATGGGCGTTTGTGTTAAATGGCTTCTTAGGGGAGCTAGATCACGTTTAAGGGGGCATTTTTAGAATATTATTCACTCCATAACTCATGAACGGTTTGACTTATTGACTTGAAATTTTTACTGTAGTATGTAACCAAAAAACATTATCATTTGATGAAACAAAAAAATTAAATGTTTAACCAGAGGCGGACTTACAGTTTTATATATAAATTAAGAGGCACCCAGTATCTACGCCCCTGGTCAAAAAGTTAATTTTAATAAAACGTTAAATGTTTACATTTATTGGTTTGTACCTTTTTTTCTTTTGGGTAGGCAAGAGGGTAGGCAATACGAGGGTAGGCAATACAGGACAAAAGGTAATCGCTTGGCGTTTTCCGTGCAAATGTAAATACCGCTTTTAAGTTTAGCTTTCTACGAAATTGTGTTTTAAGTTCATTTTTACCATGTTAAAATTGTGGCTTAGTTACTTGCAGTGAAAAAGAGAACAGCTGACTATAAAAGATATCAAAATATCGTTTCTTCTATGAATTTCAAACATAGCGAAAATAGTAATGCCAACCCAAAAGGTCATCAATTTAAATGTAAGTTTTTTTTAAATTTTATAGCAAAATAGAAAAAATAGTATAAAGCACTCATTTCATAACACGTTTTTAGCGCACTAGTAAGTAAGCGGCTCGTTTTCTAAACTTGTACTCGTGCGCTAAAAACGGGTGTTATGAAACTAGTACTTTAATATACTATTAAATATGTCTTTTTTTGTTAAAACAAATAAAAATCGTTTTTCTCGAAAACACATCGATAGATTTTTTTAAATTTGGCTTTAAAAAGATGCCAAAGCTCTTAATAATTAAATTGTAAAAAAAACTTGTGTTATATGAAAGTTGAGCTGTTTCCAACCCAGTGTGGTTTGCAGAACTTGTTCAGAATTGGTTGAAAGTGTAAAGGAAGGTAATAACGGTAACTTTTACTGGTTGATTAGAAAAAAGAAAAGTTCTTTCAAAAACGAGTAGATAGATAATAACCAACAAGTTTTATTTTAAGGAAACTAGATTAAAAATAACGATTATTTTTTGAAAAATAAAATCTAAGCAGAACCTTATTTCGAGAAATAATTTTCAAAAATATTTATTTGTTTTTAAATTGTAGGGTTTAATATGAATTGCCGAATACACCATTTTGTTTACATGTTTGTTAAATAACCTGAACAAAATCACTTTAGGTGTGTTTATCATTAAAATTATTTTATTTTTAAGTTAACAGCCAGAAATTTTACTGCAAGATTTAATGAAAAAACAATAATAACCCATTCCTATAAAGTTGTCATGTTATGAGATACGAGCGGGTTAACCACAGAGGAATTCAGGTGTACAAATTGGAGGCAATCTGGAGAAAATCTTTGAAGGTTACTAGGTAATCTGAAGGAAATCTTTAAAGATTTCCTCCTCTTCAGAAGAAATCTTAGAAACTCGAGGTAATCTTTGGAGGTAATCTGAATGAAATCTTTCCTCCTAAATATCGTAAATATGCAAATTTTCTTCTAAGGCATATATAAATGCAGAAAAAAATAATTAAATTAATAACGCGCCTTCGCCAAAATTGAAAATATATATTTTTTGCAATTTTGGCGAAAGCGCTACAATAAAAAATTAATAAAAAATATATTTAGTGCTCAGTTTGGACTTTTCGACCTAATTTCGAGATAGATAAAACAATTTAGAATTGGGATATCGAGCGAGCTATCACCCAAAATACAGTTTTTCGGGCCCGTCGAGAGGTGAGGGGGGTCGGGTTCGTTTCCCCTTAGGTCCAGAGTTTCTATGGGGGGCCGGATTTCTACTGTGGGGGCCCGGATTTCAACCGAAATCCTGAATATAGTCTCTGAGGGGGCCCCGATGGGTGAAGAAGTCAAAATTTTTTAGGAGATAAAATAAATTCTTGGGGGACAGGGATTTTTGTGGGTGCCCGGGTGGGAGTGAGCTTCTTTTTCTAGACATCAAAATATTTCAGGAGGTGAAAAAAAAATTTTGGAGGGCCAGAATTTGTCGGGTGGGAGTGATAAGCTTCTTTTTTAGTCATAAAATTTTTGGTAGGAAAAAACAGTTGGGGGGACCGTAGGTTACTACCCCCAGGCCCCGATTTTTTCTCGACGACCCTGCAGTTTTTACACCCTTTAAAAATATAATTTACCATTAACTAAGAAAAATCCCCCTGAGCAATCCCTTTAAAACTTTAAATTTAAAATTTGGTCCAAACAGTATGGACGGTGGGACGAAAGGGGGGATGGAGTTTTTTCTCATTTGAGGTCGCTTAAAAGTAAAAAATCAAACACAAATCTTTCTTTTAAGTTAATTTAAAAGTTACCAATAAAAGTTTTTGTATCTAACTTGTTTCAGGACTTAATTAACCTTATTGCTGCTTGTTACCAATCGGCTACAAGCGTCATAGAAAATGTATTAACATTAATATGTTTTAGACGGAGGGGGGGGGGGTAGAGGGCTAAAACCATTCCCATATAGCACCAGTCGTCCAATGGACGTCCATTTTAGATCCCTTTTAAGTACATTGGTCCACGGACAAATAATGGATGTACTATGTACGTCCATATACATATACATATACATATACATATACATACATATTTACATCCTTTGTACGGCTATTAGTGGACGTCCATTCAGTGTGCATTTTACGCCAAAAATTTTTAAGCTATATGTCTCGTGGTTCCATATACATTGTCACACGGACGTTCTGTATACGACTTATTTAATTTAAAAATAAAACGGATTATACATGTGAATTTCATCTTATAAACAAATAAGCACGTCAATTTTAGAGTTTATGGATGTAAGGGTTAATAATGGTATTGCAAGTTTATATTAAACCAGCCGTCTCGAATGAGCGAGAATACTTTCTCATAAAAAAAGTTATGTCCAGAAACAATTTATTACATTTTGGTACTTTTTGGGGGGTCATGAAAAAAATTATAATTACATTTTTTGTGTGCAAAAAAAAATTGTTTTTTTTTTCCATCACAATACTTTCTTTATGAGAAAGTAAAAAAAGGTTCTATTAAGTTTTTCACATTAGCAAAAACCAGTTTAAGTAAGCAAAAAAGCAAGTCCTATGGACGCTGGATGGATGGTTCGAACGGACACCTTATGGATGTCCACAGTTGTGTCATCTGGACTTTGAACGGATGTCCATGGGACGTCCATAGAGAAAAAATGGGCATCTTATGGACATACAGCCGTCCATGAAAATGGACGTCAGTTTGTGCTATCTGGGTTACGACTGAAACCGTTACGAAACAGTGTCCCAAAATTATGTGACGGTTATGATATTAGGCCATAGGCCATAAGCCACAAGCCACAGGCGACAGGAAACAGGCTACAGGTCACAGGCCATGGGCCATATGCCATGGACACGGGCCACGGGCATGGGCCACGGACCACAGGCCACAGGCCACTATTTTTAATTTTTTTTTCTAGAGAATAACTAAGGTAATTATGTGAGTTTTTTTTTGGTTTAAAATATATTTCTACATAACCCTTATTCGCGTATAATTTAATTAGCTTAGGTTATCAAATAAAATTATGCGGCTTTGTGTGTGTGTGATTTTTTAAATTTTTTTATAAGGTTTATTAACCCTTCGTTAGGCGCGCCTCTTTTTGTAACGTGTTTAGGCGCGCGGTCTACACTTGTAGACCATTTTATTTTTTGTTTAAAAAAAAAACACATTTATATTTTTAAAAACCAAAAATCTTATGTTATTTATTTGGTTGTATTTAAAAGTTATTGTTTTAGGGGTAAGGGTAAAAGAAAAATGATATACAATTTTAACATATATTTTACATCTGTACGGTAATTTGTAAAAAAAAAATAAAAATAACTTAAAAAACTTTCTGAAACTAAAACATTTTTTTTTTAACATGTACGATTATAAAAAAATAAAAAACACCTAAATTAAAAGAAAAAAATATTATGCAATATTTTAGTAACTCATGCGCCTTGTACATGTGCTCTTTGCAATCGTAGTTATGATATTTTGAGCATTTTTTTTCGATTTATTTTCCCTTCTTAGGCACATTTAGTGTCCAAAGTAATTTTTAGTTTTATAGAACAGAAAATTACCTTATTTATCAAAAACATTACGTATGAGCTCTTTCATGCCCAAAAAGACTCGTGCCAGTGTCTTCCTATAAACCGCTATTTATTTTGGTGGTAAAGACATATTGTATCTTTAATTTATCTTTAAACTAATAAACTAACGTGGTTAGGCGCGCGGTCTACAATTGTAGACCAGGCAGGTTTCAATATGAATAAAAACAATATTATACCCATTCAAAGTGTGAATTATTACTGATCTAATAGATTGATGCATAATGCACAGCTACTCGAAGGGGCGCAAGCGTAAACACTCCGTGTAAAAAGTTACCCAGCTAAAAAAAGCATGGTCTACGATCGTAGACCGCGCGCCAAACGAAGGGTTAATATATTTTTCCTTATAAACAAACAAATGGCCGTTTCCAAAAAATAAATTGTTGAAAATTAGGAATTTCCCAGAATTATTGCTAGACATAAAAGATTATGAGTAGTTTAATAAAAATTCGGTTTTCACTGCCAACTTTTAATTAAACGTTAAAAATATTGTTCAAATGATTGTCATATGAAACACTTCTAAATTTACTAAAATTATTTTATAGCTAACTCAACTGAAATAATCATTATTTTTTGAAGTGTGCAACTTCCTAGAATTTCTTTTAGGTTTGGACTTTTTATTGCAAAATTACTCAAGTTGAGTGAGCCAATTATTGTCATGTTAAGACATTTTCTCTCGCATTTTCTTTTTTACTGCTTTCAAATCACACAAAGAACATAGACGAGCTGTCATCTCAAGGTCATATACAAATTTACGATCCGCCATTTTGATTATAACTCAACCGGAAAATTTAAATTAATAGCTAAAATGTACATAAACAACATAACCTCACTTAAAAAAATATCATCTACTGTAGAGATAAATTATGCTCATCAAAAAGTTACATAGGAATTCGTGCAGTGCAATAAAGATCATAATTTTTCATTTGTTATACTGTGTAGGACTGTCCTACTAGGACACAAAAAAAAAAAAGGAGAATTCATTCATACTTTTGTTATCCTGTGTTATGTGTTAATGTATTTATCTAACTATATCTACTATTATTATTAATTTGTCTATTATTATGTATTTATATAGCTTTATTTACTTTTATTATTATTAATTTGTCTATTATTATTTGTTTATCTATATTTATCTACATTTACATTATATCTATGTTTAAGTTTTACAAGGACTTAAAGAATTTATGTTTACATTTTATTATGTAACTTATTATATATTATTTTTTTTTACTTATTGTAGCGTTATGCAAAATATTTATGTACTGCTTCTATATGGCAATTTGTAAAATATTATTATGTGTCCTATATCACTTTGTGATCAAGGGATTAATAAACTATCTATCTATCTATCTATCTATCTATCTATCTACTAGGACACACGCTCCAGTGTGTAGTCAAGTCATGTCATTTATTTATACTCGTACATCACGTAATCATGAAAAAACCTAAAAAATTTTAACTAAAACTTAGCCGGAATTTAGAAACCAGGTACATTGCACGCTTTTAAAATATCTGCTATGGTAGATTTTACAATCTTTTTTCACTCGATAAGTTATTTGACATTATTACTACCTTTACTATGTACTATTAAACAGCTACCTCTTAAATTCATGAACACTGTACAATGTATTTTATTTAGTTTAATATCTAATATTAACATGCAATTTTACAAAAGTAACTTTATTTCTCGAAGCCTAGTTTTCAGTAGATCTTTGATCGATGAGAGAAAAAGTATCATTTAACAAGAGATCTAAAGATAGTCTTGTGAGTCGACTGTTCCTAAAACTAGAAGCATATATTAGATTTAACGAGAAAACAAAAAATATTAAGACAAAACAAAATTTTTAAAAAATGAGGTTATGTTAACCTCAAGTTTTATGTTTTATGAGGTGTGTGGAAAGAATTATATTTTTATATTCAAATTACTGTTAAAAATTAATTTTTAAATGTAAAGTATAACACTAATATTTAGTTTTTTTCATATATATACATATATACCCAACTGAGGCAACAAAACAACGAAAAAAAGAAACTTTTACTGAGTACTGAAGTGAGATAAAAAGTCACATCTCTAACAAAGAAAATAATATTACACAGTGTTACCAACATAAAATATATATTTTTTTTACTTTATGTTGGACATTTAGAATCAAAATGGAGAACGCATTTAGTCGGTACACAGAAGTATGCGCAGACGATCAAAAATCATTATATTTTGTTATTTTATCTATGATTCAAATTTATTTATAATCACCTAAAACTGTACATTAACAATAAACTTATCTTTATTCTAATGGGTAAAGAATAAACAAACTGCAGGAGCTTAAAAAAAAATATTATTGCTTCTTATATATATTATTGCTTAAAATATTGCATACTGACAATATTAGAAACCCATGTCCCAAATATCGCCAGAGTACCGGCAATAATAGTAAAGAACAAACTTACAAAAAATTAAAAAACTAATAAAAAAATATTGTGTCACAGTAACAATTCCAGCTGTTTTTAGGTACAATTTGGGCATTTAAACAAAAAATTGTCATTTTTAGCAAGCCCCACGCACTCTTCATGTACGTATAGATTACAATCGCATATAGACTTGGCGATTCTCCTCGAATAAAAAACAGTTATCTTTCCATTAAAAAAATCTCTCCTATACCTTCCTGTCCATATTTTTTAAGCTAAAAATATCGAATATATGCCAAAAGATGGTTTAAATTGCCTTATTTTAAATCTGTACCAAATTTAAAGTCAATATCCAAACTCATTTAAAAGTTACGAGGGTTGGACATAGATTAAACTCACCCGGTATAAAGATTTATTTTTATAAAATTGTAAACATTCGAAAACTATCTCTTATTTTCTGTTGTTTTTTTTTACATATTGTGTTATGAAACAATTTTTCATAAAATATCAATAAAAAACTACTGAGATATCTCAACTTTAGTTTATTTATTATATACATACTAAGTTTTAATGTTTTATTTTTCCTTGGAAAAGTCCTGTGTTTTTATTGCTTATTTGTTTCTCAGCGTTTTATATACGCTAAAAAATATCTGACCTTCTCGATAGTATGTCTGGAAAATTCGCGATCACGATAAATTAAACACGCTTTGTGTTAAAAACTTTAAATTTGAACTTCTTTTATTTTATTTTAAGCAGTATAAATCAAAAATACTTTTCTTACGTAAGTAATTACGTAAATTGAATTTAGTTCAATTTGACTTTCCTTTTTTTTTGTTTTTTTTTCTTCATGCATCATTATTTTTATCACGGGAGCAAAATGGTAATGGAAAGGTATTTTTGATGACAATTTTATTTTTGAAGTTATTATATATTATATAATAATTTTTAAATATTATTAATACCTAATATATTAATAATTATTAAATTATAATTTATTATCTAGAAGCATGGCCTAATAGGATAAAACTTTAGTAGTCTTAAATATTTACCGATATCGCGCTAATGTCTTGTGCACCTGTGTATAGATAAATGATTTTAAAAAATATTTAAGATGTAAATCATATGTTCGCACAGTTGTAAAAGCTTTAAATTGATTGATCTGTTTACATGTTACTTTATTTTAAGCAAATGTAAACAAAAAATACATTTTATCGTTTTATAATAGTTTGGAAATTTTTAATTTAAATTTTTTAGATGGAGAGATTTTTTTATTAAAAATATCTATTAATTAATTAGAAATCTCTAAAGAAATCCTAACAAAGACTCCTTAAGACTCGTTTATGCATAATTTTAACCAAGTTAACTAACTAACTTGGGGATTTGACCAATAAAATGTCAGTTTTCGTTTCATTGGTTAAATTCGTAATTTAGTAATACTGCCCTGCTAAGACAAGTTGTCCTATCTGCAAAAATTCACTTTTTGAGATTAGCACGCCATTGTATTGCTTTACACTAGCTCCAGGTGCCCACTAAAAAGGAATGTCCTATCTAAAACCCAAATCCTAAAAATTAACCTAAGATGTTTGTCCTATGTGGAAAATTTTCAATGTTTGCTAAATAAAATTGTCCTAACTAGTCTTTACTAGGGGAATAAGTCAGGACTAGGACTAACCTTATAGATCTTAGTAATTTGATTGGACTTTTTAGATCATTCCTAACTTTCTCATACAGAACAAATGCATTTATAACAAAGAACTTTACCTCAAGAAGGAACATGATGAAATCTACCTTATGCTTTGTTTGAAGCGTGAACCAACTACGGTGAGGGGCTGGTGGGGAGTGACTATTGTTTAAACTTAGTAAGCCTAAAGAGAGAGAAAGAATGTGTAAACTCACAGTCTAATGTCGTAAAATGACTGACAGGGGTACAGTGTTGCCGATTGGAAACATATACTTTGGATATTTTATTGTAAATTAGTTTTGTATGAGATTTATATGAACTAGTAGTTTAATTTTAATAGATTTAAATATACTATATTATTAAATATAATTATAGTATACACAATAAAGTTTTTTAAATTTTTAATTTAAGTATAATGATTTGAATTCATGATAAGGAGAAAACTACGCTACTAGGTAGCCTGAAAGTCGACTAGCGACATCTACATTTTACACCACAAAGCTGTATCTCGTTTCTGTTAGTAAATAAACAAACAAAAAGATGACACCTTCATAAACATTGGTCTGAAATTACTTCTTGACTTAAAAGTTCTTTGATTTATAGTGACAATTTATTTTTCTGACAAAAAAAATATATATTTTTTTTCAAAGGAAATCACGTATTTTTGATTTAAAATAAAGCAGAAGCCAACTCCATATTTATTTAAACATGTTTTCAAAAAGTGCAAACAAAAACAATAAAACTGGCCATATCTTAAAACATCTAACTTACAGATAGGACAACTTGTCTTAGCAGGGCAGAATAGTTAAGTTATAATTATGGCAAAGCTAATCTATTAGTTTAAGTTCGCGAATTTCTTCAAAGCAATCTGAAATTAAATTATTTTCGTAATTACCCCAATTTTTACACAATGTTAAAAGTCCAAACAAAAGATGTCAGCCCGGGCCGTATCTAAGGAGATTTGGTGGGGGTGAGGAGGTCAAAAATTACAACTTTTTTTAGCCTAAAAACACAACTTTTTTCCTCGAAAAAAAAGTTCATGACTAAAAAAAAAAGTCCCACCCTTTCTCAAAACTCAAAATAAGAGTTCATGACTAAAAAAAAAGTCCCACCTTTTCTCAAAAAAAAGTTATCAACAAATTAATTACACCTTCTGGTTAAGTTATTTATATTTTTCCAAGGTTTGAGAATCCTTACTTTTATATTTCTTAATCTATAAAGTTTACAACTTTTTTCACAAGATTAAAAATTTATAATTTTATTATTTTTAACCCATGATATATGCAAGTTTTATATTTTGAATCCACGAAATATGCAAGTTTTTTTGAAAATCCCAACTTTTATATTTCTAATACATGAAATTTACTACTTTTTTCCCAAAATTAAAAATGTATTATTTTATTATGTTTATCCCATGAAAAATATGCAACTTTTATATTTTTAATTCATGAAATATTCAAAAAATTTTATTCTAAGGTTTAAAAATCCCAACCTTTATATTTTTAAGCCATAAAATTTAAAACTTTTTTTCCCAAAATTAAATTAATGTTTGTGTTCGTAAATTTATTATCGTTTAATATTTATTGTTTTTTTTTCACAAAATAGCTTAATTTTTATATTTCTTAATTGTACTGTCATTATACTTAAAAACCCAACTATGGATTAGATAATTCGCTGATGTTTAAAGTTTAAATTTTCTATATTTGCTACCCTTTGTTGTATAATAATACATACTGTTTTCATTTTAATATGATAATAATATATTATAAACTATATTTTAATATAGGGTATTTAAAATGGCTGGGAATCAAAAGCCTTTGTGAAATAATAACAAATTCTGGTCATAAAGCAGAATAAATGAAACACGATTTGATACGCGTAATATACAGGATTTTTTTTTAATTTGAAAAAATTACTTTTCAAAATGTCAAGTTCTTGTAGTTCTTGTTATTAAAAGATTAGAATTTATTTAGAGTTATTTGTGATAAACACTCGGAAATGAAATAAATAAAAACTTTATTGCATTACATAATCATGCCAACGTTTCACCTAATATTTAGGCTTCTTCAGGGCTAAATTATTAAATATGCATTAAAACAAACAAATTAAACAAAAACATTACATCAAAAAATAAAATACACTGGACATTTTTCAACAGGAAAATACTCACTGTAGAACAATTAATTACTTACTTCTACAGTGAGTATTCTCCTGATGAAAAATGTCCAGTGTATTTTGTTTGTTGATGTAATGTTTTTGTTTAATTTGTTTGTTTTAATGCATATTTAATAATTTAGCCCTGAAGAAGCCTAAATATTAGGTGAAACGTTGGAAATGTTATATAATGCAATAAAGTTTTTATTTGCTTCATTTCCGAGTGTTTATCACAAATAATTCTAAATAAATTTTAAGAAGCTCCTATAGGAAATATTATTAAGATTATAATTTTAATACATGATAATAAAAAGAGCCTCTAGCAACTTTAGTTATTGAATACAAGTTGTTATAGTAACAATAACTAAATTACGTTATGTTTTACTGTAACAATTTATATTCAATAACTTAAGTTATGAGGTGTTTCAAATATTGTTATAACTTATTTAATACGGTAAAAAATTCTCATTGTGTATATTTTTTAAACATTAAAAATACGTAACCTCATACGTAACCTTTTGAATATGTTTCATTAAAACATCACAAAATATTTTTTTTTTTGTAAAATTTTATTATATAATTCCCATATTTATTATTCACAAACCATTTTAGAAAAAACTTATTTTAAAGTACTTTTTGTTTTTTGTTATCTTACCAGTATAAAAATTATTTTGTCAGTAAGAACTTGTTGCACGCTAACGCATCATTTAAAATATTAATATTATAGGATTCAGTATAATTTTTATAAATATTATTTGTATAAAACTTACAGTTTTTCTACTTCTTCTAACACTGGCATTATTATCATCTCGGACTATTGATGCTGTAAGAAGATTTTCCCAGTTATCCATTTTTTATCAACAAAATCACAAAATTTTCCCACTTTTCACCAATAAAAATACAACAGAATAACTAACAAAAAGCCCAACATTCCTTCAATTTTTTTCGACACACTTTTACACAAAGGATCTTATTAATATCCGAAATTTTGGCACAAAAATTTTAAATAAATAACTCGATTTTTTTACTTGCGAAGTAGATGCGTTACTACTCAACTGTATCCTAAGAATACAATGAGCATGTGTGATGTAAAATTTAAAGGCGAAAATAGTTACTTTTAGAAGCTTCAAATCTCTGAAATGTATACAGCGTGTACAATAAATCACTTATGATATGTTTCGATAGTGATGAAACTAGTCTTTTCCAAACAACAAAGCTCATTTATCATCGACTATTTCACAATGGTTAAAAATAAAAACCTTACTAGATGAACAGCTGAAACCATCTTATCAAATTACACAAGTCTACAAAAAAATCTCTTTCCTATGCTTTTTGATGCTCTGAAACCGATTTCACCATAAAAAAATTCATCGCGCAGTTTTTTCACAAATCGTTTATTTATAATTATTTAAATGTATACAGTTTATATAAGATTATAAGATTTGTGAAAAAACTGCGCGATAAATCTTTTTTTTATGGTGAAGTCTGTGTCAGCGAATCAAAAAAAAAAAAAAAAAAAAAGAAATCATGGGTTGGAACCTTAGGGCAGAGTATTTTTTTGTGATTCTGTATACAGGTGAAGGTGTACTGTAGAGGGTCACAAAAACAAACAAATCTTTGTCCTAAATGATGCATTATTTTCCTTGTTTTTTGATGCCCTAAAACCGATTTCACCACAAATAAAAGATTCATGTATTATTATTGAAATATATAAACTTAATATACGATGAATCTTTTTTTATGGTGAAATCGGTTTCAGCGCATCAAAAAGCATAGGAAAAGTTGTGTGAATAGGCAACTATTAACACGCGGTTGCATAATTTATTAAAGTTTGAAAGTCTGTATATCCAAAACGTTATATTCTATTAAAAATCTGTATATAAATTTTTTTATAGGACTTAAATAAAGCTTTCATATAATTTTTTTATTGGATAATAAATAATTAATAATTTATAAATAATAACACCTCAGCCCCTGTCGTAATTATTTCCAGACATTAAGCTTTTATGAAAACAATGAATTATTCCCGCATAATTCTCTGTCTGTTGTGTAATTATCATACCTCAGGGATTAGCGAGCTTTTCTTTCGTTCATGAGGGTAGGATAAATTCAGCACTGATCAGAAGCGACTTGAACGGCCCCAGTGTATCTATGATAAAAGTTAAATAATATCACAAAAGATGACTTATAGCTCGCAACTCCCCGGGCTCTGGTAATTATATATGATAATTTCACTATGTCTGCAGCAGTCTGCTAATTATCAAGGAGTTAAAATCTAGATTGGTTAATAACTTCATTACAAAAGACAAACGTTATTTCTGGCACACTTTGTATTGGCAAAGTGAAACGGTTTTTGATCTGAAAAAAATGTCTTAATGAACTAAAAGCTTGTGGTTGCTCATAAAGCTAATTTTACTTATAAGTATAGTGCCGATTGATCTTGTCAAATCATGACTTCCTGCAATGGCGGACTGGGTCTTAGAAGCAGGTCGACAAATAAGTCAAAGTAAATAGTGCTCCTACCATCCGCTACTAAAAAAAATAATATTTTGCGTAAAGAAAAATTTAAATTTATTTACTAGATATGTAAAATTAATAATTTTGCGTCCATGAATATACTGCTCAGACCAAAAGTCGCCCCCCCTCTTAACTTTTGAACGAGTTGAGATATAGACTTTAAATTTAAAATACTTAAATAAAACAACTTAAACTATTTGCTTGTATATATTCAATATTTTTAGCTTTTTAAATGTGGTCAGGACATAGGGGGACTTTCATGTGATACATCTTTTATAAGCAAATAAAATTCTCTATTTGACCATATATTTTTTAATTTTTTAAATATTTTTTTAGCTTTTATTTTTCAATTTTTATGTTTTTTTAAGATTTTGTTGTAAAATTTAATTTATTTTAAATAAGGTTAAAAGTATAAGTTACGTATAATCATGAATATATTTCTTGTTTAATTTTTTTAAATAACATTTAATTATTTTTTTTTTAATTTTAATCCCCCAAAAAATATCTTAAAAAATAATGTGTCACACCGTTTCAATTAAAAAAAAATCAACCATGCCCATCCGCCCATCTTTCAATTTCAAAAGAAAATTATATTATAAAACCTTTTAGCTAGAGTTTTTGTAAATAAACAGTTGATTTTGGGACAAAATTTTTGGCCAGCGAAGTCAGTGTCGGAATGGACAGGTGAGATGGTGAGAAAAATCTCACAGGGCCCTCCACCTTCGGGGTACGGGGGTCCCTCACGTGTTACAAATCTCACAAACCTCGCTCTTAAAGAAGTCAACAAATTTTTGGCCAGTGGTAAAGCTTTTTTTAGAGGACCGGATCCGGAAATATCTTTGTATTTTTGTAAAATTTATTACTTTATAAAATTAAAAATCAGTAAAATATATAATGCTACGCATTACATTATATACTATTCACAGTATATTGCATTTTCCCAAATACTTAAAAAATAAAAAAAAATAAAAAAAAACATTTTTCAAAAAAAAAAAATTATTTCCTTTTTGCGATAAAAAAAAAATAAAAGAAAAAAATTCAAAAAATAATTTTAACATTTTTTTAATTTTTTAAAAAAGTTTAACCCTCTATAACTTTTTTGTTGACGAGGATTGCTTTAAAATTGATAGAATTGATAAAAATAATTTTTCCTGAAAAAGTTACTTTAATCGGAATTTTCTTTCAGCTTTTTTCATTTTTTTTATAAGTTAACCCCCCATAACTTGTTTTTTGGGGGAATTACTTTCAAAAGCAATATTCATCTTCCCCTCGTAGAACTTGATTTTTCCATTTTTCCTGAAAAGTCGATCGCATAATTCGTTCTTCGTTCTGACATCGGACGGACCGACGGACATTTAAAAAAAGTTCCTTATTTTTTCATAAAACAAATTTATATTCAAGAATTTTTCGTCTAGGACGATTTTTGATTTTTTTTTAAATTCGTAACTACCGTATAATATTATTCTAGCGCAGGCGCTGTGAATAATATAATAAAGAGCCTTTTAAACTAACATTAATCATTATTTATAAATTTTAGGCGTAGGTATGGCTATAAGAGGGCCCAATATTTTAAAATACATCCCGCATATTTATTAAAAACTAGACCACAGCCCTGACGTCATAGGGGATCCGGATTATTTATTTTATTTATTTTAATAAAATGTATTAATATATTACAGATTCATGGAGTTTATAAAACAGACTAGTATTGATCATAATTTCTAAATAACTAAGGAGCATAGATCCCGGTCCATGAAAAACAATTCAAAATACAGGACGATAATATTTTACGTTTCTGGACTTTTATATCCAAAAAACATGATTTCCTTAAAAAAAATCTGTCTGTCGGTCGGTCGGTCTGTGTGTCAGGGAAATTTGTGACAACGATAACTCAAGAACGCTTCGCGCTAAAAACTTCAAATTTGGACCATAGTTTGATTATCCAATGTTCTAGGCTGGGATTGTTTTTGGTAAAAACCGGATTGGGATAAGGGGGTAAAATGGGGTAAAAACAATTTTTTTTAAACATTTTTTTTTAATTTAATTTTCGTTTAACAAAAAAAGAAACTTAAAAAATAAATTTTTTTCAAAAACTTTTTTTTATTTTTTTTATTTTTTTTTATTTTTTTCGTTTTTGATTTTAATGAACCTAGGTCTATATGGAAAGGTATTATTTTGTTGGCAGCAGTATTTTTTATAAAACTGGACGAGGGTCTGGTACAGCCCACTGGCCATTCTACCGACCTGCCGCCCTGGCCAGTCCGCCACTGGCTTCCTGGTTATTAACTACAGCTAAATTTAAAATAATTTATTATATTATTTTAAAATTATTATTAGTTAAATAAGTTAAATATGCCACCTTCTCATTTTATATATAATAAATAAATATTAGAAATTCTAATTTAGGATATAGCGTAAAAACATATAAAAGTTATTGTTATAATTAGGACCTTTTAAGCTCTTGCTTAGAAGCAGATCCAGATTGCTATGGGGCAATGTGACAACTACCTCTGTAAAAATGTTCTAGGGGCTCTAAAAGTCACCCCGGGGGGTGGGGGTTATTATTTTTTTAAATGTTAAGAATTTTTTAGTGAAAATTTGTATAACTATAGAGGTCATTGAGGTCACTAAAACTGAATTTTAAAATAATTGTTTTCTAAATCAACCCTTGAGGGGCGGGTGGTAGTTTTTGTAAAAAAAATAGTATATTAGGGTTTTTTGAGGTTGCGGAAAGTGAATTTTATAATAAAAAATCCCTTTCACGCGCGGAGGGGAAAAATGGGAAAGCTTTTTTACTGGGCATTTTATTTAAAACTGTAAAACTTAGCCTACAATTCGTAAAAATCTCCACGGAATTAGAGTTTTCTTGATTTTTTGTTAAATTTGAAATTGTAAGACTGTTTAAATTAAAACAGATCTTTGTAATTATTTTTTGCCAGCTAGAGTGTAAGATTGTAAATTTTGTAAGTTTGTAAAAAAATCGCCTGCCGCATTTTTTTATAGTCACTTTTTGTCAGGAGGGGCGCCAATTCAGGCCCGTCGTCCCCTGTACAAGTGTCTTAGCTACGGACCTGTATCTACCGATTAATTAAGCTAGGCAAACTAAATTTACACTAATGATGTTTGGCATATAAAATCAGTGCCAAATTTTTGCATTCTTGATTGAGATCGCTCTTAATTTAATTTTGTACAAACTTTATTGAACAATAAATTTATTTGACTGAAATAATTATTTAAAGTTTAAACCGACATTTTTAAAATAACATAATCTCAAAATTATTGTAAACAGCAATATTTAAATAAAACTAAATGTTGGCTCAGGGTATTTCCATTGTTACGGGCCGGACACTAATATTTCGTTTTTCAGTTTTAATTAGTAGATTTTTTTTTGGTAATAAGTCCATAAAATACGTCACGCAAATTGACTAATTATAGATTGTTTTATAGACGACCCCTAATAAGGCAGCTTAATATTTTTTCCCGGCTTCCTTTTCATAATAAGTTTACTAAAAAAATAAGCATCAGGGTCCACCCGTATACGTAACAATGGAAAAGCCCCGCGTCATTTTATGGTGAATTTACTTAGTTTTATTTTGTCTAAACCTTTAAGAATGCACACGAGTGTGATGTTTTAGTTTTTTACTAAATGTTGGATGGCTTGTCTTTTTGGTGAGTATCTTAATGTGGCCTTTTCTGTCAATAAAACAGAAAAAGTCACATTAAGGCACTCTAGACTTACCCAGTTTTTTTTTTAATTTTTAAGAATGATGTTTTAGTTTTTAAAAAATTCAACAATCACAGACACTGTTATAATTTTTAACCCGTTCCGCTCCAGGCAGTTTTTCGAGGTATACCAGAAGAACTTTTTTTGAAAGATTATTATGAGAAAGATATACTCTAGAATTAAAGTAATTAATATTTTCCCCAAATATGTAATTTAAACATATTTAATTTGTCTAAAAATTTAGTTTATTTACCAGAAAATCTACTCTTAGATATACAGTGCGTGCATTAAGTCTGGAATCACCCGAATAACTTTTTGGTTACAAGTAAAATACAAAAATCCTCAGACAGGTCGATTTATATTTTTAATTCTGCAAATTTTGGTCTAAAAAAAGTTATCAAAATTGGCACCCCCTTGCACCCTCACCCCCCAACTTTTTTTTTCAAATAGCAACCTACCCCTTGTGATACATCATTGGAAAGGTAATTTAATAAGCTTTCCAACAGTGTATGATAAAGCCTAATTTGTTAAAGGGTCTATGAAAAAACGCATGTTTTATTTAAACATTGTTTGTGTGAAATATTACGCATAATATGGTAATTGTTGCCCTATTTCCTACTTGGCACCTTCCTGAGAATCTAAATAAAGTTGTTTTAAACTTATTGTAATATTTTATACCCTGTTGAAAAATGCAATTTTTTTTCTTTTTATTGACCAATTTTATGTTTACTATTTAATCGATTTTAATCCCGTTTTTTTACTGTCCACTGTCAAAGAGCTGAAGGACATCAATTTGAACATTTATAGTGAACTAAAGTTATACTTTACATGTCTTTATAATAAACTAAATTGTGCATTTTATCATTAGCCTTTTACCAAATTAGGCTTTATTATACACCGTTGTAAAGCCTATTAAATTACCTTTCCAACGAAGTGTCACAAGGGGTAGGTTGCTATTTGAAAAAAAAAGTTGGGGGGTGAGGGTGCAAGGGGGTGCAAATTTTAATAACTTTTATTACACCATAATTTGCAAAATAAAAAATAAAAATCGACCTGTCCGAGGGTTTTTGTGTTTTACTTGTAAATAAAAAGTTAATCGGGTGATTCCAGACTTAATGCACGCACTGTATGCATACCTGGATATTATCATTAGAATATTTACCTGAATATTCACCCTTTGATTTATGTGTCTATACCAAAAAGCCGGTTTTTGGCATTATGGATGGAACGTTAAAATCATATATAATCGAAAGAGTAGTGATAGGCAAACTCAACGGTACTAAATTTAACATCAAAATCAGAAGGGAGCCATTTTAAAAATGGTGCAGAAAATGGGTTCTTTTATAAGATTTTGTTTTTTTTTGCTTTCTTTTTATAATAATTTATACCTGCTACTTTTTGGCTCTCAAAATGTATTTTCTTATCAAAATTTTTCTTCTGAATCCAAATCTGGTGTCAGAATAATTTGTATAGTTTTGGTGCAAAAATCAGCTACCCAATTTTTCTGCGTTTATTCTTTCCAGGTAATTTATTTTATATATTTTACTAAAATTTGACATATAATTTTATTAAAATTGCTCTCCTAAGTCTAAATATGATTTTGAAACTATTACATACTCTACGTATTTGGTGTAAAAAGAGGTTAAGTATTTTTTTTTGCTGTTCTGTCTTACATTAAATATTTATTTTGATATAATTCAACTTTTTACTGCATATTTTTTCTCCTGAACCCAAATACTGAACTTAAAATATTAGTTTTAAATATAATTTAGTATAAAAATTATAAAAATTGGTTATATGAATTTTTAAATAATAAAAATAACAAAAATCTTTAACCTATTTTTGCGTAAATTTTTTTTAGGACTGGTTAATTTTATTATCATTATTTGGGTACAGGCGAAAAAAAAGCCAATTTATATCTATAGGAACCAAAAATATCCAATAAAAAACGAAACAGCAAAAAAAATCCAGTTAACCCATTTTTGCGCCAAATACTTTTTATATCTAGTAGTCCCAAGACAATATTTGGATTCAGATAAGATTTTTTTGTGAGAATATATGCTAATTTTACTAAAATACATGAAATACAAAATCTGAAAAGAGTAACCAAAGAAAATAAAAGAAGCTGCTTTTTTCACCAAAAATACATATTAATCTGTAATTTTGACGCAAGATTAGGATTAAGAAGAAAAATTTAGATAGAAAAACACCTTTTAATCGTAAATAAATAGCAAGCACAACATATTGTAAAAAGTAAGAAAAACAATCTTAGAAAAAGAACCCGTTTTCAGCAGCAAATTAAAAATGGTTCCCCTCTGATTTTGAGGTTCAATTTAGCACCGTTGAGTTCGCCTATCAATACGCTTTCTAAAAATGTGAAAACATTCCTTTCCATTCCGTTCAAAATGCCTAAAACGGGCAATTTTACCGGTTGATTTATCCACGAGAAAATGTTTTGGCATAAAAATACCCCCTTACAAATTCCATATAGAAAGAGCTTTTTAACAAAATATAACCATATTTATATTCAATGTTTTGGTGGTGCTCCTGGCCTTCCCAGTTATGGAGTACGAGACAGGTAATTTTTTTTATTTCAAATCTTTCCCCCTTCCGATAATTAAATTGACCTCCTAATATTTAGTGTGGGACCTTTTAAAAAAGGGAACGTTCAAGTATTACTTAACGCTCCTAGGGGGGTGGGGGTTATTTTGGAGTGTTACAGGGGGAGGGGGTCCAAAATGATCAAAATTTGCGTTACGTAATACTTGAACGTTTCCAAAGCCATCCGGAACTTTATTTTTATATGAACCTATAAAACCTAGGGCATTTTCAGACAGAACGTAAATTATTTATGTATTTTAAATAAACCGCCGCGCCGCTACTGCCAAATAAAACAGTTAATTTTTTACACAAAAAAAAAATCTGCAAAAAAAAAAATCAAAGAAAAAATTAAGATAAACTCGATGATAAACTTAACTTTTTTTGCTTTCCCATTTTGAAAATTTTCGAAATTTCGTGAAAAATATCCAAACATTCGTGTAAAAATTTTCTATTTTTTTTTTGTTTATTTTTGCGTTTATGACGTTTTATGTCGATATAAATCAATTTCGAGCAAGAAAAAAATTGTCGCTGGATCGGTAGATGGATCGGTCTGTCGATCGATCAGTCGATCAGTCGGTCTGTCCGGAAAATTTTTCAACACGATAACTTAAGAAAGCTTTAAGCCAGAGACTTCACATTTGGCATACAAATCTTTTCAATATATTTGTCAAAATTGGTTAATTGGTTAAGGGGTTTTTGGGGTTGACGAAACTAAATCTGATAATCAAATTTTTCTAATTCCACTCCCTGAGGGTCAGGGGGTAGTTTTCGTGAAAATTGGTATATTGGGGTTTTTAAGGTTCCTGAAAGTGAATCTGATAATAACAAAATTCTAACTCCACCCCCTGAGGAGCGGGGGGTAATTTGAAAATTGATATATTGGGGTTTTTGAGGTCACTAAAACTGAATCTTGAAATAATTTTTTTCTAACTTCACCCCCTGAGGGGCGAGGGTTGTCTTCTGGAAAATTGGTATATTGGACTTTTTAAGGTTGCTGAAAGTGAATCTTATAATAAAAAAATCCATTTCACGCACGGAGGTGAAAATGGGAAAGCTTTTTTACTGGGCAGTTTATTTTAATATTTAACCATAGTTGATTTTATGCGAACAATGTTATGTGAACCATCACAAAAAATAATAGTTTTTCCCCCTTTGACTTGCCTATTTCACTTCGATTTTAACAATGCCAGCCGAGGCTTTGGTTCAAATTTAAAGTCTTTAGCTTAAAGCAAAGTATTCTACAGATATTCCGGTCACAAATTTTCTCAGACAGAACTTTACAAACACAGGATGCTGGGTCTCTAAAGGCCCTTTACGGGCCTTTAACGGCGCGTTACTGGACAGGAAAGGGCCACTACAGGCCCAGCATTCTGCGTTTTTAGGGAAACTAAAACGCGTGAGTTCATGTTCAAATATTTTGGAATAGTAACGAAAATCATTAAAAAAAACTAAATTCTTGCAAAATGAGTAAAAATATAATTTTACAAAAATACATAATTCATTTAGTTAGCCAGAAAACATAATTAACGAGAATATATATCCGAAAAACATTACAGTGTGTATGTTTCACTTATAGTTGGCAGCATTTCAATATGAATAGTTATGGTTTTCGGAGCAAAAACCAGCTAAAATTAATTATTTATAAGAGAGTATAGCATTTTTTTACATCAGAGCATTAATTTTTACACCAAATTAATAAAATTTGAAAAATTAATAATCGTAATAATATTAAAAGTACCAATAAATTAACAATTAAAGATTTAATTATTATTTAAAATGTTTCAGTAATCGCTTCCTGGTCATGTGATACACGTTTAGGTTCCCATAAATAGAAACTATAATTTAATGTATTTTCAAAAAACAGTAAAAGGAAGAATCACATATAGAGCTGTCCAAAAATCGCTTCAAATTTAAAACGTGTAAAAAAACGAAATGTATATTTTTATCTTTTAAAATATGGGCAGAGGGCCATAGGGGTAATTTTTTTAAAATGGAAATGGGATCGAGTGATACATCATTTTAGAGCAAATAAAATTCTGTATTCTAACATATTTTTTTATTTAAAATTTTTTTAAGGTGTTCATTTTAATTTTTTTTTTGTTAAAATATATTTGGCATATATGCGATTTTGACATTAATATGTTTTAGACGGGGGGTAGGGGGCTGGAACAGTTACGAAAAAGTGCCCCAAAAAGTGTCCCTAAATATGTGATCACATATCACGTGACGCTTACGATATTAACAAAGTTCTCGGCTGGGATCATTATTGTTATTTGACGCAAAATTGTCCCAAAATTATGTGACGATCCCAGCCGGGATCTTTAAATTTATGTGACGCTGACCATATTAAGAAATGTGCAAGTAAAGAAAACCGTGCCTCGTAACTGGAGGCTTAAAACATAATAATGCTTTACTTGTGCAGTAGTTCGTTTTGTTAAAGTCTTTTTTAATATTTTCTTTGAAAAGTTTTATTCATACCATTAAAATTAGTTTAAAAGTATAATTTCCGTATTTGCATTGTGAATTTAATAATTTATCAAAAAAGAATTAGTGATTTAGAGGAAGGGATATATCCATAGACAAGGAAAGAACTCCAAAGCCGTTACGGAAAAGTGTGATAAATGTACCTTGCGCATCTGCGATAAACTTGCACATGCGCACTATTATTGTTGTTTTTGACAAGTATTTTTTTAACTTAAAAAAAAAGGAACGCTTATGAAGCTCATTATGTCGCGTTTTGAAAAACTGCGCATGCGCTGATTGTTTTTCAATATATTATTTTAAAAAAACATTTTTTTACAAAAAAAAAACACCAAACAGACGCCAAACCAACATTAAAGTAAACCAAGGCCCCTCATTAAAAAAAAAAAAACACCAAACAACAACAAACCAAAACAAACTCCTACACAGAGAGCTGCAATTAGGCGCTTGTAAATAAATATTGTAAAAAACAAAAAACAATAAATATATACGAAGAAACGTCAAAATAGTTTTTTTTTAATTAGTTTATAAGAATTTTTCGAGGTGTGTCTGAATTTCGAGATTTTGTACACCTACTTTGAGTACACCAGGGATTTATTTATTTATTTATTTATTTATTTATTTATTTATACTTGTTAGGGACCTTGTAGGTGTTTCATATCACGGAGTGTTTAGTGAGTCCATTGGACGTCCATAGTATCATTTTGTGCTATCTGGGTATGGGAATTCCCATGACTTAAGTCATGTTTTCTATAAGCTTCATTCTTATATTCTAGAATTTAAAGTTAAAATGAAAGCTTTCTTTGAAACCTTTAATAAGTTTGTAAAAGCTTAGGGTAAAGTTTCAAAAGTAACCTTTCTGAAAGTTTATATTAAAGCTTTCTTAAAGCTTGAATTTGAAACGTTGCGTAAGTTAGGAATATAATGCTTGACGTAACTTTTTTTTACTGACGTTTTTAAAAGCTTGCAAATTTAAGCTTACAGCAACTTTTCATAAGTAACCTTTCTAAAAGTTTATATTAAAGCTTTCTTAAAGCTTTAATTTGAAACATTGCGTAAGTTAGGGATATAAAGCTTGACGTAACCTTTTTTTACAAACGTTTTTAAAAGCTTGCAAATGTAAGCTTACAGCAACGTTGGCATGGTTGCATGCTCAGTGGGTATTTACTATGCGTGTTATGCGAGGTTGTGGATATGCCTTAACTCATAGTAAATATCTCATATTTAACTCATAGTATATCAGATTGTCATTTCTGACACATTTATAACCATACCTTTTTTTACATTTAAATTATACACAGCGTTGCCTAATTTCTGTTTTTCACGGCCTACCAGATAAATAAAGCGGTTTATGGTTAAAACGGCAGTATACGACCAATGACTTATTTATTCCGGGGTCTGATTATTAGTGTAAGAAAAAAATAATTTCTGTCATCAGGGTACAACCAATGATTTAGAGAAAAGGAAAAGGCTTTAATTCTGCGTGAGTGGCTAATATATTTGGCATCCATTTTAAGTCATATTACTTTCCCAAGGAAAGTCTTGCGTTAGTAAAAAAAATCGAAACATTTTTGTTGCTTTTTTTTACGTTTCTGGACGTTATAAATCCAAAAAATATGATTCTCGTCAAAAAAAAAAATTCTGTCTGTCGGTCGGTCTGTGTGTCCGGGAAATTTGTGACCAGGATAACTCAAGAACGCTTCTGGCTAAAGACTTTGGACCACAGGTTGATAATCCTAAGTTCTAGGCAGGGATTGTTTTTTGTAAAATTTAAATTGAGATTGGTTATATTACCAACTATAACAAAAATTCCTAGAAATTACTAATTTTAATGGTTTTACGATTCAAAATGGAGTACAAAATGGCTCATGTGACAGATATACATCTATGCTATAGCATAGCATTTGTATCCACAGAATCATTTGTGAAAATTTATAAAGATAGCAAAAACCAACCACAAGTTCTTAAAGATAAGAAATGGCGCGAAAGCAGCCCACAGAATTAATTTTGTGAAGCAGCCAAGTCAAGAACACTAGTTTTAGCATTGTTGTCAAGTTTAAGTATCAAGCTTGATGAAAAGACTTGCGACAGCGTTGCCAATTTGTCAAAGAATTCCATGCGTTAGGGTATAAAGTAAAAACAGATAAAAAGAACATAAATATGGATTTAATAACTTAAACAAATTCATAAAATTTTAATGAAAATGAATATTGTTTAAAAAATCACTGTTGTAGTTTCTGTTTGTTTAAAACCTACTGCCGAGTGGTTTTAAGTTTTGACAAATGCAAATTCAAAATGACGTCATGAATTAACCGGGAAAATAAAAAACTTCACAATAATTTAAATGCAATTTAATTGCAAATCGGAAAAATGCATCTAGAAATATAACGAGATTACTAGTTTATCTTTATTTTATGGTTCCGAGTCGGAGCGTTGTAATCGACTAGTGTTTGTTTTTCCACTTTTATTAGCATGGTTATCGTACACTGCAAGTATAGGAAGTAGAGGAACTGTTGTTGTTTGTTTACGAAAGATAGTAAGTATTTTTGACCTTCGACAAACCATCTGCAGTGCAGTTTTTCACTATGATCGGCAAAGGGCCACAGGTTGGGGAGCCCGCCGCAGCTGACTTTTTCCGTCCTAAGGCCAATGGCCGATAATTGTTTGGAAAACTTAAAGAAAAACAATGGTATCTTTATAAATATGTGGGTATATAAATATACCTATTTTTTCATACAATATAAACAAGTTTTGAGACAGATTTCGTTGACTTATCTATTGCAAATAAATGTTTATGTCCAGACCTAAAGTAAATAATAAATATTTACTACCTATGTATGCTGCCACGGCTAATGAGAAGCTTAATTTATTTAAATGCGAACCCAAATTGGGTTATCCATTTGGGATAATTAGGTATTATCCTGATATTTAGCAAACAGTTGCATAAAATATAAAAAGATATGTTTTTCTTATTTTTAAATAAAAATCGGCATGCGTTTCTACTTGATATTTAATTAAATGCGCAGTATTATACATTGATCATGCGCTGAAAAGGTTGTTTTGAAATCCTTTGAACATTAATTCCACCACAGAAAATACGATTGAAGAACAACATTGCATACATGCCCGGATTGGCTATTATGGCCAGTAATCAGGGCCGGCAGAAGGGACGCGCGAACTGGGTTGCTGACAACGAGGGACGCCAAACACTGTTTTTTTTTTTAATTTACCTAACTAATTATTATTTCTATAAACTAAAATGATGTATTATTTTTAATATTTAATTATTTTATTCCCAAATCACATTTATAGACCACAAGAGAAAAACTATCAAAGTCACATTTATTTTCAAGTGAGATTTTAGTGGCAACAAATAAAGCACATCGAAAAAGTACCTTGGTATAAAGTATTAAAAATACTGGAACGAAATGGGCCATAGGTCGGACACTGGAAAAAAAAACAAAAATTCAAAAATGGGGGTTTAAATTCGTTTTTCTTATATTTAATTATATTACACATTGATTGCAGGTAAAGTTTTCATGTATAACTTTTCACTTTTCAATGGAGCCGATTTGCCTTTTTCAGTTAATTAATAATTGAAATTTGGCGAAGGCGATAAGTGAAACGGATACTCCCTAGAAACTGGTTCGAAAGGCATTATAAGCCGGTGGTTCCCTCTACTACTAGTCCACATAAGTCCTGGACTTAGGGGATGCTTAATTAAGTAGAATAGTACGAGGTTAAATAAACAAACAAACAAAAAACAAAACTAAGTTTAGCCAGACAAATTAGCGCTTATGTTAGATTCTAAATTATGCCTACGAAAAATTGTAGTCTTTTTTTTTCCTTATTATACAATATAATCTTTTTTATTAATTGCGTAATAATAACAACTTACAAGTGCAATATGTAAAAAAATAAAATAATATGTACATCTCCTATTTTTTGTTTTATTATTTTTTTTTACTCTTCCGACATTTAATTTTTTTCGTCAAAGTCCCGCAAAGTCCCGCATATTTGTTATAACTACATTATAGTGGACTAAGTAAGGAAAAAAAATGATGCAAAGATCGGCCCCCAGAAGCCCCCAGAACCTCTTTAATTTAAACTTTTGTGTTAAAAACAACTTAAAAAAAAACTTTTCACATAGACTTTTGCAGAATTTCTTTGTGGTGGGTAAATTTATCGGAAAATTACGTTATTATACTATTATTCACAGACAGTAAGCGTCTGACCATCTGCCCGTCTGTCCTTCCGATGTCACGTTTTTGTGGACAAGATAACTCAAGAACGAATAATCCGATAGACTCGAAATTTTCAGGAAAAATCAAGTTCTATCAGAGGAAGACCCATGCTGTTTTTTTTTAATAATCCCCAGGAATTTTTTTTATTTATTTTTTAATATTTTTTTAAAACTTTTTTCCGATATTTCTCCACAATTTTTTATACTCAATAGTAAGCTTAATGTTTTACTTTTACTCGAAAAAGCCAAATTTATTAGCTAAAATTATAATTTTACAAGTTATACACATTTTCCAGAAATTTTCCAAACGTTGGATTAAAAGTTAAATATCTTTCTTGTACATTAAATAGTAATTGACCATATTAAAAAAAATAATATATTTTTTTTGAGTTTTCCAGATTTTCCAGATTTCCTGATTTTTTCCCAAAAACGAAACCCAACTAAAGGGCTTTGTCGTACCTAAAAATGGTTGATTACCAAATTTTATCAAAATCCCGACTGTCGTTTTCAAGAAAAATATAATGTCCGGCTTACGGCCCGCTTCGTTCCATAGTGAACAGTGTCCCAAAGGCTATTACTGTGAAACTTATTTTGCTTTACAACGATAATGTATGCCCAAAGAATGTATAAAATACAAAACATAATTTTTGACAATATGTTTGTTTGTTAAATAGATCTATACCAGACTTTCAGTTTCGTTTCCTGAATAATTTTCGTTTTGCGAATTAAATCGTTTTTCCATTGTAGTCTCTACTTTTTATTCAAGTGTTTAAATTAATTACCTGGTCTCTAGATTAAATTATATGATTCAAAATTATAATTTTAAATCGTAGATAAGGTAAAAAAATTATTTTAATTAATATAGATTAAACGAAGATAATATTTAAGAACAAAAAAATTATTGTTTTTTATTAATTTTGCCTACTTTTAAGTTTTTTTATCCAACATTTTAATTTTTTATTTTCAAAATTATGTTTTTAATACGTTTAGTATTTATTCCAGTTAGAAAAACGGATTTAAAAACGGCATTACAGTTTATTAAGTATATAATGGAAAGGATAATGTCTGCTCTTTAGACTTTGACCTGCGCAACACTAACTTTTTAAGGGGAACAACATGGTTTTTCGTTTGGACTTTTTAAATTACGATGATTTTGATTTTAAAATTGATATTCAAAATATTTGTTGCTTATTAGGTTTATTATCACAATTTCTAACTGTTATTTATATTTGAAGGAATTTATTTTAACCCATATTATGGCCCAAAAATTAAGCATTGAGATATTAAAAATTTACTTAGTTTCATGTGACGTCACAGTTTTACAAAAATAAAACATAATTTTTAGTAAAGTTCTTTAAGGGCCATCAACAAAAAATTGATAGTTTAACTTTAAACTTGAATTAAATTGACGGTCTACCAAACAGAATGCATAACTTTAAACTTATAATTAGTGTTCGGGATAATCCCAGTTTAAACTTTGGCCCCAAGTAAATACAAAGAGAGGTTGAATTTATTAGGAAATATTAATTATTGAAAAAAATAACAATTCCAAGTAACTGGGATTTTGAGATAGTCATATGGCATTTAATAGTTATTTAAGTATTAAGGGCAGTAAGTGCATTTTACCGGTTGAGGATTATTTCGGAGATTGGGATGAAGTCGAAATCTCCAGTACTATCGAAAACGGTAAAGCACTTAATGGCCGTGATGCTTATTACGGTTTTTGCACGATCCAACAAAATAAAATCAATAAGATTTATAAAAGTGAAATTAAAACGTAAAATCTATTTTATTGTAAAAATCAAGTCAGTACCTCTGATAAAAATTAACTCTAACAACGGGTGGCTACGTATAATAAACAATGCTAAATTCCTATTTTTTTTTGTCGTTTGTCCTGTGTATCTTTGTAAAATAAACATTTTGTGTAAAAAATGCGTCAAGATGACAATTTTGAGCTTTAAGGTGTTAAGATGTTTTGCAGTTATACCCGAAAAATCCAAAGATCAGTATGAAATAAATTCAAAACATGGTGCAGTGAAAAAAATATGTGAAAACATAAAAAAGTTACAACAGGCTTATTAATAAATAATTATTTCGTTTGAAAAAGAAACCTAAATAGTCCAATAGCGTTTAAAAGTTATTGTGCCAATGGAGCTCTCTACAACTAGAATTATGAAACAAAAGACGTCTACCCTATCTCTATCTCATTTGTACTACACTTTCCAGCCAACCAAGTAAATACTGTATTTGTTTTTCATACAACAAATACAGTATTTATTTGGTTGGCCGGAAAGTGTAGCACTGAGCGGCATGAACGAACATAGCTAATGTGAATCTGTAGAATAAGATAATTTTACTAAAATTTAGATGGCGCCAGTAATTTCTTTAATAAAGATATTATAGTTACAGTTTTCGCCCGGCCAAGTAAATATTGTATTTGTTCAACAAAGAACAAATACAGAATTTGTTTGGTTGTGTGGAAATGGGAGTGTATGTATATCTTCTATCCTTTTTGGGTAGAGCTTTTGTCCCTGTCTAATCTAACGGGAGAAATCGCCATTGTAATTTTATATTTAACTTTAATAAAAACTAATTTAAAGCTTTAAAAATTAAAAATTAGATTATTATTTACTTACCCAATCGGTAAGTAATTTACTTACCGATCAGCAATTTGTAAACATAACCCACTGCTGTCATAATTAGGCTAGTAAACAAGTCAAATTACCCGATCGTGCAAAAAAATATTTAAAAACCCTAAAGATTATAAAGCCGCTAAAACTTTTTGTTTTTGGGGGTGGCAGGAACAAAAATTTCCCAACTATAGATTAGGATTTTTCCAACTGTTTACTTAAGACTGCAATTTTATCAACTTTATACAAAATTCAAAAATTCCTAACTTTATACACAAGGGCAAAAAAATCAACTTTATCATTTTCGCAACTGGGTAGTGTATTTTACCAACTCAAGAAAGATGTGTGGTGGCGCCTCCCTGCCCCCCATCCCGTCATTCCTGCAGGCGTATGCTGTACATGTATGGATTAAAATTAATAGAAGGATAAAAAAAATATATGAATTTCAGGGAAATCATTTTCCCCACGCTCGATACTCTATCGCAAACAGTATTGTTCAGCATTTCTTTTCCCCTTAACTCTTACCGTTGTGGAAAAGTGGGGACCCACAAACCAGCTGTTCTAACTTTTGTAGTGGGAAGTTAAATCCCGTCAAATCTCGCTAGAATGTGGTTGAGATGTAGTTTACTCTATAGAAAAACAATGAATTGTGTTTAAAAACGCGTTTATCTACACTTATAAAATACAATCAAATTTGTTCGACTCAATCTCAGTGTTAGATTAGTCGACAATTTGATCAGACTTGATATTTTATTAATTTAGTTTGTTTGTGTACAATTTAAAAACCGTGTGCAGGTTATACCGCTCCTAAAACGTTAAAATGACCGTGTTTACCAGTGTTTGTGCCGTTGAAACGAACAATACAAATTTATTTGACAGTTCCTACAAAGAAATTCTAACGGACTTAATTCCACCATGGATTTTTACGTTGGAATATATACCCTGGTTGTGGGCTATGTTTGGCTCTTGTTTAGTAGGACTTAGCGGGGTCTTGCCCCTACTTGTCATTCCGATAGATCAGACAGACAATTTAAAACAAGGAGGTTAGTTTCTTCAATTATTTTTACTGCTAATTCTATTCTAATAATTTGTTTTATTGTCTGTGTATGTGAATTGTTTGTTTTACTAACCTTTATTCTAATATTAAGAATTTGTTATTTTCTTTTGTTTTATTTATATGTTTGATCTCCAAAATTCGTTTATATATATATTTATATATCTACATTGAACCCAATTAATTATTCTTAACAATATTAGGTACCATTATCATACTAATAATGATGTTATTAACAATTAATAAAATACCTTACGGCTTATCTTAACGGTTGACAACTATTTATAAATAAAACAATGGAAAAGTTTAATTTTAAAATATTGTTCTTGTTATAATATTATATAGAACTTATATTTCTATATTATCGTCTTTGTTTTCCTGTAAAAGTGAGGTTATGTTTTTTAAAATCGATAGTCATTAGGTATAAAACGCAACAACGTAGCCTAACTTGTTTACTTCTGAATGTGTTATTCATGATATTTAATTACTAAACTAACAAATTGTTGGTAACAACAAGTATTTTATTTAAATACTTATCTTTAATTTAGTTTCATTTAAATTGTTTCAGTTATTTAGTTTCTGGTTTGGAAATTAAATATAAGAATAATAATGAAAATCTATTTTTAGATTTTTTCGATCTTGATATTTTATTGGCCACATTTTTAAATTATTGGGACACGGGAAGGTTCGTATCATCGCATTTCCTGCACATCTCATTAAAACTTATTAATTTTTCTACATGCATATTCAAAAGTATGTGTATGCTAATTTATAAGTATGTATTCTAAAATTTTAAAATCGAAAGTTTTAAAATTGAGTGCTCCAAGCTATTAAAAAATATTTTCAGGTTTACAATTCTTTTAATTATTTAATGATAAACTTTTTGCCAGATTTGGTTTGATTTATATTTACCATATATGCTTAATGACCTCATGTGCATAAAAAGTAAATGAAAATTAACTAACAGTAATGTTTTTTATTTATATTTTTAATGTCATTTATGATCTTTGCACTTAATTATATTGAATTAACTCTAATATATGGATTAATGTAGTTATTTTTGTCTATTTTGGTATAACTAAGTTTTTGCCTGAAGGTAAAAGACAATTAAATTACCGATAAATTACAAAAAGTTATAAAGTGAGGTTTTTTGTCATTATCTGTAAAAGCGATGACACGATCACTAACTAGAATTTATGTGGTTTTTACTGGTTGACTAGAATTCTTGATAGTTCTTATAGAGTAGTGAAAACCTTAACCAGTGAAAAAATGGAAGATCTATTAAATTATTTTACAGAAGTTCTAACACTAAAAATAGAGAGAAACAGATGCTTAAAATATAGAATTAAAGGCACATCCAGAGGCTCGCATGACTAGCATAATACATGACAATACGATGCCGTGATTGGCTTGATGTGCTGTCATGTATCTTGTGCGCTGGCTTATATTGAAAAGATGGATAATATAGAATGCATCTAATGCTTAGCAACCCTTAGCAACCCTAGAATGGTATGAAGTAAACAATCAAAGAAACTGATTTCGCTACTGTAATACATGTGATTTTATTTAGTTAAGTAAGGCTTCAAGGTATCTATAATTAATAATTAATTAAAAATTATGAAGAGGAGCACTTTAAAATTTTTAATAATGCCTAGTATAAAATATCAATATTCGAGTAAATATTAATGAACTTTAGCTGTATCTGATTAAACCCTTTTTTTATGACTTGTCTGTATATATGAATTTTAAAAAATACAGTATATTGTTTACTAGTCATAAATAATTTGTGATAATATTGTAAATTAATATGCAAACTTCACATAGCACAATATAAATATTCAAGGTCAACACGAGAGGTTGTGACCTATTCGATATGAACTGCGCGCAAAAAGTATAAGTATTATTTATAGGGGCAAACTATTTGTTATTGTAAAATTTCCTGAATTAATAAAATGTTCTTTGTCAAAAATTTGTATTTATATATTCCACAATAACAACTGAAGGCAATATATGACAAACGCTATAAGTTCGTTTTAATTTCAATGTGAAAAGTTGTTAAGTTTAAAAGCATTTGCATTAAAAAATGAATGGACTTATAGCGTTCTATCCATAGAGAAGGAAAGAGAACCATTAGTCCAGCCTGCGCAACATTATTTTGTGACAGAACGGGGCAGCAAAATGACGTAACGCAATATATCTAACCTTGCGCAGTACGCATCTCTATCAGCTGTGAAATGATGTCGGTCGTAAAACAATTCATCACCCCAGTATTCATTTGTCTTATCTCCAAAAACCCCCCAGTAAAAGTCTTAAAATGTCCAAAAAATAGAGATATGGCAAACCAATACTGGGGTGACGAATTATTAGTAGTTTGTTTATACTGTCAGTACTGTCGTTTGTTTCTGTTCATTTTTCGACTTCTACTGTGTTTTAATTGTTTATAACTTTTTAAAGTTATAAACAATTTAAAAGGTTAGGTTTAAAAACCTAACCTGTATTGTTGCTTTATGAAGAATAAAGGGTCAATCCCTGGTGTACTCAAAGTAGGTGTTCAAAATCCCGAAACTCACACACCTCGAAAAACTCTTATAAAATAATTTTAAAAAACTATTTCGACGTTTCTTCGTAGATATTTATTGTTTTTTGTTGAATTTTTTACAATTTTTATTTGACACACAAAACTAAGGCTAAAAATACTCGTCGAAAGCAACAATAGTAGTGCGCATGTGCAAGTTTATCCCAGATGCGGTAGGCACATTTATCACAGTATCCCGCAACGGCTTTGGAGGTCTTTCCTTGTCTATGCTTCTATCCATTGTCTATAAGTTAAATGTACGTCGGAGTATTACCCATAATAAACCCCTCATTTCTTAGTACCTACTTGCCCAAAGGAAATATTATTTATTAAAACGGATAGGGATGGAGGAAAAAAGAGAAACAACAATATATCGCTAACCGGTTTTGCATTTATATAATATATTTTATGCTTCTTCAGAGCAAAATTTTGAATTTAAATTAACACTTTCTAGTGAAATGCACTAGTGCATCTTGTAGTGCATCTCGTAGTGCATTTTGTCACAACATATAAAACTATTATAATACAAACTGGAATTATTAAATTATTAAATTAAAATAATAATCTTATTATTGTATATTTATTTAAGACTGTTGCATAAAAGTTAAAAAATATAATAAAATTAGGAATAATCTAATATCCATGCCATTTTGTAAATAAATATTTCTTAAACCATTGTGGTTTGGTTATGTCAATTTGTTTACTATTATTTAATAATGCACCAATATAACTAATTTTTGTTAATAAATTTACTTTCATCTTGTGACCTAGAATTTCAGTCAGTTTCTAAAAATAAATCCAGCAATACATACATGTGAACTAAATCGTTGAGGTTAAAAGGTAACTTAAGTATGTAAAAAAAAGTTAAATGTATTGCAATCAGCCTTTTTAACAAAGGTTCGATTTAAAAATCAGCTAAACAGTTTTTAAAACATTATTTTTAACTAAGTAATTTTAACATAATTTCTGAAGGAGATTTATTATACAATAGTTAAACATATTTATTATGAAAAAATAGGTAAAGCTTTAAGGGAGATAACTTTAGAATTAGAGGCGAGCTTACTGGCATGCGTTTATAATTTAAAGAGTTTACATAGTATTCTATTCTATTTTCTAAAGATTTGACTAGAGGTATCTTTATTGGAACAGTATTCCTAAGAATACATGTCTGCACTTTAATAAAACTAAGAAGATTAAATTGGGTAATGGTGTATGATATTACTTGGAATCTCTGGCTAAAAGAGATAAGCGGGATAAACTGTCATTAAAAATAGGTTTTAGTAATTCTTTCGCGTATATTAAAATTGTTTCTTAAGGTAAATATACTTAAACAGTAACAAAAGACAATGAAAAACTTGTCGTAGTCCATGGTCCATGCTATAGAGACATAAATGACAAATGAAGAGTAGAATAAACAAACAGAAGACAGTAAAAACAACTGGATAAATATGTTTAAGATGTTTGATTACAAAGATTAAGATTAAAATAAATGTGGGAAATAATATACAGGGTGTCTCAACTAAGCCAACTCGGTCGATATATAGTAAGGTATCCACTTTAGAGAAAAACTTTAAAGGGAAAAGTTGTATGGTTTTAAAAAAGGCAGATTCTAAAAATATTTTGAAATATACAGGATGGTCCTCCTAGGGTGGGTAACATCTGACTTAATTTTTTTTATGGAATGGTATATTTTTTATTATGTCATCTTACGCCATCTCTTTTAATTTTCGTCCGACTTTGATAAAAGTTGATATGCAGGTTTCTTTTAGCTATATTCCCTTCTGGGAAAAATTATGGTTATTTTATGTCTTCTGAGGACCCAAAAAATTACTTTATAAAAGACAGAAAAGTTTCGCAGCGAGGCCAAAAATCGCAGCCTCCTTTGGTGAAGGTATGCTTATAACTTGAAACTGATTTATGTAGCGCTGATGATATATCGAGTTATGAGATTATCATGACATATTTGCAAAAAAAACCTCTTTATTATGACAAGTACCTTGAAATCAAATAATTTTTTTTATGATTTGTTCTCATTTAAAGGAATTTATACTTTATTTATTTAAAAATATGTATACGTATATATTTGCAGGATTTTTCAAATTTAAAATAAAAAAACAAAGTTGGAAAGTGGAAACGCAATCTCAGCACGTATTTGATTAGATTAAGATTAATATTAATTAGTAATATGTTATATAATATAGTACATGTGCGTTCATAAAAAAATCAGGAGCTTCTGCGAATAATAGATAAAACAATTAAATCATTATGCTATTGAAGTATCCTCTTACTCATCTAATATTTATACAGAAAAAAAATTAAATACATTGTTATATCATCAAATGTTCAAAGTTCTAATTTACATTATTAGCTTTGAGTCAGATTTGAACCATAATAAACACTCAAGGACAAGAAAATAAAGAAAATATTACATATAATACATTTATATGTTTATTTCTATATACATATTAGCAGACCCCGGATATTTGGTATTGATTACGAGGGGCGCGCGAATTTTACTATTTAAAAAAAAAGTTTTTAAAGATTAATGGCACACTTTCTTAACCATCCCGTGAGAGTTATTATTCATGGTGGCGTAACTTGACGATTACGTTAAAGAGGTGTATCCCAATATTATGAAACAGGCGAATAACTATACTTTTAGGATATAATGGCTTATTACAATAGAGTTATAACTATACAAATATCAAAGGTAAAACAACAAAAAACTATATTATGTATATTTTACAAAATATTTACATGTTAGTGTTCTAAAACTAAATGTACCTATATTTTTAAACATAATTAATTAATATTATTGTTGAAAATAAAAATATATCATCAAGATTCTCTCCATATTTTCGGCTATTTAGCTTCGTCTTCTCTTACCAAAAGTATATTTATAATCTGAAAAGAAATATTCTATGTCTACCGAAGTTAGTAGAGCATATTTAAAGAATGTATATTTCGTTTAAAAAAGTCAACTTCTTTGCCATTAAAAAGGTCTACTATTGAAAATATTGTGGAAAATCTTTAAACCAGAAGCATTTGTGGTTTCATCTATGCTAAAAATATATTTGTCCTGTACTAAAGTTTTGGATTTTATATTCTCGAACGCTTTCGGTAAATACTTTTTTCTCTTTGTGGGCTCGCTTGGTACTTTTACGTCATCCAGTTTTCTATAAACTCTGAGGATTTTTAATTTTCATCCACGGAATGTTACAACTGGACTCACTAAATTAAAATAAAACTTTTTTGTATGTCATTTTTATGAGATTTTGATGATGTGCATTTTGATGAGATTTTGATGATGTTGCATTTCTGAAACCAACCTATATTTTTTTCGCACGTTGAACAAAAAAGTACCACACGTTTAAATTGCAGCTCGGGAATATTTTGAATTCAAGTTTCTAGGGTAGTGCGTTAAGGACGCGCACAAGCCATTTTAAAGGCTTTAAAACTTATTTATATTAAATTAAAAATATGTGTCATTATACTCAGTAAGTATCACCCATGTCAGAATGTTCATAAAAAATTAAACTTTCGCGCGCCCCTCGTAATCAATACCAAATATCCGGGTTACTACATATTACTAACCCATGAAAATTACATTAAACCTAAATCATTATACAGAAAGTATTATAAAAAATTAAGATACTGATCATTTATTATGTGAGTAACCTGTATATAAAGAACAAGGCAATAAAATAAAGCTGTAGTTCATGTAAAGATGCAAATTCGCTTACAAAACAACTTATTTCAAAAACGCTTTGATCCAGAGACTTGAAGTTTGGAACAAAGATTTTATTAGTAGTAGAAAAAAATTGTGTCAAAGCGTTTTTAAAATTCGTAGTGTAAAGTTGTTTTGTAAGCGACTTGCATCTTTACACAAACTATAAGTGCTATTCGGATACTTAAATTTCTCTTTTTTTTGAGGGTCACTTATACCAAAAAATATATAACTTTTAACTTGAATTAAATTGTCGTTCAACCAATCCTAACGCAGCATTTTGAACTTAAACTCAGTTTAGTCGGTAAAATTGCAGTTTATACGTTGGTGCAAGTGGCCCTGTAAGAGATCCGTCAGTTTTAAAATTTTTAGGGTTGCTTTAAGAAGGTCTTTACATACGGACACATTTCTCCTCAAATGGCCTTTAGAATATAGTCTTTATATACTGCTTAAGTTGTGGTATAAAAATCAACAAAATTACGCTTTATTAACACCTCAAAAAAGGGAGAAAATCCCACACAATCGGGTTTTTTACATACTCTTGATAATTTTGGCGTAAGGGTTAATATTTTCTAAAAAAATCTTATTACAAGAATTAAAGATCATTAAATGATCCACAGTCTGCTTTTTAAATTTTTAAAAAATTATGGTGAGAAAAAAAGTTGCAAGATTAAGTTTCTAATGTATATTTTTTAAAGTACATTTTATTTTTTATAAACTAAACTAAAAATGTTTGAAACAAATTTATTTTTACGTTGATTTATAATGGATAGGAAGAGAATAAACAAACAATTAAAATAAATTCGCACTTAAAAAAATAATATAAAATAAAAAACAGATAGTATTCGTTGAGACTTTTTCTGATTTTAAAAATTAAAAAAGCGAACTGAAGATCATTTATTGCTCTTTAATTTTTGTAATAAAAAATTTTTGGAAAATAATTACAGTTACGCCAAAATATCAAGACTATGTAAAAAACACGATTTTTACGGATTTTCTAAAAATTTCAGGTCATTTGAGGAGTCTTAATTTTTTGCTTCATAATTACAAGTTTTTCCGGTTATTTCCCCATTAAAAAAAATTGGTTCAATCCATTATTTTTATTTTTAAATTTTTTACTAGCATTAGATCCCTTAAGGCATATCCAGAAGCTTAAACATAAGAATGCGATGTCGTAATTGGCTTACAAGATACATGGCGGCACATGAAGCCAATCACGGCATCGCATTGTTATGTTTTATGTTATTATGCGGGACTGTGAATAGGCACTTAATGGGGATTTTTAAGGTAGCGAGCATTTTAGTTAAAATCACTTCGATCCCACCGTGGATAAGATGCCAAAACTTGCACCCTCGTGAGGGAGTAATGCATATACTCCAATATTTTTTATTTTTTTTTTGTTGGATATTAACTCTTCAAAATGAGCTTTATCCTCCATACGGGAAGGTTCCAGTATTACGTAACGCTTCTAGGTGGTGGGGGTAATTTTGGAGTGTTACGCCCATGTTAATGGTATAGGAAAATAGCGTTACAGGGGGGGGGGTGTCCAAAATGATCAAAATTTGCGATACGTAATACTTGAACGTTTCAGCAAAAAAGTCCAACTTTTTTGTTTTAAACCACCCTAATACAGATGATCCATCCGTTTTTTATACACTCCAAAGTAGAATTTGTAATCTCTTGTGACCATGGCCTACTCTCGGATGAAATCGGTATCAATCATTTTGCTTTTAGGAACCAGTCACGACTTGTTATTTAGTTAAGTCAAGCGGCATTTACACTAAAGCAACAGAATTGCGGCATCAGTTTTTTGGCCAATCAGAAACCAGCATCCAAGAAGAACATTTACTCAAGTGTAAACTCCGCATAAAAGGTGCAGGGGAGGGGATACGAATTCCACTTCCAAGTGTATACAAAATCGATGGATTTTACACAATATAATTATAAATAAAGTAATAATTCACCAGTCAATCAAAATAAACTTTATCCTCCATGATCAACAAAAAAATCCAAATTTTTGTTTTGAACCTACCCTAATCTGTATATATGTATACTTGTTTATATGATTCATATAAAGAACCTGGCACACATATAGGGGGGTTCCTGGGCCTCAGTCAAACTGCCTCAAATTTTGATATTTTGTAATTTCGGGGGTAAACATTAAATTAGGAAAATTGCAGCCAAATTAAGTTACCAGTTTCGGAGAAAAACGCTTTTAAAAATCTAATTTTATGACAGATTTTTTGACGTACACGGAAAGAAATTAGTGGGCTCTGCGCTATACATTATAAGATATTTGGTAACAGTGGCAAATTATAGTGATTTAAGCTATAGATTATAAGGGACACAATAACTAATAATGTTAAAAATAAATTGGAAACGATTATATATATTACAGACACGATTATATTTATTACAGGCACTATTATAAATTTACAGAAATTTTATTATATTATAAAAATTATTAGCACGGACAATAATTAAATCTATTTAAGCTATAAATGCCATACTATTTGTTATATTTTATTATTCACTAAACAATTAAAGTATTTCATATAAATTTTTACACTGACTGCCATAATTGTAAGAGAAAGCCTTGTATTTATATAATAAGCGATTATAATTTGCTTGGTATGTGTGTTATAGCGCTCCTAGCTATAATTTTTTTTTTCCGTGTATATTAAGGTTATTTTTTACTTACGTAAATATTAACTTAATTATCCCTTTTAAGTTTATTGTACTCTATTAATTAAAGAACAGGCCAGATAAATATTACATAAAAGGCTTTATTATCATTTACTTATATGTGGTTCTATAAAAAATTTTAAATTTGTGAAAGTCCACATGCTGGCATTTTCCACGTGTTTGATAATTATCTGCATATTTTCTGTTAGATTTTTGCTTGATTATGTTGAAACATGGTTTGGTACATCGACAAATATTTTATAATTATATATTTTAGATTTTCTTGATATATTTTTTCAAAAATAAGTCTGAGGCTTGACAAATCTGTCATCATATTTTCATAGGTAAAATATATTATTGAGCTTGCCTAGCAATTTTCCCAATTTAATGTTTACCCCCGAAATTACAAAATATCAAAATTTGAGGCAGTTTGACTGAGGCCCAGGAACCCCCCTATATGTGTGCTAGGTTCTTTAGTAAAAATTGTAATGTATATATTCTATTAAAATGATAGTGCTAGATTACAATGGCATTTTAATTTAAAGGAAATGTTTAATCCTTTATACATTTGATGTATTTGTAATTTAATAACAATGATTAATGTAATTCCCAATGTGCAATTTTTTAATATCTATTTGCAACAATTATATTGATAAAAATTTGTTCTGTTGATTTGTAATATTTAAATTAATTATATATTTTTTTCTTTCAGATAATGCAAACAGATTAAAAACAATGCTAAGTTTTGCCGTTGGGGGTCTTCTGGGTGATGTTTTTCTTCATTCTCTTCCGGAAATTTTTGCAAGTGAAGCTTTCAAACATGGTAACTAAAAAAATATTTAAAAATTTACTTATTAAAATGTTTGTCCTGATTTTAAAACTTTATTGTCCAATGTAGTACATACATAGTAAAAACTGGCCAAATTTTGCGTTACGTAATACTTGAACGTTCCCTTAGACTTACCCAAACCTAATTACGTTATAACGCCAAAAGTTTACTATGCTTTTTTATAGTTACAGAAAAAAAAAATACAAAAAAAACAATAATTTAATGAACCAGTTTTTTAATATTTAGAAATAGAACACTGGAATATTTTATTAATTCCAGATTACTGGGAGATTAAATCAGAAATATTAAATAAATGACCCCGTTTTCCTAAATAAATAACTTTTATCCAATGCATACAGATAATAAGACAATTACCAGCTCTATTTTAAATAGATAAACTCAATAATAACCCCCGCGTGGCTTTTACTTTATTGAGTGGATAATTATTTATTTTACTCACTCAACTGTCACTTGTCAAATTATTTTCTTCTAAATGTCATTAAAATTTTTAATAAAAATATGAATTCCTAAGCTATTTATTGGATAAAACCTTGTATGGCACTCATGGGTAAACCGATATTGCCCTCTCGAAAATTAACCTGCTTGGCTGACGCCTCGCAGGTTAATTTTCTCATGGGCAATATCTTACTTTACCCACTAGTACCATAAATAAATATTGCTTAATGGCATTTCCCTGTAGATTCAGGCAATGCTGACTGCACGATGGTCATGGATTTGACTGTAGTTTGGTTATGAGTTCTATATGACACCGGAAAAGATCCCCCAGAGGATTTTACCCCAAAAAGGCTTACTTTTTGAGATATGATTTTTTAAGTTTTCACAAAAAATGATTTTGAAGTTTAATAACTCAAAAACGGTTTGAGATATTTAAAAACACCTTTTTCTGCATATATATCTAATTTTTTCAAATTTGGTTGTCTTTTGTTTTTCGAGATATTTAATAAAACATAAAACTCAAATTTTCTCAAAAACCCCACCCCCAACTTTTTTCAAATTTTCAGAAAATGTTCTTTAATGTATCTATTTTAACACCCTATATTTTCCTTTCCCACTATTTTGTTTAGGTTTTAGTTATATACAATAATATACCGATAACAACCAATTTTTTTACGAATTATCGTGGTGCGCTTTGAAATATTACTTTTATTTTTAATTTTTTTATTTATTTTTTTAATTTCATTTTATGTTTTTTATTTCTACGTTTAAAACAAAAAAAATCGCAAAATACTTCAAAGCGCACCACGATAAATCGCAAAAAAATCAGAAAAAATGGTAAAAATTGGTTGTTGCCGGTATATTATTGCATATAACTAAAAGCTAAACAAAATAGTGAAAAAGCTAAATATAGGTTGTTAAAATAGATACATTAAAGAACATGTCCTGAAAATTTGAAAAAAAAATGGGGGTGGGATTTAGACAATCAAATTTGAAAAAATTGGTTATATATGCAGAAAAAGGTGTTTTTTTAACTGGTGTAAACCGTTTTTTGAGTTATTAAACCTTAAAATAAATTTTTGTGAAGACACGATTTCTTGAAAAAACTAAAAAAATCATCTCACAAAGTAGGCCTTTTTGTTGTAAAATCCTCTGAGGGATCTTTTCTGGTGTGATATAGAACCCATAAACCAAATTACAGTCAAATCCATGTCCATCCTGCAGTCAGCATTGACTGAATCTACAGGGAAATGCCTTTTTGGGAATGTACTCTACAATTTCGTGGAAAATGTTTGTTTATATTGACATTTGTATTCGATTCTATAATAGATTGGGTATAGTTACAGCATCCATTGTGCTAGATTTTTAGAAACCTCTGATATATTCCTTAACAGAAAGTCACGTTTTATGGTAATATCATTATTTTTCAGTTATAGTTTATTATATTATATGATAAATATACTGCAAACTGTAGCTCTTTATAAGCATCATACCATATCATATGTATAATGATAATAACTGTTAACTATTATCATTCTATTAAAAATAACATATCGCCGGTGATCCTGCAATAAGTTCTATGCAAAAAAATTCTGTCTAGCTGTTTGCTACTATAGTCGGAGAGCAGGTAAAAATTTTTAACATTCTAATTAGGTTATTTTCAAAATACCAGATTCTGGATTCGGGTTTTTTTTGGGTGTTGAAAGTCTAAAACACCTGCTAAAAAGAGCTACCCTAATAGCTTATTTTTATCTTACCCAGTTATACATATTGTTTGTACTGCAGTGAGCCCACCAGGTGGGTTTTCGGCAGCGAAAGTGTTAAAAAGTGCCTTAAATATATGAAAAATCTAAATTATGCCAAAGAAACTTTTTTAATACGGTTTTTACTACCTGGGCTAGCAGAATAATTGTTTGTTGTTCATTTCAACAACTTTTTTTGTCTTCTAAAAAGCAAAGGAAATGGATACAGAACGTGGCTGTTTGGAAAGAGCTTAGTTAGGATGTACTTTAAAGCATATCGCAAGTAAAATTCATCCTGAGGAAAATTACTTATTAAAAATGTGCACCAGCTCTATAAGCCTGCCCATCCAGTGCTCTAATTAGCTAATAGCAAACAGCAAAACAAAATTTTTTCTTATAGCACGTATTAAAGTATTACCGACGATATTTAATTTGATATAATAGAGAAATTCTGTTTGGTTGGTGAACACGATAATAATGGAGTTTCAAAGTCAGATTAGAAAATTAAATTAAAATTTTCAAGCAGGACAAAAAATATAGACTTAAGATAAGATTGCTTATTGGTCAGTATACTGCTAGTAGATGACTGTCTAGACATGTGTGTCTAAAATCTGAAAACATTTTTAGTGAAATGTTTACAAAAATAATTCTGCTGTCAACAAAATTATACTTTTCCTCGTAGGGCAACGTTCAAGTATTACGTAACGCAAATTGTACCAAAATTCATACACTTGATACCCCGGTTCTCACGTTATTATAGATTATAGAGATTTCATATTTTGGCTACCCCCCTAATAGGGGGTGTGTTAGGGGGGTAGCCAAATAATGAAATCTCTACAGCCTTGAATAACGCGAGAACCGAGGTATGAAGTGTATGAATTTTGGTACATTTTGCGTTACGTAATACTTGAACGTTCCCTAGGCCTAGGTTCGTTAAAACCAAAAAAAAGTCTTTAGATCGAAGCGTTCTTGAGTTATCGTGGTTACAAAATTTCCAGACATACAGACGGAAAGAATTTTTTATGAAAATTATCTTTTTTAGATATAAAACGTTGAAAAATGTAAAAAAAGCAAGTGAAGTAAAAATCACATATTATTATAATTTATTATCTATATTTTTTTGTTTACTTATTAATTTAGATTAATTTAGATGATAAAAATTTCTTAAAAAATGAATTGAAAAGAAATGCTATAAACTCGTTTAAAAATTAGACAATGGAACACTGAATTGAAAAAAGGCATTTTTACAAAGAACGCTCTGATAAAAACGCGTTTAAAATATATTATATTTACATATAAAAAATTATTCAATATTCTTTCAAAAAAGTTATTTTCTAAGGTGTTGAAAACAAGTATTTAATATATTTGTATCTCCCATTGAAATTTCAATTTAAAAGTAGCAAATTCAATTGAATCACATGTAATATAATTTAAAATACAATAGTAGTAGGAGGTCTGTGACGTAATTTGCAATAATTTTCTGTTTAGCAGACACAAAGGGTAAAGCGAAACCTTAATTGGCAATCCGACAAAGCCTATTTAAACTTAAAAAAGGTTTACAAGTCACAAAAAATTTATTTAAGTTCTTTAAAAAAACTAGAGCCAACTTAAGATTAATTGCACGGTACAACAGAAAAAAAATCTGACATCGGACCAATTTTTTTAAGTCAATTTTGGGTCGCAGATTTCTAGTCTGTAATCAGATTTTTCGGGTCACGTCAGGATTTTTTCTATATGCATTTAAAGTTGTCAAATCACTCTAGTTTACAGGTTTTTTTTTTTGTATATTTCCTGAATTTGTTTTTATCATTTTTTGGGTAATTCATCAGCACAATTTTGTTTTTTTTATTCAGGAGTATCTATCAATATTCTGGATTTACCCTAAACTCTGCCCTACCTCCCTATATATCAAAAATAATTTTTTGAACAACATAGAATCTCATAAAACCTGTTACACTAACTAAAAACTCTAACTAAAACCAACTAAATTGTCAAATTTTACATGGTTCTACTCGGTTAGTGAAACAGGTTTTATGATATTCTATGTAGTTAAAATTTTATTTTTGATAGCGCTTTTATTTTATCTTGGTGGCGCCTTTAAGAAAATCCCTTCCATGTCCCATTTATCCTATTAGAATTTGTCCCATTCCTCCTACTTACACATTGCCGCCATTTTATTAAAAAAAAAAACAGACAAGAAACATAAACAAACTGATTTGATATATGACTCAATTTAATTCCTTTTAATCATACATAATAATTACCCTGCATTTAAATCGATGAAGATTCAATTTTACTTACTTTGAACACGTAAAAATTAAAAAATGTCACTAAATCCACCGCATTCAACACATGCATAATTGCTTCTGTTTATTTGTGGCGTGTAGGGAGGACAATGCGATGATGGGCTTATGCAATTGGGAGTAATTTTAAATCCAACGTCCCATTCCTCTCGCGTCACATTCCACCACACTCTCCCCTACTGCTACTACAACTACTACTTAGTGAAAAAGTTTTTTTTTTTAGTCATCAACTTTTTCGTCAAAGGAAAAAAGTTATAGTTTTAGCAATAGTGGACCTTGAAATTTGATATAGTTGTAAATTTTATCGGTTAAAAATATTAAAGTTGTAATGTCGAACTTTTTTTTTGTATTGGTAAAAGTGACAGCTTGTGACACGGGGGGGGGGCGGTATCAATAAATCGGGCCTACTAAAAATATTATTCATATGTCTTAGTTAACACCATAGAGACTAGCCGGCCTCAGTGGAGTAGGACGCAGCTAGTTCGCTTTGTAACACCGAGGTCGCTGGTTCGAATCCCGCCTGGGGCATGGATGTGTAGTGGTGTCTTTAAAAATGCTAATATTTACTGCTTTAAAAACTACATATAAATAGGCTATAACCGATACGGTTGAATGCCGGGGTGTATCTACCGAAGGGTAGGTACAACCTTAAAAAAAAAACACCATAGAGCATAAATATTTAGCCTTAGTACTAAAATACCATGAAAAGACTAAACATCCAGCATCAATACCTAAATATATATATTTAAATATATTTTTATATGTTTTAGGGCATGGATCAAGTTCGAAGGGAATTTTAATATTAGCTGGACTAATTTTATTTGTGGTTGCCGAAAAAATGTTTTCCGTGATCGAAAAATTTAGCGAACGAGAAGAAGAAAACTGTAAGACTCCTGAAAATAATAATACCAAAGGACTGACTGAAGATAACACTAAAAGACATGTAAGTAGGGTAAAATTGAGGAAGACGTATATCCAGCTGTGTACCACAAAATAAGTTCTAAGCCCATAAATTCCAAGAATTTTGAGGAGACCAATGCATGAAATTTTCCTGAGTGAACATTTTTGATAACACTTAACCACCTCTTTTGTAATCCATAGGTGAAGAGAAGCAATCAGATACTAATGATTCTTTTTAAAGCTAAAAAGAGATAGTTTAAAGTATCCTCTATTTAATGAGAGATACGACTCTGACGTCACAGCGCGTAAACTAAATAGCAAGTAGGGTAATTGGAATTAATTTCTTAAAACTTAATACATCTTTTTTATATAGAACATGTATATCTAAAAAAATCATTTATTAAGTTTTAAGAAATAAATGCCTATTACCCTACAGAGTGCTATTTAGTTTACGCGCTGTGATGTCATAGTGGCATTCTCTCATTAAATAAAGTATAAATCTCATTCCGAGTCTCTAGTGTCTGGTTGATTTAGGCTAACATATGCTGCTTATTTTTAGCAGATTATATAAGACTACTTATAGCCTCTACTATATAGTCTATGGCAATGGTTAAAGATATGCAGAGATAAGTAAACATTGATAAATTCAGAAAAAATGTTTCAGATCCTGAAAATTTTATTTTTCTTAGATCGTTTTTAACAAATTGTGTAAACTTATATTTTTTAAACCTAACCTAATGGGAGGATTGGTGTAGTGGTCTACCGCGTCTGTACATGACAAGTCTACTAGCCAACTAGCGTGAGTTCGATTCGCACTGGCGCCGATTTGCCTTTTTCAGTTAATTAATAATTGAAATTTAGCGAAGGCGTAAGTGAAGCGGACACTCTCTATAAACACTGGTTCGAAAGTCAGTATAAGCCGGTGGTTCCCTCTACTACTAGCCCACACAAGTCCTGAACTTAGGGGATGCTTAATTAAGTAAAATAGTACGAGGTTAAATAAACATGTAATGTAATGTGATGTAACATGCCGAGTTCATTCTTTATACGTATAAAGAAAGAACCTGACACCCTGTACAGGGCGATCAATAACTGGCATGCAAGAATTTAGGAGTTTTAGATTTTAAGCTTTCACGGCCATTAAGATATAAAGAACTTTCACTTTCGGGTTTAGGGCTTTCATGATTTCAGACAAGAATTCCCTAGACACAGAACTCCTTAAACTAACCAAAGCCTTGACCATGAACGGTTATACCAAAAAAGACATTAATAAGACCATATACAAATACAGAAATCCCAGACCCAAACAACAGGACAATAGTGACAATGACAGACAGACACAAGTTATACTTCACGGATAAAATAGGTAAACTTTTGAAGAAGTCAAATATTAAGCCTATATTTCGGTCCAACCAAAAATTAGGTCAATGTTTGACTTCAACAAAAGACAAAATACCCCTGAGTTCAGAAGGCGTATATAAAATACCCTGCTCCTGTGGTACGGTTTACATAGGTGAAACTAAGAGAAAAATTTCTACAAGACTTCAAGAGCATGCGCGCAATATAAGAAAGAAACAAATTTCCTTATCGGCAGTAGCCGAACATGTACATGAAACAGGTCATAAAATCAACTTGTCTGAAACAAAACAAATATTAACAGAAAACAGAAAAATGCCAAGGAAGATACGGGAATCGATAGAAATCATCAAGCATCCTAACAATATCAATCGGGACACTGGTTACCACTTACCTGCAATATGGAAGTCTTTGATAGGAAAAACCTCGTCACGGGTGAATAACCACAACTCGTCATAAATAGTTGATTCGAAACTTAGTTTCAGATTAATCCCTGAAAATGTCTCTAGTAGTAAGAGACGAAACGTCGGAAAGTGAAAATCCATTAACACGGTCTAAACCCGAAAGTGAAATGTCTTTATAATTTAGGAGTTGATTCTAAATACAAAAATATGAAAAAAGTTCCGATAAAGGTTGGTCCGGAAATGAGCCCTAAGGGAGACCCTTTAAAACTGTACTAAAAATAAGGTTTTTAGTTAATACCTCTGGTACCCTTTAAGCTATTAGTAATAAGGGCAATTACATAGTTTATGTTAATTTCTTTTTTGAATCTATCCAGAGGCGTGCCTAGGCGGACAAAACCTGAGGCTTAACACATTTTTGCCCTAAACTTTTTCATGTGTATTTTTTGGATTTTTTGTAAAAAACATAAATTCTATGAGTAAAAATAAGACCAACCTTTAAAAAAAATGCAAATAGAGGAAGTAACATTTTGTGCAACCAAAAATGTTACTTTTTAAAAAGCTATTACTTCTTTAATATTAAATTTAGGTGTTTCGGTGAAGATTACTTTTTGCTTCGTTTCAATGAAGATTCGCTCTGTAGCATTAAAATTTTATTGGTGCTTTTTTTGTTCCCCATTCAATATGTCAATCTTCGAACGGCCGTAGCCGTAGGAACTTTTTTCATATTTTTGGATGTAAAATCAACTCCTGAATTTTGCCAAACCAGTTACTGATCACCGAGGGGTAAACCGCAGAGGAATTCAGGTATACAAATTGGAGGAAAGCTGGAGGAAATCTTTAAAGATTTCCTCGTAATCTTTGAAGATTTCCTCCTAAAGGTGTAATTTTGTCCGCGGTTTACCCCTCGCTAATCACCCTTTAAAGGTCTTTTAATTTTTTTTTTATTTCTTTTTAGATAGCAGGCTACTTAAACCTATTTTCAAACACGATTGACAATTTTACCCATGGCTTATCCTTAGGTGGGGCCTTTTTGGTGTCACTAAGACTGGGCTTATTTACAACCTTTGCCATTTTGGTACACGAAATCCCACATGAAGTTGGAGATTTTGCGATATTGCTGAAATCTGGATTTACCAGGTGGCATGCTGCACTTTTTCAGATTTTGACAGCAGGTGGTGGACTAATAGGAGCGCTTTCAGCAATAGTCTTTAGTGGTGCTGCTAACTCAATGGGTAAGTAAGCGAAGGTATACATTAGGGTGACCCACCAAAATTTCAAATTGAAAAATTTGCAGGTCTCACCCCTTAAATTTCTTCATTGGGGTAGGGGTATCATACCTGAATTTTTCAAAATTTTTGAAAAAAATCTAGAGGTCGCTCACAACTATGTTTTAAAAAGATATGTTTCTTTAGCTTTTTTATTATTTTTAAGGCCGAACGATTTTTTATTTAAATCTTTTTAACACGGCACGGTATTAAGGGACAGTATATGGATAACCTCAAAAAAAAATCAGAAAGTTTTCTTTCAAAATGGCGGAGCTGTGCCCTTTCAAGTTTGAAAATCCACTACAATGCTTCATTTTAGCCGTAATGACAGGCACAATTTTTTTTTTCATTGTCTTAAAATATTGTGCGTGTAGCGCTATATACATAAACACCACTATAATTTTTTTTATTATATATAAAGGGTATCCACAAAAATATATATATATTTTTTTTTTAGCGTTTTTGAAAGATAAATTCGGTTTTTAGGCAATTAATTTTTTTTTTAAGTTTTTTTTATCTCTAGACAAATTCTACAAACAAAATGTGTAGTAATTTTTTTATTGGATGTATATATTTTATTTATTTTTTCTGGACATCTTTTATATCCAATAAAAAAATACTACAGATTTTATGTATGTATGTTTCGGAATTTATCTAAAGACAAAAAATCTTGAAAATTAAAACTAAATTGCCTAAATACCGCAGTTATCTCTCAAAAATGTCAAAAAAATATATAAATTATTTTTTTCTCGATACCCCGTATATCCAATAAAAAAAATTATAGTGGTTCTTATTGGGCTACACCCACAATGTTTTAAGCCAATGAAAAAAAAAATTGTGCCTGTCATGACGCCTAAAATGAAGCATTGTAGCGGATTTTCAAACTTAAAAGGGCACAGCTTCGCCATTTTGAAAGAAAACTTTCTGATTTTTGTTGAGGTTATCCACATACTATCCCTTTATACCGTTCCGTGTTAAAAATATTTAAATAAAAAATACTTCGGCCTTAAAAAAAATAAAAAAGCTTAAGAAACATATATTTTTAAAAAACGGCTGTGAGCGACCTCTAGATTTTTTTCAAAAATTCTGAAAAAATTCAGGTATGATACTCTTACACCAATTAACAAATTTAAGGGGTGATACCTCCAAATTTTTCAATTTGAAATTTTGGTGGGTCACCCTAGTATGCATGTTTTAAAATTAAGAAATTAACACTAAGACCAAAAAAGGCTCATTCAAGCATAATTATCACTAACTAAACTAAGCCTTGCTGTCCTTTTTATTGGTCAAAAAAAAATATGGCTTCCCACCTGGCCAATGAAAATGACAGAATGGCTTATTTTAGTTAGTGATAATTATGCCTGAATCTGCCTTAAATGCGAGATAGGTTTTCTTTACCATCAAATTATATTAGTGTCCAAATAGCCCAAATTGGGGGGTTGTTAGGGGGATAGCCAAAATATAAAATCTCTACAGCCTTAAATAACGCGAGAACCGGAGTATGAAGTGTATAAATTTTGGTACAATTTGCGTTACGTATTACTTGAACACTCCCTAAGCTACACAAAAAAATTCTCATGAAATGATCGGATTGAAAACAATTCCATTTTAGGGGGTGTCCATGAACTAAAACTCACCCGGTATATTTCTAAGCATACAAAATTTAAAGTGGACAATTTGGTATACAAATATGAACTATAATTATAACATATATAACATCATATAATGGTATATAAAGATTGATCTGGTGTTATATTAATTTTTTTATATTTGTTATTTTTTCTTCTAGAAGCCAAAACTTCTTGGATAATGCCATTTACAGCAGGGACATTTCTACACATAGCGTTGGTAACAGTTCTTCCTGATCTGTTAAAAGAAGAAGATCCAAAAGAATCATTGAAACAATTGGTGGCTTTAATTTTAGGTATTTTCGTTATGGCTTGTGCTACTTCGGCTTTTGAGTAAAAATAGTTTTTATTTAATTTAATAGGTAAAGAAAAAACACTGTGTTACTTTATAGAAGATTTATTATTTTACTAGGACCTTATTTACAGTTATTTCAAAATTATAGGATATCATTGAAAGTTTCAATTTTGATTTGAAACTGTAAAGTATACGTCTGATTTTTTGTTTATATTAATTATATTAGGTGCTATAAGTTCTTTAACTATATTTTTTCAATACTTGTAGTTGTTTATGTATAACATTTTTCAACGATATTTTTATTTTATAGTTTTCAATTTTTTGTGATTATACTGTGTGGTTTGCCTAAGACGTATCAGTCATTGAGACTAAAACTCAGTTTTAATATCATAAGAGCTTATAAAATCCTTTATTCGCAACTGTATACGTAATACATACATTACATGTATTAATAAAGTTTGGGAAGTACGTGATTTCTTGTACCACTGTTTTTACGCCTGGACCTGACCTGTAATGAAAAATAGAGACCAGTAAACTAATTATTACTGGTCTGCATTTTAAATCATTAATTTCCATTAGATGGCGTCACCGATTAATATATCAAAATGGCTGAACTGCTGTTGGCATGATAAACACCAAAGTACTTTGATAAACACGAATATAATCTAATACATTTCGTTAAAAAAAACCTAAATGTACAGTTCTAGTCATTGTTGTTTACTTTTGAGAGGATAATAAATGTTATAAACGGTGCCTTGTGATCTATCAACAAATGCTTTTTGTGGTTGGTTTTTTTTGGTTACGCGTATGGAAAACTTCAGTTTTATATGATTGTGCTTCTCTTGTGAAATGCAGGTACAATGATTTGTGGTAAATTTGAAAAGAACTAAAAAACAAAGTATTATAGTATTATTTTCTTCATTTGAATTCAAACATCTTGGTTTAAAAAAAAATAGTACTTTATCTTTAAATAAAAATAGTTGCGAATAAAATAGTATACAGGTCTCCCGGAAAATGGTACTTTTCCCCGACCTATAAATGGTCTCGGAAAAGTACTATTTTCCGAGTCGACCTGACTATTGCGCGTGGTTTTAATCAATTTTACAACTTGTTAAAATTGTAACTAACTGACAGTTGAAACCTGTAATATTTTCCTGTAAAGTTTAGGAAAAATATTTTTTTGAAGCTCAAATGATGTTAAACAAGATTTATTCATACGTTTCTAATGTTTAGACATACATTTGTTGCTTGATTATACTTGCTAAAACAGCTAGTTTAATCGATTTTTATATTTGTAGCTTAGGCTATATTCGACATTCTTCTTGCAATAGAAACCTATGAAGAAAAAAATTACAGAAAATTATTAATCCAACCTAGCTTTTATGGTTTTTATTATGAAAGTAGGAAAAAGGCCAGTAAAACTATTAACAAAAGGCGTCAACGATTGATTCTTTGTAGGCAGATCACAATCAATGACAAATTAAACTGATGTTCATGTTTATATTTCCTACTTTTTTATTAATGTTTATTTATTATTATACTTGATTTTGTTGCCATATTATATAATAATGACTTGATATATTAATAATGTTCAGTGATATAGAATGGATGTTTTTCAATAAGAAATCAACCCATAATAGGTAGTATGATTATATTTGAAAACTCCATGCAAAGTGAAAATACTATTAACAGTATTTCTAGTTTTTAGGTTTATGAATATTTTCTATGATGGTGGACAAAAAACTCTAGATTTTAATACCTGTGCATTAGAGTAATACAATTTAAACTGATTTCCACAAACCTTTTAATACATTATTAAAATTGACTATTGTTTGGTGATTTTTATTTAATCAATTCATTATTTTGGTCCTTTACATGTATACAATCTCCAATTAAAAAAAGCTTTTTAAAAATTATTTAATTATTTTTAAATATACTTATAACCCTTACCCTTCTGAGACTAAACTAATGATAATTTTTCGATTTAATTTTATTTTTTAATATTTGCTAAAAAGAAAAAAAAAGAATAAAAAATAAACCCATTTTTTTAGTTTTTGCCCGAGTTTTTGTTTCCTTAGAGTTTCAGGAGAGCTGTATTATACGAATTAAATTGACATACTTGTTTGCATACATAGAAAGTCTATAAAAGTATTTTATCCAATACATACAGATAATGAAACAATTACCAGCTTTAATTTAAATAGATAAACTCAATAATAACCCCCGCGTGGCTTTTATTTTATTGAGTGGATAATTATTTATTTTACCCACTCAACTGTCACTTGTCAAATTATTTTCTTGTAAATGTCATTAAAATTTTTAATAAAGATATGAATTTCGAAAATTAACCTGCTTGGCAGACGCCTCGCAGGTTAATTTTCTCATGGGCAATATCTTACTTTACCCACTAGTACCATAAATAACTATTGGATTGATATTGCCTTAAAGAAAAAATAAAGAAGTAAAGTCACAATTGTGACACCCTGGAGGGTAAGGGATACTCTTGGATAATGAATCAATGCCTGTGGAGATCAATTTATCTTTTTTTGATATATATAATTTACATTACTTATAACATTTACTTTATTCTATTTATCAGTTTTATGTTTAAAGGGTGTAAAATCCATAAAAAGTATCTAGAATCAAAATAGAACAAGGTACAAAATTCCCAATGTTTGTGACACTAAACTTAAGCAAATAATTAACTATTTTTCTATGAATTTGTATATAGATTTTAAATTTATTTCCAAGAAACTAGAACTATCTTCAGGATAATTTTGAAGTAGCTGCACTCTTTTCAAGGGGCGATCCTTCATCAAAAGATATAAAAAAAGTCCAAACATTCGATTTGTATTTAGTAAACCAGAAATCCTTTGTGTTAAAGCAACAAAGTTTTGCATGTGATCTATCATTAGCCAATGATATTTGCGTGTAGTTACTTTAAACAGGGGCGTCCGAAATCGGGGCGGATCCTAACACTTTTTTGCCCCAAAATTTTTGCTGCTTTACTTTTTTTTTGGCTTTATTATTAAAATAGTAGGTAAAAATACATATAATAGTACTCATGTTGTACTGTAGAATTAACAGTTTTTGAGAAAAATACAATTACAGTGGGTTAGGCTAAATGTGACACCCAGGGTAATTGTGACATGTCCTGTTATAATTCTTCTAAACAAGTTTAAATCAAATCGAAATTTTACGAGAAATATTTAATACTGTCAAAAACCTAATGCCAGAGTTGGATTGGATATAAACTACTTTAGAAGAATTATAACAGGACATGTCACAATTACCCTGGGTGTCACATTTAGCCTAACCCACTGTAAAGGCAAAATTAAACGTTGCGAGAACCAAAAATCAAATACTAAAATGTTGAATACTAAAATTTTAATAATGCAGGGTGATCAAAAGCTAAAAAAAAAGTTCCAGTATATATAGGTCCAAAAATCACTTTTGAAGGTACTATGGCCCTTTAAAAATGGTGTTGTTTAGGAGATCCTATCAAAAATAAAATTTTAACCACATAGAATCTCATAAAACCGGTTTCACTAACCGAGTTAAACCACGTAAAACTTGGAATTTTAGTCGGTTTTAGGCGGTTAGTGAAACCGGTTTTATGAGATTCTATGTGGTTAAAATTTTATTTTTGATAGGGGACCGTAACTTCCTTAGAATCGATTGTTGTGTTCTTTCCGAAAACGGTTAATCTTATAACATTACAACAAGAGTACTTCCAAATGTTTATTCTATTTTTACCTGAGGAATAAATTTTCTAATAATAAATCCACAAAAAAGTTAAGCAGCAAAAAGTTTGAGGCTAAAAAGTGATAAGGTCCCCCATTTCGGACACCCCTGGTTAAAGTAACTACATACAAATACAATTGGCTGACAGGCTTTGTAAAGGATAGATCACATGCAAAACCTCGTTGCTATGGCTCCCGAGTTATGAAATAAAAAAATCGAATTTTTGTAACTCCTTTTAAAAGGGCGTAGCACCCTTTTAAGGGTACTTAAAGGTACTAGTCGGTTTTGGACATATGTTTATAGGAACCTTTTTTCATAATTTTTACGCAGAATCACCCATTAAAAGGAGTGTTTTTCTTTCAAAATAATCCTGTATACACCTTGGCAAAAAAATATTCAATGAACAAAAAAAAAGGGAGGATGTTATTTGGTTAATTTTTAATTTAAAAACTAAACCTATATAAAAGTAGATCTAATTCTGTAGAACTTTTAATTTTTTTAATATTCTATTAACTATTTTAAAATACTAAATAAAACCATGTCGAAAAAGTTATTATATAATTTAATTTTTGATTTTTTACTTTCCCCAAGGAAAGTCTTGCGTTAGTAAAAAAAAAATCGAAAAATTTTTGTTGCTTTTTTACGTTTCGGGACGTTTTATATCCAAAACATATGATTTCTGTCAAAAAAAATTCTGTCTGTAGGTCGATCTCTGTTTGTGTTTGTGACCACGATAACTAAAGAACGCTTCGGGTTAAAGACTTAAAATTTGGACCACAGGTTAATTATCCAAAGTTTTAGGCTGGGGTTGTTTTTGGTAAAAATGGGATTGCGGTAGGGGGTTGAAATGGGGTAAAAACAAATTTTTTCAAAAACATTTTTTTTTTCAATTTATTTTTCGTTTTACGAAAAAAAATTTTTTTAAAACGATTTTTTTTTCTTGACTTGTTTTTTCGTTTTTATTTTAATGAACCTAGGCCTAGAGGGGAAATCATTATTTTGTTGGCAGCAGTATTTTTTTAAAGGAGATACATAAATAAACAACAAAGTTTTTTACTTTGAAGGCCAAGCTAAAAAAACAGCCAGTGCTACACACTCGAGTTTTAGAGTATTGTCCCGTTTTCGGAATTTTGCATTTTCTCACAGAAATATTTTAGTTATAATTTTAAAATGGTTTAAATATTAAAAAGTTTAAATTATTATTAAAAAGTATAATAACTTTTTCGACATATTTTTATTTACTATTTTAAGATAGTTTAATAGAATAGTAAATAAATAAAAAGTTTTAATTTTAAATTCATTTAGTTTTAAAATAGTTCCAAATAAAAATTTGTCAAATGACATTGTCCCCAAAAAAATGTGATATTGCATATTCATCCATAATATTGTGGATTATCATTTGATTTTTGGAATATGATATGTATGACTTGAAGAAGTAATATACACGGTGTATTTGAAATAGCGCAGGAAATTTTAACACGTGATTCTACATGATAAAATATGACAAAAAGTTCCTATAAATATATGTCTAAAAATGCGTCATAAGCTATGCCCCTTTGAAAGTGGCTAAAAAAATCGGTTTTTATTTAATAACTCAGGAACCCTTTGAGATATATCAACGAGGTTTTGCACGTCAACTAATCCTACCAAGGCCCGTTTTTATGTGTTATTTTCATGTACTTATTTCAACCAGTGGTGTGCGAAACGGGGGGGGGGGGCTTATCAGTTTTTTGTCCCAAACTTTTTTCTGTGTAACTTTTTTGCAATTTTATTTTTGAAATATGATTCCTCAGGTCAAAATACACAAAAAAGGTACTCTTGTTGTAATACTGTAGGATTAATTTCACGGTTCGAGGACGAAAAATTAAATACTAAAATGTTGAAAACCAAAATTTTAATGATGCAGGGCGAATGTACATTAAAAACTAAGAAAAAAACCTCATATACAGGTACTTCCAAAAATCAATCCTAATGGAGCTATGGTCTCCTAAATATGCACCATTTTTAAAGGGCTATGGTAGCTTTAAAAGCGTTTTTTCGACCTACATGTACGGAAACTTTTTTTCTTAGTTTTTGATGTAGGATTGCATCATTAAAATTTTGGTTTTCGACATTTTAGTATTTAATTTTTCGTCCTCGAACCGTGAAATTTCACCTTCAAATGAACTTTTCTCGAAAATAAAATTGCAAAAAAGTTACACAGAAAAAAGTTTGGGACAAAATACTGATAAGGCCCCCCCGTTTCGAACACCCCTGGTTTAAATAAGTACGTGAAAATGACATACAAAGATGGGCCTTATTAAGATTAATTCACGTGCAAAACCTCGTTAATATATCTCAAAGGGTTCCTGAGTTATTAAATAAAAACCGATTTTTTTAGCCAATTTCAAAGGGGCGTAGATCCCCTATGACGCATTTTTAGACATATGTTTATAGGAACTTTTTGTCATATTTTATCATGTAGAATCACCTGTTAAAATTTCCTACGCTATTTCAAATACACCCTGTATTGTTACAGATAACTTATTCATTTTGACTTATGTAATACATAACTTTTTCAATAAGATAAAAAAGGCAATAATAATTTAAATCCCTTATAATAAAACATCACGATAAAACATTACAGTGACAAACATTTTTAATAAATAAAAAGTTTCGTTCTTATTACTCATTTTTTTTTGTTCAAATTCATAACATACTCCAAAATACTAAATATTTGTATATTTTTTTATGTAGTACTTAAAGTGCTCTTATGTAGGGTGTACCAAAAATTTCGGGTCTGTGCTTTGAAGTAAAAGAAAAACTTGCGTTTTACCAGATGCACTTTATTTTCGGTGTACCCCGTATAAGTATATTTTATATGAACCATGTAAATAGATGATATCAATAAAATAGAAAAGTGATATTTGTGTATTTTATAGCCCTAACTAGGGCCTCTAAAAACACTATGTGCCTGAATAAAAATTCACCTGATAATGGATCTACATTTTTGATTAGGGCGAGCTTTGCAGATCACAAAGGCAAAATTAAAAATTGCGCACTTCGCAAGATAATGGTAAAAGGTCTTCGTGTATTTATATACATTTTGATTAATTTAGATTTGTTTCCGTTTATAGAAATGTCACATGTAGTATGCTTTACTGATAAGTGAAAATACCTTACCCCTACGATGGTTTTTTTATCCCTCTTTTCTCTAATCTAAAATCGTGCTTATTGTTTGCTTTTTAATTTATAAAATATAATTTATTTGTGGATTAATACATTATAATTAAAAGGTATGTTTATTAAATATAAATTATAGTCTCTCCCTAAATATCAATTCGCGATACTAGGTTAGGTACCGGTGCTTTCTTTTTCAAAATTTACTCATATTAATCCCAATTTTTGGAAAATGCAACTGCTAAAGCAGTCGTTGCATTTTAGTCATTGGAATTAATATTCGTAAAATTTATGTAAAAAAACACCGATACCTAACCTAGTATCACTTATGATATTACCCCTGAAAATATTTTTAAAACGGAATGCAACAGAGTAATTTTGTGAAAAGCTTCCGAATTTGTTTACAGAAATGGTTTATGACATTCCATTGTAAAAATATTTGTGTTTCCAAGGAATATATTTTTAAAGGTAATCGGATTCTATGAACAAAATTCTGATATCAGCCGAAACCTCCTCAAATAAGGGAAAATTATTAGCATGACCTTTTACCATTATCCTGGATATTGTCATATATGGGTCTTAATTTTACTGTTGGTGACTTTGTGAGAGACGAAAATCCCCCACGGTGTTCTAGAAGAATTTTTAAATGACATGACAACTTCCATTTTTTTTTCTTTTTGGAATTTGTTATATGAGCTCTAATTAAATAAATAAGACCAAAATTTTAAAAATCGTTACAGCCGTTTTTGAAAAAAACGTGTTTTTTAGAAAATATCTCTGATATTTCAGGCTAACATACTCGGTTTGTCCTTGATGTCTCCGATTTTGACCAAACTTGACATAGTGGTACCACTATGGTACCTAAGCACTGCATCCAAATTTTTTTCAAAACGGTCCATCCGTTCACTATACCGGGTGTCCCATCAAATTCTTGAAATAGCTTATCTCCGTTATTTGAAAAGGTATTAAAATTGCATTAAATCAAAGCCAAAGAAGATTTTACTGACTTATTTAAAACCGCCCCTTGCTTACCCACTCCCTTGAAACTACCCCCAACTTCTGTTTTTCAAATAACAGCCCCTAATTCTTATTAAAAAAAAGTCTATGAAAGTGCACTTTATTCTGAATTCAACCATTTAGTATAAGTGGTATTTTAGATCTTTAAGGGGCTCTAAATAACAATTATTATTTATTAATAGAGGGGTGGTATTTAAAACAAAATTGCGGGTAGTTCTAGCAGACTGGGTTGTTATGAGTTGGTTTTGAATATATTAATCAATTTTTTTTGGGTACAATTTAACGTAAGTTTTTGGAAAATTTTCTGGTTAAATTTAAAATGAAATGTGCTTTTATATTCTTTACTAAAATAGGGAATTGCTATTTAAAAAACTAGTTGAGGTGGTTCCAAGAGAGTGGGTTAATAAGGCAGGGTTTTGCATATGTCAGTAAATTCTACTTTGACTCCAATTTTATTTTATTTTTTTTAACTTTTTTATATTTTTAAATATCGGAGATATAGCCTAAAACCTGTTGGGACATTATTATTACTAAATAATAATTGTTATTGGAAGCCTCTTAAAATAATAAGATACTATTTATAATACATGGTTTAATTCAAAATGAAATGTAATTTCATATTATTAAATAAAAATGGGGCTGGAAGGTGTTATTTGAAAATCAGAGGATGGGGTGGTTACAAGGGAGTGAGTAAGCAATGGAGGGGGGTTGAATAAGTCAATAAAATCTTTTTTGGCTCCCATGTAACGCTATTTTTTACAAAAAAATTACCTTTTCAAATAACGGAGATATAACTTGTCAAAAACCTGGTTGGTGAGACACCTGGTATCCTGAACTGATGGACCGTTTTGAAAAAAATGTGGATGGAGTGCTTAGGTACCATAGTGGTACCACTATACCAAGTTTGGTTAAAATCCCAGATATCGAGGGCAAACCGAGTATGTTAGCGTGAAATATCAGACCTATTTTCTAAAACACATTTTTTTCAAAAACGATTTTTAAAATTTTGATCTTATTTTTTTAATTAAAGCTCATATAACAAATTCCAAAAAGAAAAAAAATGGAAGTTGTATGTCATTTAAAAGTTCTTCTAGAACAGCGTGCCCCTCTAGGTCAACTAAATTTTTACTTAGACAACGTGAATATGGAATTTTAATTTAAAAACAACAAAAATTTAATATAAAAAATTTATTATAATACATTAAGTAAAAAATAATAATCTAGTCTATTCAATACAATCACAGGTTAAACTTCTAGGTATAAAAAAGTCTTTTAAAGTAGGATTTTCAATTGGTGAATTCAGTCTGGCAAAATATTCCATAGTATACAAACTAACTAACGAACCAGCACCAAATGCCAATCCGTACCAAAACAAGATGTTTAAAATATTTATTCTTGGTGCATTAATAAAACTTAATAGTGAACCAAAAAAGAAAAATTGAATAAACAGAGCGGGAAAGAAAAATCCGAACATATAAGTTAATACCCATTCGTGAACTATAGCTGAAACGATGAAAACTGCCATTTTCGCCATGTTTTTACTATTTGGTAAAATAATTTCGTACATATCCTTATAGATATAAGTGTACAAAAAATCTCCTACTAGAACATTCCACATTCTAAAATACTGGTTAAATGAAGTAACTCTCCACCAATCTTTATAAAACATTCTGTCACCAAAGCGTAAAATTTCTGCAAATAAATTTTGCCAAGCATGTAAAAACAAGAAAAATGTACAAAGTAGGAGCAAAATTCCGATCAGACTTGATTCGCATATACACAGGAATATTTCTAGCCAGGTGAATTTTCTGATGCCAAATTCTTGGAATAATGGGATAAGGTATCTTTCAAAGATAAAACTGTAGTAAAATATTACTCCTACGACTTCAAGGGCTCGTTCAGCTACAAATTTCCATCGAATGGTGCTTGTTCTGAAACAAAAGAACAAACATAATTGATATAAGTTAATCTGTTAATATAAGGGCATATCCACAGCCTCGGATTAAAACATAATACATAACAATGCGATGCCGCCATGTATCTTGTAAGCCAATCACGGTATCGCATTCTTATGTTTTATGTTCTTATGCAAGCTTCTGGATAGGCCTCAATGAATAAAATATTGGAGGTGAATATAGAATAATATCGATACCCCCAAGCAACAAAGCCGTATACGGCGTTACGCGTAACTCATATATTGTCATTTTTCACGACAGCTAAATTTCTAAAATTTTTTTTTTGTTATTTAATGGTGGGTAAATGATTGAAGTGGAAAAGGAAGTCATGTGATACATCATTTGAAAGCTTATAAAATTCTCTATTTAACTGTTTAAGTATTTATTGTTTATTTACTGTTTGTTTCTGATAATATTCAAGTTTAGTATTTCTTACTTTAGTGATTTTAAGTAAACTTTTGCTTAAAGTGGACTGTGGAGAAACCTGAGTAGTACCACCATGTGTGTCATTTTTCAAGGCGTTTACCTATGAGTATAACTCAAAATGGGTCTAACTTGAGTTACATCCTTGTTGCTTGGGAGTGTCGATATATTGTTTTACTATTAGTAAAGAGGAAAAGTGAAGCTTTTTTTTACTAGTCTGTAGAATTTACGGACGACGCGAAGTGGAATCCGGAAACTACAGACGAGTAAAAAAAAAGCACTTTTCCTCTGAGTGAAACATACTATTTTTTCTTCAAGCATCCTATATATATATATATATATATATATATAAATATATTATAAATATTATTTTTTGAATTTAATTTATTTATTTATGTCTTTTTTATTAAAATAGGCCAATAAAACCCTTTCGAAATAAACTTAAACCTTCCTTAGCTCATTTAAAATTTTTTTCGTAGGCTAAATCGTACACTTTTTGCGGTTTCGATGGTTGTCTAATGTCTAATGTCTAATGTAGCATTTGCAATTTCGGAGAGATTTGTAGGTGTATAAACCATATATTCTTCTTCAATCATTTTTAGTCAATTTCACATAAGGTTTTTGCACAGAACTCGAGTCAACCACCTGTTTATGGGAGGATTGGTGTAGTGGACTACCGCGTCGTACTTGGCGAGTTTACTACACAAATAGCGTGAGTTCGATTCTCACCGGCGCCGATTTCCCTTTTTCAGTTAATTAGTAATTGAAATTTGGCGAAGGCGTAAGTGAAGCGGACACTCCCTATAAATTGGTTCGAAAGTCAATTAAAGCCGGTGGTTCCCTCTACTACTAGCCCACACAAGTCCTGGACTTAGGGGATGCTTAATTAAGTAGAATAGTACGAGGTTAAACAAAATGTAATGTAAATGTAACATAATAAACAAACAAGTTTGAAGTATGGCTGTCATCAAAGTCAAAGAGTGCTGCCGCCAGTGGTGGTTTTGCTAATTAACTTTTTTACGGCGTAAAGTCCAAACTCATTTTTTTACTGTAAAAAAATAGATCACTTCTAAAAAGTGTGGTCAGATATAAAATATGAAAATTTTAGTATGCTTGAAGAAAAATGTAGTTTTTGAATTTGCGATTAACTACCAAATTTGAGCCAGCTATAGTGCATTCAAATAGAAGTAAATATTGATTGGGCCAAGTCTTTTTAAGGAATATATTTTACTTTATAAAAATGTATTATCTTATATAAGAATAAGGATATACAGGGTTATTCAGAAATAAGCTCGAGAAATTTAAAAGGTGATTCTACGTTTGGACTTTTATGAAAAAAAGTTTTTATAAAGGTTGGTCTGGAAATGAGCCCTAAAGGAGCTATGGCTCTTTAAAATTGTAATAAAAATAAGGTTTTTAATATATATAATAACTCTTGTACCCTTTAAGCTAGAGCGACGCGCTTTTGTATGTATTTTATTATTTGTTACATTATAAGGGCAATAATTTTATGTTAAATTATATTTTTTAATTTATCCAGAGGCGTGCCTAGACGGACAAAATATGTTAGGCTTAACACATTTTTGCCCAAACTTTTTTATGTATACTTTTTTTTGGATATTTTGTAATATTTCTTCAGTAAAAATACATAACAAATGTCTCATAGTGTAACACTGTAGGAGCAACCGTTAAAAAAAATGCATTTAAGAGGAAGTAACATTTTGTGCCACTAAAAATGTTACTTTTTAAAAGGCTATAACTCCTTTAATATTAAATCTAGGTGTTTTGGTGAAGCATACTTTTTTGCTTAGTTTTAAATGAAGAATCGCCCTGCAGCATTAAAATTTTATTGGTGCTTTTTTTGTTCCTCATGCAATATGTCCATCTTCGAAGGGCAGCAGCTCCCTTAGGGCTCATTTCCGGACCAACCTTTATAGGAACTTTTTTTCATATTTTTTAAAGTAGAATCACCTCTTAAATTTCTCGAACTTATTTCTGAATAACTCTGTATATAGGGAGAATTTTTTTAGAGGAATCGTGATTAATCGTCCCTAGCGAGAAATTATCAGTAGTGCATGTTGAATTATCGATAATTTTTTTACTGTATTTTGATTGGCAATTGTTTGAGTGCATTTTTCGTGTTACAAAATTCCGAGACCGCAGGTCGAGGAATTTTGACGAAAAATGCACAAAAACAATTTCCTTAAGCAAAATATTTTTTTATATAGAGTAAAAAAATTATGTATAATTCAACATTCACGAACGGTATTTTGAAAGACTATTTGACAAACAAAATAAGGAAGTATATAATTTTACAATGTTTTATGTTGTTTCATATTTAAATTAAAAATTTGAGAACTAAACAACAATATTACTTTACAACTATAATTAAAAATTTAAATCTCAAATTTGCCGAGCTTTTTAAATCCACGATGTTCACTTGTTCGCGAATGTCTAAACTTTGCTCGAGGTATATTTTATGCTTGAGATTATTCCACTAAAATAGTTGTTATCACATATATTAGCATTTAAATAAAGATCATTGCTGTTTTTGTTTTTAAAAAGTTTAGTTTTCAACTAAAAAGAAATAAAATAACGGGTTTCCGCCCGTAAAAAAACAATTTCCTATCGGTTTCTAATAAACTTTGGCAATGTTGTACTGGTACCAGCCCAATCATTTGATGTTTTGATTTCCGTAATTCTTTACTGCAAATATATTTTTAATAAATAAATGTTTAAATTAGTTTTTAGTGGCCTGTTTTTAATACCAAGATTCAATTAAATAAATTAAAATTTATGAATATCAGTGATATAAAGCTTTTAAAATGGAAAGTACATAAAATATAATATATTATCTGAAATTAATTAGGGTTAATACCTAGGATGTTTTAGTAATAAAATAAGCATTTATACTGCTTATTAATAAAAATAAATCAACTAAAGGTAAGCTTCACAAATTAAAAACACATTTTGCAAAAATATAACATTTATTAAGATGTCAGTAACTGTCAGTTTCTTGTTTCCATAGTAACCAAGTGATAATTGCATATGTGCAAAAATTATCATATTCATTTTGATCTGATTGGTCAAGAAACTAAAAATGCAACGTTTTGATTGGCCTATATATTGTTTGTGAAATAGTCTCTATGAATTAATTGGAATGAATAGTAAGAAGTCAAATTAAAATTTAGGATACTGCTTACCTTGGATACTCATCTCTGTAGATCAAAGTTGGTGCAAACAGAAAATATAAAAACTTGGAAAAACTTGGTAAAGTTAATACTTGATCGCTGTGTGTTTTATATGTCAATACTTTTGGAGAATTTTCGCGGATAAATGCATGTGTCTTCATCAATAATCTAAGCTGAAAATAGAAAAAAAAATAGTTAATAAAAATCAAAATCATATCTTTAACTACGGATGCTGATAAAATTCTTTAGAAATATAACAAATTTTTCCAACAAAACGGTCTGAACTACTACTGCTTTAAGTTCTTCAACAAACTTCCTCCTGTCCATCGCTCTCTTCCAGTGGCAAGGTTTAAAACTATTATTAAAGGTATTTTAATATCAAATGCATTCTTTTCGATAGAATAATTTTTAAACTTTAAATTTAACTACACCTTCTCTGGGTAAGTTTTATCATTCTGCAGTTCTGCTTGACTTTCAATACTAAAATTTTCGCTGAGGTATTAAATATTCAATACTAAAATTTTCGCTGTGGTGTTCAATACTGGAATTTTCGCTGTAGTATACTTACTTACTTTTTTAATGTTTTACATTCTTCTTGTATCTTTATTTTATGAAAATGACTTATGTAAATACTAATTTTGTATAGCAATAAAATAAATATGATTGTGATTGTGATTGTGATTGTGATCGTGATTGTGATTGTGATTGTGATTATGATTATGATTATGATTATGATTATGATTAATCTGTTTATGTTTGGACGTGCCTAGATGAAAAAAAGTCTGAGGCTTAACACAAATATAGATTCCTTGAGTAAAACTACATAGGAGCAACCGTTTTTAAAAAATGCAACTAAGTAAAAGTAAAATCTTGCGCCACCATAAATGTTATTTTTTAAAAGGCTAATAGGTACTCCTTCAATAAATTATATTTAGGTGTATCGGTGAAAAGTACTTTTTTGCTTAGTTTTAAATGAAGAATTGCCCAGCAGCATTAATATTTTATTGGTGCTCTTTTTGCTCTTCCATCATCGAAGGGCCGTAGCTACGCGTAGTTCCCTTAAGGATTATTTGCGGACAAACACCGTGCACGCGTGTGTAAACCTTTTTTGTTTATTAAGCAATTTGTTTACAATAAGGTATTAATATAAGGTAAACAAATGGCTAATAATAAATAATACAGAATTTGACGACATTCTAATTATTTTTTAACAAGGGACCCACGTTGAATAATACTTTATTATTTTTAATTCAATTATGGCATACCTCATATTCTAATAAAAATAGTAATTAACACGGGTCGGGTCGAAGTAGCCATTACCCGGGGCATGCAAAAATTAGAATTTAATTTTTTTTTTTTTTTCAAGTAAATAGACACTTTAAACTATTGTTCACCAAGCGGAATGCCATGTTAACGCTGTTAATACTCAGTGTCACTTGGTCATGGTCTATGACTTATAGAGAAAGACTTAAATTTTTTTTTGAAAATTGTTTTCCTTATCGAAAAACGAATAATTAATAAAAAAAAATATTTTTGTATTAACTATTCGTTTTTTGAAAAGAGAAACAATTTTCAAAAAAAAAATAATAAGACCTTCTCAATGAGTCATGGACCATGACACTGTGAATGAACAGCGTCGACATGACATTCCGCTTGGTGAACAATAGTTTAAAGTGTCTATTTACTTGAAAAAAGAGATTTTTAACATTCTAATTTTTGCATGCCCCCGGTAATGGCTACTTCAATCCGACCCGTGGTAATTAACGTCATTCTTAATTATTTAGGTTAATGTCCAAAAAAAACAAAAATATTTACTATTATAATATAATAATATAATAGTACTATTATAGTATTATATAAATATTTGTTTACTATAATAGTAGGTTGTAATTTCTAGTTTACAAGCTAATTCATAATGGCCCCTAATTAATTAGTCACCAAAACTACTTTTTATTTGATATTTTAAGATTTTCTTTTAATCTGATATCTAGCATTTTTTATTCTTTTATGGCATTTCAGTCTTTCTTTAACCGACTTCCAAAAAAGGAGGAGCTTATAAATTCGACGTGTGACTTTGTTTTTTTATATTTGTCCTGCATAAGTTTGGAACGGGTGAACGGAATTTGATGAGACCTTTTTTAACTTAAAGAGGACATTCATGAGGTGGTCCCGTTTTAATTTGACTTTTTTATGGCATTTCAGTCTTTCTTTAACCGACTTCCAAAAAAGGAGGAGGTTATCAATTCGACGTGTGACTTTGTTTTTTTATGTTTGTTCCCGCATAAGTTTGGAACGGATGAACGGAATTTGATGAAACCTTTCGCAACTTAAAGAGGACATTCATGAGGTGGTCCCGTTTTAATCTGACGCTCGGATGATGCCGGGTGAGCCGGATAATAAAGCTAAATCTAATCGTTTTAACGCAATTTCACTTAAAACCGGCTTAATTTGGGTCTAATAACAACCAAATTTTTAGAAAATGATCGGATATTTTGGATAAGCCGGATAACTTGATTAAGGGGTCACTTAAATATTACGGCAGGCTAAAAATCTTTTAAATGCCACTAAACTTGATCCTGTGTACCTGTAATATTAAAATACCAAGAGAAAATTTTAAGGCGTTATTTGATTATTAGTTAACGCTTCAGGTTTAACAAAGATTTTCTTTAGTATTTCGTTTAAAATAAGGTTGGTTGGACTCTTAGGCGCTGAAATAAAAATACTACTAAATTTAGTTTTTTAAATTTATCTTTAAGATTGTAACGTCAGCAGCTTGCCGAGATGGAAGGACAACTATAATTTAGCTTAGATGACGTTAAAAATCTACAAGTTCTGTGTCTCTAAAAAGTAAAAAATTAAAACTTTTCTCAAAAAAAAAAAATGAACCGACTTCTGTCTCTAAAAAGTAAAAAATAAGTCGGTGCCAATTTCACAGCAAACAATTTAACAACAAAAATAATTGTTAGTGTTTAATTTAGAGTGGTGAAATTGGCACCGACTTATTTTTTACTTTTTAGAGACAGAAGTCGGTTCATTTTTTTTGCGAAAAGTTTTTTTTTTGTCTGTAACTTCATAAATTCCCTTCATTTTTCTGTTTAAAACTGACTTAGTTTTAAATTGCGTCAAATATCACTCAAATTAATAATAGTATATTATTTAATGAGCGTATAATAATTGCTATTAATCAATGAGGGTGAATTTTGGGATACGAGCCGAAAGGCGAGTGACTTAATCACCCGAATGATTAATAGCTATATTACGCGAGTAGAATACTATACTTTATCCATGGTCGTTTTAAATTTTAAACGATTTATTTTTACAGACCCGTGATTAATAGGCCTATTAATCACGGCCGTGGATAAAAAAAATAATCCACACGACTAATCCAAAATTTTCTATTTAAGTTAAAGAGTAAAATTAACGCAAATGCTCAAACAAAAAAAAATGTATAAAAAACTATTGTTTTCTATACACTTTATATATATCTATTTAAAATATAGCCCTATACACATACTTTTTTAAACAGAGAATAAATCAATTCTAGTTCTAGATACGGTATGGCTATACCATATCTTGTCTATAAAATTAAAGAAAACTGTAGTAAAATTAGCAAAATAGCAAAATATATATGTTTTACCATTAACTGTTGAATAATTTTATGCAATTTAAAGTTTTGCTTTAAAATTACATACATTTTATTAGTTTTTCTTAGTATTTCACCAGTTTTTAATCAATTTAGTCGAGAATTAAGTTCAAAAAAATAAAACTGCTCCATCTGTTGTTGATTATTTAAACCATTATACCTGTCACAACAATCTTACATAAACTAAAATTTTTGCATTATAATTTGTAAATACGTGGTGAAATTCAATAAAAAAACGCGGAATATTGTTTTTTTCATATTAGTTATAGAATATACAAGTTTCAGACGTTTCAGACGTTTCAGCGCACTCGTTCTTGCAAGGGAATTATTTTTCTTATTTTAAATCAAGCGCTTTAACCTGGTCTTATTAAACTCGTTCTAGTTTATATTACTATACTTACAGTTTCCATGATGACGACTGCTGATGAGGCCGGTGGTAGTGCAAAATAAATTGTTAGCTGGGATGATATCCGAAATGAGAATATATAATAACACAGTACTGCTGTCAATGCAGAAATGTCCCATATTTTTAAATTTCTCGCTAAAAAAATAAATATTTAGGTAAAGTAAAGCAGTAAAACAATTAAAAGTGATTTTAGTTGTTTAACGTTATTTGATTTGATTTACTCGTACTATCATTAAAGCTTTAAAATTTTCAATTTAGAAATATAAACAACGATATGAAAGATGAAGATTTTGGGTATATTTTTTTACGGCCTGGAAAATAAACAAGCCGTGAAGATATGTAATGCTACGCATTCGATTATATATTATTCACAGTAAAAAAAACTTAAAAAAAAATCGAAAAAAAATTGTCATTTTTTTTTTAATTTTCTTTTTGTGAAAAAAAAATAAAAAAAAAATTCAAAAATTTTCAATTTTTATTTTAATTTCTTTGGGAACGGTCAAAAATGATCAAAATTTGCGTTACGTAATACTTGAACGTTTCCTTATTGCGAAAAACAAATTTATTTTTTTTTTTTTGAAAATGTTTTTTATTGTTTAAAAAAGTTTAACCTCCATAACTTTTTTGTTTTTGGGGATTACTTTGAAAAACAATAGGGATATTCCCCTCATAGAACTTGATTTTTCCTGTAAATTTTGAGTCGATCGGATACTCAGTTCTGGAGTTATCACGTCTACAAAAATCGTGACATCGGACAGACTGACGGACGGATGGACGGACATTTTCAAACTTTTTTATTTTTTCATGAAATACATTTGTATCCAAGAATTTTTTGTCTAGGACTTTTTTGACGATTTTGGGAAATTCGAAACTACCGTAAAATATTTTTCTAGCGCAGGCACTGTGAATAATAAAGGAAACTAAAGAAGATTCAGGAACAAATCTATTCAGATCCGGTCTTTGTATGAATCAAGTGAACCTCCTGCTTCAGGGCGCGAGCATAGAGGGTCGCCGTCAGGGACAAAGCTTATTTCTTTCTGGGCGACAATTTTTTCCTTGCCCTTGTAGGGGCGCCAAGTTAGGTAGAAGCCGTCAAGGACAAAGCTTTTTTCTTGAGGGTATTTGTTTGGGCGCCAATTTTTTTTTTGGGCGTCAATTTTTGGTTGAAACCGTCAGAGACAAAGCTTTTTGTTTTGAGGGTCTTTTTCTTTTTTTTTGCTAGGGGCGCCAATTTCAAAGACTGCTTCAGGGCGCCGAAATGCAAAGGCCCTGAATCTAGTGGTCTTAAACTCTTGGGGAAAATACATTTTTTTACAAAAATTCGAAATATATAGGGGTTTTTAAGGTTGCTGAAAGAGAATCTGATAACAAAAAAAATTAACTCCACCCCTTAAAAGGCAGGGGGTATTTTTTGTGAAAACTGGTATATTTTTAAGATTGCTAAAAGTGAATCTGATAATAAAAAACAATTTACGCGCGGAGGTGAAAAATTGGAAAGCTCTTTTACTGGGCAGTGTATTTGTTCGAAAACCGAAATTTGGACTAGGTTTTTCTAGGGGAGTTGTTACTATTTGATCGCCAAATTCAACTAGAATATGTAGTTTATAGATTTACGTAGGATTCTGCAAAAAAAAAGGGAAAAAGGAAAAAGTGGAAATGTTACCTTGTGTACGAACCTCATTTTTGATACTTACATTTGGGTTCAAAATGTGTCCGTACTCTGGACCAAATATTAAAACAGGCATACATCAAACACGTTGTCGCAAAAGTACAGCACCATATTATAATTGCTATGTGAAATTTAGAAAAACTCTTGTGTATTAATCTTAAACCTAAAATAATCCTAAAAAAAATAGAAAATATTTGAATTGAAAAACATAAAAGATATCATAAAATTTTGTGATAAAAGGTGGAAAATGGCATATAAAACGAGGTGAGCTAAATTCGTAGAATCTACAACGTAAATTAAGCCAAACCTACATAGGTGGAATTAGGCAAACCTACATACTTAAATAATAATATTGATATAAAAATATCAAACTAGTGTGATATAAGGCGTTTTCTGAAGAACAAAAGAGTGTGCTAAATGTCATTTTCATAAGGGATCGTAGGAAAAAAATATTACTTACTCTCCTTTTTCGATGTAATTATGGGCAGCAGTATTTACAAATAATCCAATAAGAAGTGCTGCAAATAAATGGTGTACTGTTTTGATATGTGGATTTTCAAAGAGATCAGTTAGTAATGAGTTTCTTACTTCGAATATTTTATCTGGTAGTTTAAATACTTTGCTGAAAAAAAGATTATTCGTTGAGTAAGAATGCCTAGAATGGACATATAAAATAAAAATATAAATATTAATATTGAAAACTGTAAACATTGACTAAGTAAGGAACCTTTAACCTCTTTAACCAATGCTGTAAAATTCCCAGAATTTTACGTAAACCAAACATTTCGGGACATAACTCAGATTTTCAGTTAAAACACTGAGTTAAACATAACTCGGATTTTAATGTAAAAAGTCTCTTAGTTATAACTCAGATTTGTACTTTCAAAATTTTACCAGGTACTCGGTACCCTACCAGGGTAATTCTTTTAAATTGTACACCCCCCGTAACTTTTGAACGAAATGAGATATAAGCTTTAAATTTGGAATATGTAAATCACACAATAAAAATTATCATTAATCGGTAAGGTGGCGCCACGGGGGCAATGAGAAACAATATTTCAAATAGCAACCTAGGTCTTGTTCTTGTTTAAAGAGCTTAAAATTCTCTATTTAACTGTCTTACTACTATTTTTTAATATTTTTTTTGAAGGGTTTTTTTCCTTCAAAATTATTAAAATTTTGTGCATAAATATAAAAAGTTTTACATAAAAATGATAAATAACACCGATAATAAATCCCAGGTCAGAATTTAAAAGTTAGCGTTCAAAATGGCGGATCCAAGATTAGATTTTTAAAGTTGCTCGGATTTGCTTGAAACTTGGTACTCTAGGTTTTTTGGGGTCGCTGATTACGAATCTGGTGCCAATTTTCCAAAATTCTTAGTAATGTAAAATTTTACCAGGTACTCAGTACCCTACCAGGGTTATTCTTTTAAATGGTACACCCCCCGTAACTTTTGAACGAAATTAAATTTGGAATATGTAAATAACACAATAAAAATTATCATTAATTGGTAAGGTATTTTATGCATAAATATAAAAAGTTTTACATAAAAATGATAAATAACACCGATAATTAATCCCAGGTCAGAATTTAAAAGTTAGCGTTCAAAATGGCGGATCCAATATGGCGGATTAGATTTTTAAAGTTGCTAGGATTTGCTTGAAACTTGGTACTCTAGGTTTTTTGGGGTCGCTGATACGAATCTGGTGCCAATTTTCCAAAATTGAAAATAGCAGATCCAATATGGCGGATTAGATTTTTTAAAGTTGTTCGGATTTGCTTGAAATATGGTGGATTAAATTATCCGAGAAGCTTTAAAAAATATAATCCGCCATATTGGATCCGCCATTTTGAATTTTGGAAAAGTGACACCAGATTCGTCATCAGCGAACCCAAAAACCCCCGAGTACCAAGTTTCAATCGAATCGGATCAATTTAAAAAAAACCTCCATTTTTGGTCCGCCATATTGGATTTTGAATTTTAAGCATATAATCAATTTTTATGTACTTTAAACTTCTGCATCTGAATCCACTGTAAGAATTTCAGAACTAACTTGCGTTTTTTCATTACAGCACAAAATTTACCAAAAAAAGTATGTTTGTTGAGGTTAGAAAAAAAAATCTGACCTCGGATCCAGATTCAGGGACCCAAAATACATAAGAATTAACTAGTCTGGTCTGCCGCACTCGAGATTTTTTTTTGTGTGACGGCGTAATTAGTCTTAACATGATAATACACTATGTATTAACTATTTGGACCTCTTTGCGCAAAATTTCCAAAATTAATTTTTCAAATTTACTGAAAATTTCATCGATTTTGGAGAAAAATAAATATTAAAACTATAAATATTACATGGTTAAATAGAGAATTTTAAGCTCTTTAAAATGACGTATCAGAAGACCTAAGGTGCCATTTAAAATATTGTCCACCACTGCCCCCCTGGTGCCGCCTTACCGAATAAAAAAATTGAAAATATAACAAATGATAGTTTTTGTTGTGTGATATGCATATTCCAAATAAAAAGTTTATATCTCATCCCGTTCAAAAGTTACGATGGGTGTACCAATTAAAAGAATAACCCTTTATAGTTTTTTAAACAGTTAATAGCCTTTTAACTTTTATTTTAAACAATTTATTAAGTTGTATTTAAGATTCAATAAAGATAAAGATAAAATCCATCGTGGATCCAGAAAACTAAATATAGGGTCGTCAGAGTTGTATATACTTAAATACAAAAATGGATACACATATTATTATATGTAGATAAACACAGACATTAAAAATATTAAAATAAATAAACATTTAAATTTTGAACTATACAGAAATAAAATTTTCATTGAAATACTCATCAGTAGAGTAATAGGCTTTTTCTAAAAGAAATTCTTTTAGTTTAACTTTCAAAAAAACAGAAAGCAAAAAAAAAGACAGTTTCATATGAAAACCTTTGAAAAATGATTTCGATGTCACCCGGTATGTTGTACCCAATCGCCTAGGTACAAGTGCACTTAGCTGCACTTAATTTTAAACTAAATATATATACTTACGTTTTCATTGTTTTAGATTCATCTCTGTTTTCATTTTCTAAAACAGTCTGCACTGCACTTGTTTTTGGACTCATTTTTACAAATCCTCAAAAAAATCTAAAAAATTACCCAAGTTAGGTAGGTATTCACTTAATAAAATAACATAAAAAACCCGAAGCAGGTTAATTTTTAGGTAAAAATTAATTATTATTTATTATGAATCATTATAAGTGGTTAACGCTGTTTTAACATGAAATGATGACAACCTATTTTAATATCCATGTGTAATTATATTTTTATTTAATACTAATCTAATTGAAGCGTCAAGTGGATGAAGGTGTTATGCATGTAACATTTTTTAAAACTTTGAAATTTTCAATGAATGAAGTATGAGACCCTTCTATGATATATCAATCATAATTTTAAAATAAAAAAAAAATGTTATGGCGCCTTTTCACGGAGTAATTTGTACGCAAGTTTGTTAATATGCAATTTTTGTGATATGCAATTTTGTTGCAAGAATAATTCAGTCACTGCGCATGCCTTCAGGAAACTTTGATGCTATTTTCACGATTCACTCACCGCAGTAATGAGAAGAATCCAGCGCATTAATTTTCTTATTTTTGTTTTGACGTATGCCAAAAATTATTTTAAGGTTATGTAACATTCTTTTGCAGAATTTTACAAAAATACTACTTTTTTCTTTGCGAGCTAACAGTTTTTTTTTTTAATTGGCTAAAAGTACTCGCTTTAATAGTATTTTCGTAAAAAATAATTGCGGAATATTCATTAATAAACATTTGATTCTTAAAATATATCGCCTTCTAAATTCTGAAATATCGTATCAGAAAAATGCCTCTCATTAAAAAGAAACACCAAACCAGCAAACTACCAAACCGAACCATTATTAACGTAAACCAACGCCGCCATTAAAAAATCAAACAGAAATTCGTGAGTATTTTAACAATCTTTTGCTATATATTCTTACAAAAAAACTGGATTTTCCGCACCTAATTATATTCAAGACAGTAAGTTTTAGTAATAAGACCAGAAATCAGTGCAAAAATATAGTTCATTTTTGTGGACCTGATGCGCACCGTAACCCCACTCAAATTAAACTATTTCATAAAACTACAACTGCCTAAACGGACACCACTTTTGACATCCGTCAAAACAAAAATAAGCAATCGTCTATTTTCAATTATTAGAACAAGTTCTATTTTTCGACGATTTCACGCAAGATTTATAGTTATTTTTATGGTACCAACCTGGAAAAAAGTTACCAAATCGATTTCTTTTTACTATTATAGTAGCAACTGCACATGTTAATTATTATTATTATTATTAATAGGCCGGCCTGTCTAACTAAGAAACTTTCTTGAAAAAGAAAATACAAGGTTATGTTTTTCTCAACAAACGCAGACACACGTCAAAATTAATGGTTGGCAGCACTTTTTAACTTGCAATATATGGCGTCAAGCTTGCGTACAACTTGCTCCATGAAAAGGCAAATGAATGTACAATGGCGATTTCTCCCGTTAGATTAGACAGGGACAAAAGTTCTACCCAAAAAGGATAGAAGACATACATATATTCCCACTTCCACCCAACCAAACAAATTCTGTATTTGTTCTTTGTTGAACAAATACAATATTTACTTGGCCGGACGAAAAGTGTAACTATATTATTTTTATTAAAGAAATTACTGGCGCCATCTAAATTTTAGTAGAATTATCTTATTCTACAGATTCACATTAGCTATGTTCGTTCGTACCATTCAGTGCTACACTTTCCGGCCAACCAAATAAATACTGTATTTGTTGTATAAAAAACAAATACAGTATTTATTTGGTTGGCTGGAAAGTGTAGCACAAATGAGATAGAGATAGGCTAGACGTCTTTTGTTTCATAATTCTAGTTGTAGAGAGCTCCATTGTCCTTATGCTATATCTGGCAGCAAACTTGCATAGCATCAAACTTGCACACAAATTGCTCTGTGAAAAGGCGCCTTTACATAACACCTTCATCCACTTGCTATTTCAATTATATTCGTATGTACAACTTTTTACTTTTATTTTATTGATAGTTCTAGGACATACTATAGTATTTACAAATAAAAACTACGTCTACTTTATATTTTCTAATTAACTGCATATAAATAGAAAATCCATGAATATTCTATTTTTGCATGTAGATCTACAAATTTTAAAATAAGTCGGTTTTTAATTTAAATTTTGTTTTTTTTTGTAAAAAAAATTAAAAAATTTGTTAAATTTGTTAAATTAATTTCTAAACTTTTTTTACTTTTTAGTAAATAATATTTATTTTCGTATAGCTTATAAGCACTAATCAACCCAGGATAGAGCCAGACCGGGCCCCGGGAAAACTTTTTACCTGGGCCCACCATTTTCCCAAAACATAATTTTTTCGCGCAGGGCCGTAGCAAAGGCACTTGTATTGTGGGGGCTGAAGTTAGATTAGATTAGATTTTTATTGATCTCGGATAAACATGCATCAAATGTGGTATGAGATACGTCACAAATAAACAAATAGGAAAGTACGAAAAGTGCCGCAGGCGAAAATTTTTACAAATTTTATAGTCTATATTAATTTTAAAACACTAGTAACAGTGCACTTTTACAATAAAGTTTCACACAAATGTAAGAAGGCTTAAGTGACCCCGAAAATTTTTAAAATATGCTCAACAGTACAATAAAAATAATAAAAAAAAACGAAAGAAAATGTTAGCGCCGCAGGTGAAAATTTTTTACGGATTTGAGGGTTTATGGTCCATTTGGAAAAGCCTCTGCATATCTGCTGGTTTTGACGCCCTTATCGCTCTTGGGGGAGTCTAAATAAATAAATAAACTGTTTATTGTAGAAAAAACTTCTGACGCCGGGCTCCCCTCGAGCCCCGGCCTCGGAGAATATTCCACCCTTGCCTCCTGTATCCGGCCCTAGTTCTAATGTAATCATCCAGTAATATTTAAATTAATTATTTAATTATTTTTATTCACTAAATTGAATAATGGATTATTTATCCAGTCATTAACAGCACTGGTAATTAACACTTAACTCAGTAAAAATTTGACCAGTGAAATATTAGAATTATTAGACACATTTCACATCATTGGTTAAATTCTTAAATTAGTTTAGTGTTAATAATTCAACCCTAGTATATTTTTATTTACTAAAATATTGTACCGCTTAGGGGATCAACAAAACTTTTAAAATAATGCCTAACTAAATTTATGGACAAGCCCTTTCATCTATTAGATTATCATTTATGATAGTACCTACGTGATATCATATCATATCCCCACGATACACTATGGAACGAAGCGGGCCATACGTTGGACATCGTATCTTTCTTGAAAACGGTAGTCGGGATTTTGATAAAATTTGGTATGTAGCTATTTTTAGGTACGAGAAAGCCTTTTAGCTAGGTTTCATTTTTGGCAAAAATCTGGAAATCTTAGAAAAAATTAAATTTTTTTTTATATGATTAATTACCATTTAGCGTATAAGAAAGATATTTAACTAAGCAATATGTATAAGTTCTAACAAATAAAAAATATGGATAAGTTCTGGAAAATGTGTATAACTTATCTTAGCTAATAAGTTTGGCTTTTTCGAGTGGAATTAAAACATTTACCTAACTATTGAGTTGAAAATTTCTGGAAAAAATCTTGAACAAATCTGGAAATATTCTGGAAAAATTCTGAAAAAGCTTTAAAATAGTGACAAAAATTTTTTATAAAAAAAATGTGATAATAAAACAAACTAAATAAAGTAAACAGTTTTTATATACATTTATCTAAAACCAGGAATTCCCTAGCTTCCTTGAATAATTCCTTTACTTTATTTTTACAAGTAGGTCTCATACTGGAAATTTCTGTATCTGAGGCTAAGACTAGACATTTTTCTTGAGTGATTTTCTCTGAATTTTTCCAGAATTTTCCAACTCAATAGTTAGCGAAATGTTTTAATTTTACTTGAAAAAGCCAGATTGTTTACTTAAAATTATAATTTTACAAGTTATACACATTTTCCAGAATTCTTCCAAATTTCGGATTAAATACTTACGCAAAAATCTTTCTTGTACACTAAATGGTAAATATTAATAAGCAATTAAATTTATTTGTTTTAAAGATTTCCAGATTTCCAATTTTTTTCCAAAAACAAGGTTAAAACAAAATTCTTTTATCGAAAATTGAAAAAAAATTGAAAAAAATATATATTTTTTATTTATTTAAATTTTTGTTATCTGGGTCTTTTTTGGCAATTTTGCGAAATTTAAAACTACCGTACTATTCTAACGCTTAAGCTAACGTAATTACCGGATAATAATACCCACCGCAAAGAAATTCTGTAAAAGTTTATGTGAAAAGTTATTTTTTTTTATTCTTGTTTAAAACAAAAATTTAAATTAAAGAAGTTCTGGGGTTTTCTGGGGTCTGATTTTTGCATAGGGTTTTTCCTTACTTAGTCCACTATAATGTAGTTATAAAAAATATGCGGGACTTTGCGGGACTTTTAATTGTTATTATCGCACAATTAATAGAAAAAGATTATATTGTAAGATAACAAAAAAAAAAGACTACAAATTTTCGTAGCATAATTAAGACGTCTTATATAAGCGTTAATTTATCTAGGTAACCTTAGTTATAGATGGAAATTTTGCCTCTACTCAATGTATAAGATAATTAACTATAAGAAAAATGTATTTAAACCCTTATTTTTCATTTTTTGTTTTTTACTCGATGTCTAGCCTATGTCCCGGTTCGTTTCATAGTGCGATATGTACATAGCATGTATCGTATATTGACATATTTGATTTTAAATTATTAAAAAAATGAATGCGTTTTGTTTATTTAAGATTATTGCTGTTTTATGTTGTCACAATAATGATAATAATTTTAAAATATTTATCATAGGCCGTGCTATTTGAATTTAAGTGTCCTTCAAGGACAATTCTGGAGATATATCTATTTTACTGGCGCCGTCTGCAACACAATGAGAATGGACCATATAGACCAGAAATTCTTTAAAAAAAAAATCTGACAAGACAAGTAAATATTTTTTTAATAATCTTTAATACCTACGTTTAACCGGAAAAAGTCCCCGTCCCCTCTGTTAAATTATGTTTATGGTTTGTAATCACATTTTTCAGATGCATGTTTAAATTTTACCGACCACCCCTCTCGTTAGGCCTGCCTATAATAGGTCACAAAGTAATTTGTCTTCAAAAAAAAGTTTATTAAAAAAATTATATCTTGTTTGGATTATTAATTTTTAATAATTTTTATTGTCCATATCCATATCTGCTAAAAGGCTTTTCGATATGCTCCGGTTATTACATTGGTTATATGATTAATCATGATTAACACTATAACCAAAAAGGTATTTTACCTTTAAAGCTCCCTCAAAATCTTTTGGATATAAGTGTAATTATGATCAACTAAAGTATAACCTGAGCATATCGAAAAGCCTTTTACATCTATTAGCTGCACTATGTCGCCAAATGAAAAAAAAGTGTCCAAAATTATTTTATCATTAAAATGATGATGACTTTGATACACATAAAAAATAGTTTAGTCACAATGTTAAGTTTTATTATTGAAGTTTTAGAACTAAAAGGTTTTATTTGAGAACTATTTTTTGATTTATTTGAAATATATATTTTTACACACCACCTCCAGGGGGGTCTAAATAATTGTATTTTGCTGAAATAGGGTAAGAACTGTCACTGCATTCCTGAAGGATTAATGAAATGAAGTAGCTCTACAGAAAAATCTGATTATGGACCATGGAGCAGAAGGACGCTTTTCAAGTACTTGTAGAAAAATTATCATAGTACCTGTAAGCTTTTATCCAGGCTTCAATTAGAGCGGTGTTCTTACTCTTTAAAATCGTACAAGAAAAACTTAACACAATGTTTAATGGAAAATTTAAAAACCGTTTTAAAATACTGCTGATAACACATTTAATGCAAACTATATTTTTCTTTGTTACATAGTGTCATTATGTTAGCAGCGAATTTTACCCCTAAAAATCTTAAATACAGAACGTCTATTATACTAAAATAATTCGCAATTACTGTCAAAAATGAAAGTTATACAAAAAACCTAGCAAACTCGGCAAAATTCGGCAAAAACACTATGTAGCAAAGACAAATGTAGTTTGCGTAAAACGTGGTTTCAGATGTGTTATCAAATTTATCACTAAACATTGTGTTTCTTGTACGATTTTAAAGAGTAAGAACCCCCTAGAGCTCTAATTAAAGCCTGTATAAAAGCTTACAGGTATGATAATTTTTCTACAAGCACTTGAAAAACGGAAAAAAATATTGTCAAGAGCATTTTCTCGAAAACAGAAAAATATTGCGATTTACTTTAAATATATGCGGAATCAGGTAAAAAAATACTATCGAAATCGTTCAACAAAATATGCAATTTATTGTCAGAATTTTTCGACAGAAGATTATTTACCATTATTTACCAAAAACAAGTTTTATGGATTTAGCTGTAAATGGTTCTGTAATGTGTAGACCTTCTGCTACCATGATCCATAATCAGATTTTTCCGTAGAGCTACTTCATCTCATTAATCCTTCAGGAATGCCGTGCTGCATACCAAATATTAGCTTCCCTGGCTCAATAGTTTTTAAGAATTGAGTACCCAAGCTTAAAAAGCCGGCTGGAAATTTTTGATATGATTTTTTTTTAATGTCAAAAACGTCAACACATATCGCAAAATAAATGCTATATCTTTCAATGGACCAACATGGGTACTCTAATATTTATACACTATTACTATTACATATTTAAAGATAGTTTTACATATACAGTGCGGTCCAAAAGTCACCCCCACCCCTTTTAATTTTTGAACGAGTTGAGATATCGACTTCAAATTTATAACTCTTAAATAAGACAACTTAAGCTATCTTTTAGCATATATTTGATATTTTCAGCTCTTAAAATGTGGACAGGGGGGCATGGGGGGACATTTTTTTAAATGGAAAGGGGGGTCGTGTGATACATCATTTTAAAGCTTATAAAATTCTCTATTTAAACTAACATTTTTAAATTTTTAAAAATTGTTTTTTAAGGTTTTGATTTTTCATTTTTTTGTGCTAAAACATTCGATTTTTTGAGTTTTTTTTTATAAATTTTTATTTATGTCAACTAAAATTAGTTTAAAAGTATAATTAACATTTTTTTATGGTGAAATTAGGCATTTTTAAAAAAATATTATTATTTTTTTAGAGGAATTTTGACAATACCCATTTTCAACCGCATTTTAAACCCATTTTTTTTTTTTTTTTATTTAAAAATATGGAGTTAATAGGAGAATTTTATAAGCTTTAAAATGATGTATTACACGACCCCCCTTTCCATTTAAAAAAATGTGCCCCCATGCCCACATTTTAAGAGCTGAAAGTATTAAATATATGCTAAAAGATAGTTTAAGTTGTCTTATTTAAAAGTTACAAATTTGAAGTCGATATCTCAACTGGTTCAAAAGTTAAGAGGGGGGGGGGGCTGACTTTTGGACCGCTCTGTATATCTGATGGACGACGATGGACGAACGAAACTATTCTCAATTTTTATGTGCCACAGACACTTAGAAAAATGGGCCTCAAATTAATCGCTAGAATTTTAAGTCAAAAATGTTTTTTGGTATATATTTATAAATACATCTTTAAAGACATATACTTACTAGGCTTCTTCCAAATTTTTAGCAAAAAATATTAGTTTGTTTAGAAATCGGGATGTTTTTTGTGTATACTGAACCAAAAAGTCCAAACGTGATATCAATAAAAATTAACGTGATATCAATAAAATTACATTGGGTTTGCATTGATGTACGTTTTTAATTGTGACAATAAAAATTTTATTATATCAATGCTTAAAATTGGTTCTTTTAATGTAAAATTTATTTAATAAATAAAATTCGTTGTTATAATGAATTTATGCATTGATACAATAAAGTGTTCATCGGTACAAAATTATTTTCAGTGTAAGCATATTCCCAAAAAGTGACCTCAAAAAAAGAGGTTTTTTACCCTGTTTTTCAAACTCCTGCAATTTCGATTGGACTTGATAAAATGTAACGTATAAGTGCTCAAAATTTTTGTCTGTCATGTCTTGTTTATATTAAGAACCTAGATAACAGTTAATCCAAGTAAGTTGTAATTTTTAATTGCAATTCGTTATTTTCTACACGTTCGCTGCCGACATCCCGCCTGACAGTTCCATAACCTACTCATATTCAATGCCGAGAGCCGGCCCACTATGTTGCCAACGGGAAAAAAGTGTCCATAAATAGGCAAATTAAAGTAAGAAAAAGGATCAAAAACTATTTAAAGTTATTCACTATACTTTTCTTCATTAGAAAAATAATTAATTTTATTTGTGATAAAGAGTGACCGTAAAGTTAGCCTGTTTTTCAAACACCTGTAACTTTAATTGGAATTTATAAAATGTAACGTATAAGTGCTCAAAATTTTTGTCTGGTCATAAACTTTTTGCAAAAAGCAAAAATTTATTGTTCTAGACTCTAAGCGCCCCCTTAAAAAAAGGGTTAACTACCCCCCTTATTTTTGCATAACGCACATGCTAAGAAAATATTAATTGTTTATTCTTTTAGTAACTCGATTTTTCTTGAGATACTTTATGATTTACTACTTTTTTGGTGCTTGGGAGTAACCCTCTTTTTTCATCAATAAATATCCCTTTACGTGTTTTTTATGTTTCATATTACATAAAAATGTGTTTTAAATTGAAAGAAATATTTTTTGAGTTATTTTTTCACCCCTTTAAAGGGGTTGATTACACGCCCTCTATAGAGGTAATTTTATCTACGACAATCACAATCAATCAATCAATCAATCACATTCAAAAATAAACAATGAATGTTATTTACATAAGTAACAATATTAACTACTAAACTAATAAACAATTAATCTTTTGCTCGCACGTGCGTTATGCAAAAATAAGGGGGGTGGTTAACCCTTTGTTTGAGGGGATATTTAGCTTCTAGAATAATAAATCTTACTTTTTGCACAAGTTCATGACCAGATAAAAATTTTGAGCACTTATACGTTACATTTTATAAATTCCAATTAAGGTTACAGGTGTTTGAAAAACAGGCTAACTTTTCGGTCACTCTTTAACGCAAATAAAATAAATATGAATAATAATAATAATAATAATAATATATAAATAAAATTAATGAGTTTTTCTAATGAAGAAAAGTATTGTAAATAACTTTAAATAGTTTTTGATCCTTATTTCTTAATTTAATTTGCCTATTTATGGACACTTTATTTCCCGTTGGCAACATAGTGGGCTGGCTCTCGGCATTGAATATGAGTAGGGTATGCACCTGCCAGGCGAGTTGTTGGCAGGGAATGTGTTAACTAGAAACTAACGAATTGCATTAAAAATTAAAACTTACGTGATTAACTTGTATCTAGGTTCTTAATATAAACAAAAAAAATATTTTTAATTAAAGAATTTATCTTTATCAAAAAAAAAACACAATTATTTATCTTTTTAAAAATATATAATAATAAGTACTTACCAGTGACATCAACTCTGATCTGACTATTTCTATAAGCCAATTGATATAAACTAAACTATAAAACTCTTGCATGGAGTATAAAAGGTCGACTCCATTAATAAGTTCCCGGTAAAAATGCTTACTATATATAGTTTATGTACATATATATTGTTTTGCTCACATCTAACACAATTATATCCGAGTTGATAGAATTTTTAAACTGTTTAGAATTATGGTGTATTGATATTCGTAAAACTTAATGATTAATACATGTATACATGTTGGATATTCCCTGTTAACTACATATTGTTTTGTTTCGTTTATTCTTATCAGAGATTTTATTAAAAGTTCTTATCAAATTTTTTTTCTGTATACACAAAAATATTTTAAAATTTCATTGATGTTGGTCTTTTTAAGTACATTATACCTAGTAATATAAATTAAATAGGCAAAATCCACAGTGGACTGACAAAAAAAAGACGGACCAAAATCTAAATTTTTGCATACGAGTATTTTAATACCGCTTATTTCGAATATGAATATTGAAAAAGCTGAAAAAAAATTCCGCGCTAGGTTTTGATTTTGTTCAAGTTTGGTGTAAATACTCTTTTTAGGGATATTAACGTAGAACAATGGTTAAAACAACAAAAATCAAAATGGCGGAGCCAATATGGAGTATCGGATTTTTGAATGTTGTCATAATTAGGCGAAATAAGGCTATAAAGTAGTCAAAGGTCATCGATTAAGGAAATGACTAAACTTAAATCACTGACGAATATGAAAGTTAAAAATACAGTTTTATATCCATTTTAGTTAAAATATTAATTTCAAGGTCGTCAGAATTCTGTGAATTGATTTTTATTGTTCAGGTATTGAAAATATTTTATATTGGCCCTAGTGATTTCCCAAATTAAAATAAATTAATGATTAGATGGTTCTAAGTAAGCAAAAAGTTCATTGAACCTAAAAATTTAAATAAAATTGTAAAATCTTAAATTCCAAAAATTGCCATCATTTGCGACACTTAATATCTTATACATTTGTATCTTTACTTATAGTAGTAATAAACTATATAAAAAAAGTCGCCAATTTTTGCCAACAACAATCAAACCGGGTTCTGTTATTAATACTGATGATGAAGATAATGATGACAGTTCTGATGAAAGTCGGTGACATTAGAGTGGTCCCCAAATTTCAAAAGGGGTTTAGAAACAATTTGAATGCATGGGTATGTAGACCCATATGACAATAAATTTTGAACAAAAATTCAACCCGATCGCATTACGGATACTACCGCACAGTGGTTGAAAAATTTGCAATTTCAGTCATTTTACGAGCTTCTTTATTTTTGAAACTCCTAATCACCAGATTTTAAAATATTAAACTATTATAATTTTAAATTTTTGCCTAATACGTGCTTTTAATTTGTTTAAAATTTACCATTGATAAACCCTTCCTAAATGATAGTACAGTGGGTCTTAATATTTCATCACCCTTTCTCATTTATTTTCACTTACCCCATCTAACGGGTTTTAAAATGTTAACGGGCACAAGGCTAAGCTTGCACCTGAATACCTATTGGAAAGGCCTGCAAAATGTTGGCCCAATCCAAAAACGTTTAGAGGTCGCGCAAAATAGATTTATGTTAAACACCACAAGATATTACCACATTTTTCGCAGCATCAAAGGGAAACTATCTACAAAAAGTGTTCAAAAGTCAAATTTTGACAAAAATTTCCAAAAGCCAGTTGGAAGCAATTTTTATTTTTAATATTGGGTATATACATTAATCCACCATCTTGGAAAATGGCGTCTAATTTGTAATATTGCATATAATTTAAAAACGAATTATCGGATCAAAAAATATCCGATTGCCAGGTAGAAGAATGTTACTAAAATGCATTATTTATTTTTTTCAGGACACAGTGGCTAAATATATCTATATACCGGGTGTTTCAGGAAGGTTCACACCCCTTAACTTATTTATTTTTTTAAGTAGGATAATGAAATTTGCAGGAGCTACATTATGTATAATTTAGTATTTTTCGAGATTGTTAAAAAAAAATTACATTTACGGTTTCGCTGGAAATAAATCAAACTTTCGATTTTTAAATAGAGCACCCTGTATATTTTTACATTTTTTGATTCAGAAATGAATTCTGAGAAAAAGCATATGTCACTTGTCAATTTTTGACAGGTCATGTAATTTTTTATTTAAATTTTTATTTTAAATCTTTGGGGTTTTAATACCAAGTTCTTTTAAATTAACTATTCAAATGTGGCATCAAAATGTTCGCAAGAAAATTCTCTCTCATTTTAACCTAATAAGCCACCCTTTTTCCATTAAAAAAATACTTATGGAACAAAGTATGTTTTTCGAACTTTTAAGAGCCCATTAAATATAGAGTTTTGGGAAAAAACAAAATAGTATTTTTCTTAAGATACTAGACAAAAAATTAAACGAATAAGCTAATTCAAGGCACTATAGATTTAATGAAAATTTAAATAACAAATGACATGACCCGTCAAGAATTGACAAGTGACACATGCTTCTTCTCAGAATTGATTTTTAAATCAAAATATGTAAAAATATACAGGGTGTTCATTTAAAATCGAAAGTTTGATTCATTTCCGGTGAAACCGGAAGTGTCAAAAATTTTTTAACCATCTCGAAAAATCCTAAATTATACATAATGTAGCTCCTGCAAATTTCACGATCCTACCTAAAAAAATAAAAAGTTAAGGGGTGTGAACCACCTTGCTGAAACACCCGGTATATACATATATTTGGCAAGCGTGCCTTTTACCTGGCAATCGAATATTTTTGATCAGATAATTCGTTTTTAAGTTATATGCAATATTACAAATTGAACGCCATTTTCCAACATGGCGGATTATTGTATATAAACCAAAATTTAAAAAAAATAATTGTTCCAACTGGCTTTTGGAAATTTTTGTCAAAATTTGACGTTTGAACGCTTTTTAAAGATATTTTTCCTTTGATGGTGCGAAAAATGTGGTAAAATCTTGTGTTTTTTAACATAAATCGATTTTGCGCGACCTCTAAACGTTTTTGGATTTGGTCAAAATTTTGCAGGCTTTTCCTATAGGTATTCAGGTGGAAGTTTAGCCTTGTGCCCGTTAACATTTTAGAACCCTTTAGACGGGGTAAGTGAAAATAAATGAGAAAGGGTGATGAAATGACCCCATTTTTAATATTAAGACCCACTGTACTACCATTTAGCAAGGGTTTATCAATGTCAAATTTAAAAAAAATTAAAAACACGTATTAGACAACAATTTAAAATTATAATAGTTTAACATTTTAAAATCTGGTGATTAGGAATTTCAAAAATAAAGAATCTCGTAAAATGAGTGAAATCGCAAATTTTTCAACCACCGTGCGGTCGTATCCGTAATGCGATCGAGTTGAATTTTTGTTCAAAATATATTGTCGTATGGGTTTACATACCCAAGTATTCAAATTGTTCCTAAACTCCTTTTGAAATTTGGGGACCACTCTACGGTGACATACATAATTAATAAATTATAATTATTTATTTAATAAAATTTGACCATTTCAATGATTTTTGTAGCGTTCTATTTCGAACATAAATTTTAGTTTTTTTTCTAAAAATTGTGAAGATAAAAATGTATTAGATATTGAGTCTCGCAAACGATGGCAATTTTTTAAGATTTTACAATTTTATTTAAATATTTGGGTTTCAATGACCTTTTTGCATACTTAAAACCACCTTACCTATAATTCATTTTAATCACTAGGGCTAATATAAGATATTTACTATACCTTGACAATAAGATTCAATTAACGGAATTCTGACGACCTTGAAATAAATATTTTAACTAAAATGGATATAAAACTCCAGTTTTAACTTTCATAGAAGCTTTGTTATATTAAGTGTTTTAAGTTTAGTCCTTTCCTTAAAATCGATGACCTTGGACTACTTTATAGCCTTAATTTCGCCTAATTATGACAACATTCTAAAAACCGATACGCCAATATTGGCTCCGCCATTTTAATTTTTAGTGTTTAACCATTGGTCTACGTTAATAACCTTAAAAAGAGCCTGTATACCAAATTTGAACAAAATCGAAAAAATAAATAAAAAAAATGAACCACCTAGCGCGGAATTTTTTTTTCAGCTTTTTCACTATCATATTAGAAATCAGAGGCATCAAAAATACTCGTATGCAAAAATCTAGATTTTCGTCCATCTTTTTTTTTTCTCAGCCCACTGTGCAATCTGACCAATTGTCCGGAAGGAAAAAGCCAACAAAAAAATAGAGAGAAATAGGCACAATGCATTTTTAATGGGGGTTTTGGATGGCAGTACCAATTGCTTATCAATGATGAGTCATCATTAGAATCGAATAGAATAGAATAGAATAGAATAGAACTTTATTTACGGTAATTCCAATTTAAATATAAATACATATCACAAAATAAATATAAATCACAAAATAAATATAAATATACATATAACTAAAATATATTATCACTTAATAGCTTTAATCAGGTCCCTTTTAAAAACATTAAAATTAACAAAAAAAAATTAACAAAGAAATCTAAATCTAATAAATTGGCAATACTGCAAACCCTATCAATGGGAGAGTTACTAGCATAATTTGTTCTATGAACACTACAATAGAACGTTCTAGAATTTCTAGTGTAAAATGGAACTAAGAACTTCACCAATGATAGAGCCTCCGGAAAATCCACAACCCCATTTATTAATTTAAAAAGAAATAACAAATCAGCTCTAATTCTCCTGTTATTTAGAGAGGTGATTTCAAAGTAAACGCGCCGGGAGTTGGAGGTAGACTCCGACAACAAAATGCTAGATTTGAAAGACAGAAATCTTAAAAACCTATTTTGGACTTTTTCAATCATTTCAATCTGATAGTTATAGATTGGTGACCAAATTGTAGAATTAAATTCCAGATGCGATCTAACTAGTGAAAAATATAATTGTTTAATACAACTTAGACACTTAAAGTCTTTAAGGTTTCTCTTAAGAAAGCCTAACATTTTTAAAGCCTTATAATCAGTTCCATTTATGGTTTTAAGATTCTAATAAAACAAAATGTAAAAAGCAACGCTATATTTTGAACAAAAAAATGTTTACCAAAAAAAAAAAATAATTAAAAAGAATTTAAAAAAATAATTAAATAAACTTTGAACAAAACAAATAATGACAAAAAATCTAGTCAAAAAAATTTAGAAAAAATTTGCTAAAATAAAAAAAAATATATATTAACCAGATAATGTTTAAAAAAATGTTTGTTCAGGTATTTTCCAGTGACAAAGAAACGTATAAACTTTAGTTAAATATAAAAATTAAATAAAAATGTAAATTACACAGGACCACCATGTGAGAAATAAAGTTGAACTTCCTTGTTAAAAAAAAACTACGTCAGAAATTATTATTTATTTTGAATCAAATCTCAATTTCGTGTGATAAATATTTGTTTGCTATATATTTGTTGTTACGAAGGAATTATGGAGAGTTACTGTGATTAGGATTTTACTTTTAAACCAACAACATATTTTCAAAAAATTGCACTCAAGTGCTGCGACCTTGTAAGGTAACTAAATGTCTGAAATTTATTTATTTATTTTAGATCGTAGAAATTTTTTTGTTTGTATTAAGAGCGCAAAATGTAATTTCTGCGCTCTTAATACAAAAATAGCTATTTAAAATTAATTTTTAGCAAAAAAAAATATATATATAATAAATCAAAACCTTAAAAATACACTGCCCAGTAAAAGAGCTTTCTAATTTTTCACCTCTGGTCGTGAAATGGATTTTTTATTATCAGATTCACTTTCGGCAACCTTAAAAACCCCAATATACCAATTTTCACCCCCGCCTCTCATGGCGTGGATTTAGAAAAAAATAATTTAAGATTTAGTTTTAGCGACCTCAAAAACCCCAATGTATCAATTTTCAAGAAAGCTAGGCCTCGCTCCTCAGGGGTGGAGTTATAATTGTTTTATTACCAAATTCACTTTAAGCAACCCAAAAACCCCCAATATACCAATTTTTACGAAAACTACCCCTCACCCATCAGAGGGTGGTGTGATTTTTTTATTATCAAATCACTTTAGCAACCTTATAAACCCCAATATTCCAATTTTCACAAAAACTACCAGCCGCCCCTTAGGGAGTGGAGTTGGAATTGTTTTATTATCATTTACTTTCAGCAACCTCAAAAACATATACAAATTTTCATGAAAAATACCCCCGCCCCACAGGGGGTGAAATTAAAAAAATATATATATTATCAGATTCAGATTCATCGATCCCTAAAACCCCTATATACCAATTTTGACGAAAATATTGAAAATATTTAAGAATATTTACCCCCACGCCCCCGAGGGGGTGGAGCTAGAAAAGTTTTATTATCGATTAAATTTCAACCTTAAAAACTCCTATATAGCAATTTTCAATTTTTTGTAAAACAAATGTATTTTTCCCCATTGTCGCACCCCAATGTTCACAAAAAACAATCCAGAGCAAGATTTTTTGTTTTTTTTTTGAAAAAAGAAAAAAAAAGAAAAAACAAGTTTTTTTTTTTGATTTTTTTTTAAATATTTAAAATAAAAATAGTTTTAACGTTTTTTTTTTAATTTTTAAATTAAAAGTCCCCCCCCCTCTTAACTTTTGAACCAGTTGAGATATCGACTTCAAATTTGGAACTTTTATATAAGACAACTTAAACTATCTTTTAGCATATATTTAATACTTTCAGCTCTTAAAATGTGGGCAGGGGGGAATGGAGACACATTTTTTTAAATGGAAAGGGGGGTAGTGTAATACATCATTTTAAAGCTTATAAAATTCTCCATTTAACTCCATATTTTTAAAATAAAAAAAAAAAATTGGGTTTAAAATGGGGTTGAAAATGGGTATTAATGTCAAAATTCCTCTAAAAAAAAACAAATATTTTTTTAAAAATGCCTAATTTCATCATAAAAAAATATTAATTATACTTTTAAACTAATTTTAGTTGACATAAATAAAAATTTATAATTTTTTTTTTAATCGAATGTTTTTGCACAAAAAATTGAAAAATCAAAACCTTAAAAAACATTTTTAAAAAATTTAAAAGTCTTAGTTTAAATAGAGAATTTTATAAGCTTTAAAATGATGTATCACACGACCCCCCTTTCTATTTAAAAAAATTGTCCCCCCATGCCCCCCTGCCCACATTTTAAGAGCTGAAAATATCAAATATATGCTGAAAGATAGTTTAAGTTGTCTTATTTAAGAATTCTAAATTTGAAGTCGATATCTCAACTCGTTCAATAGTTAAAAGGGGGGGGTGACTTTTGGACCGCACTGTATAATGGAATGTGTATCATTACATATCTTCATGGCTTGTTTATTTATAGAAAAACTGAAATAGATCTTAAGTAAATACATCAATCAGTGTTATCAGTTTTGTAATAGTTGTAACAGATTATTTGTTACTGAGTCAACAGTGCAATAACTATAGTTATAACTATTATTAATTAGTAACTACATTCCTTAGCGATAGGTACCTAAGTCTAAAAGAAACTAAGCATTTTAACTAAATGATTAGAATTTATATTAGAATTTTTATAAAATGCCATGTTTTAATTTATATTTTTTCACTAGGTTTAGAACATACCAGGGCCGTAACCAGAAAAAAATCTAGGGGGGCTCAGCCCCCAGCTTTGTCCCTGACGGTTTCAACCAAACTTGGCACCCCTGCAAAAAAAATGGCGCCCAAAGGTTGAAGCTTAGAATGTAGATAAAATAGTATATGAAATTCGTTTGCAACTGGCTTTTAGTGTACTTAAATAATTTTTAAGCTCCGCTGGAACGTCGTGGAAGAACTTTTATTTTCGTGCACTAAAACTTAAGTCGCAAACTAACTTCATAATATAATATTTAGTTATTTAATAACTAATTTAGTTGAAACAAGTTTGTGTTGTGACTTCTTTCAATGACTACGTTTACACGTAATGCTAACTACTGGTATTTATAACTTTTCTAAAACAACTTGACAGAAAGGGACAGACTGCTGTCGAAATTTGTAAATACCGGTAGTTAGCGCTACGTGTAAACGTAGTCAATACATCTAATCAGGACGAATTTTATGCCTAAAAATATAAGACATATAGGTTCTTGAGATTAATTTTCTACCTGTATAGAATGGTAAAGGATCTACATACCAAACTTAAAAGGATACTTTTATACAGAATAGTATATTCTATAACTAGTATGGAATAGACAATATTCCGCGCGAGCGGAAAGTTTGTCATACGAGCCGGCAGGCGAGTATGACGGTCCCGCGAGCGCGGAATGACTATTCCACAAGTGTTGTAGACTATACTTTATATGAAACACTGTATGGCTTTAAACTGCGGACAAGGTTAAAAACAATGTTTTTTGTGACTCGACATTGTAAATGCGACAAAATACATATTTTTAAATAGAGCAATTAATGTTATTTAATAATGTTATCAAATCAGTACTTAAAAAAGATTTTTGTTTAATTTTAGCACAAATTTACAAATTATAATGCAAAAATTGAAGGTTATGTCAGATTGTTGTGACAGATATCAGGTTTAAATATTTAACAATAGATGGAGCAGTTTTAAATTTTTGAACTAAATTGATAAAAAACTGGTCAAATATTAAGAAAAACTAATAAACTTTATTTAATTTTAACGCAAAACTTTAAATTGCATTAAATTATTCAATATTTCATGGTAAAATATATATATTTTTGCTAATTTTGCTAAAGTTTTCTTTACTTTCATAAACAAGAGATGGCACTACATGTGCTCACTTGATACGGAATATTTATACCGTATCTTGAGCTAGAATGGATTCATTCTGTGTTTGAACAGTGTGTATATTCGCTTACATTCTAAAGCAGTCGTAGAAAAAATATGTTTTTCTTTTAAAAATGGAATGGAATGTACTCGGGAATGTATTAGCAATTTATTGATTTTTCTCCATTCAGCTCGATGTACATTGTGTTATTTATTTGAAGTAACAGAAAAATCCCAATGTTTTTTTTTATAAAAAATTAATAATGAAACAAAAAACAAGCAAGGCATAAGAAAACATGAACTTTTGGAGACATATTTAATATAACAATGTTATAAGCATACAAAGTTAAAAGGTATTTTTGCCTAAATCTAAATGGTTAAAACTCATTAAATGTCACATAAATTACTTTAGACAGAAATAAATAAAATTGTAACTTGAATTCCTTTTTTGTAGATTATCCATGCCTATAAAATCCCCTGTGTATAAAATACAATCTGAAACTATAAAAATCTGACCAAAAAGTCCGAGGGTCATCCTCCCTTTTGTATAAATTCCTAAAACTCGTTTTAAATCCCTTCGGCATACCATTTATTTTCCTTTCCGCCACATACGCACCTTCCACACTTCTTGAAAACGAATGGATATCTCAAACCGGACATTGTCCATTCACGCAGTGTGATTTTAATCAGAATTAAATAACCTCGTGGTCATTTCTACGCCCAGTGGTCAGTTAATATTATCAATAATAATTATAACAACTGTAGAAATAGTAGTGTTGATTTCGTATGGTGACAGTTGTCGTCCACAACGGACTTTCAGTTGAGTTGCTCGAACCAGGAGCATAGAATGACGAGGAGGTTGATCGTTCAGGTTTCAAGCGCCGAGCCGCTGAATTAACGTGTTGCCGTATCTGTAAATTTCTGACTTCATTCTAACGTTGATCTACGCACGCAACGAAAAGATCTGCTCTTGAATTCTGCTTTTAAAATTATAATTTTAAATCAACTGATGATATATTTCGGAAATATATATAAAATGTGAGAATGTGGGGTTAGTAGTATATCAATAATTACAGGTTTGTAAAATTTAATTTGCTTTATTCATGTTGTTATTCAAGAATTGTAATATATGTGTTAACTTATGTTTGGTAGATCTGACATCCCTGTAAAGTAGAATAAAGTATAGACTAGCATTTTTTATATAAATAAATACATATAGCAAAAATTAACTAAATGCCGTTTAAAAATATTTTAAGGGTAAATTAAATTTAAATATAAAAAAATTCATTAATTTTTGTTATATATTTTTTATTTAACTGGTGGTTGTATGATAAAAAAAAATAAAATAGGGTTTTCCATTACACTTATTATATTATTTACAGCGCCTGCGCTAGAATAATATTATACGGTAGTTTCGAATTTTCAAAAATCGTCCTAAACAAAAAAATTCTTGGATATAAATTTGTTTCATGAAAAAATAAGCAACTTTTTTTTTCAAATGTCCGTCTGTCCATCTGTCTGATGTCACGATTTTTGTAAACACGATAACTCAAGAACGAATAATCGGACTTGAAATTTTCAGCACCCTAACACCCTGCCTATTGGGGGGGGGGGTAGCCAAAATATGAAACTTCTACATTCTTTAATAATGGGAGAAACGGGGTATGTATATTTTTTATTTTTAAATTATATCTTAGATTTATACTTTTTTTATTCTTATAATTTAACTTTTTCTTAATTTTTATTATCTTTTTAGTATATTATTTACTTATATTTAAAATAACCTTGCGAATGCCGCAAAACAAGCAATTTTGCTTAGGCGGATCCACTTTTTCATAAATTATTCTGATGTTAAATAATATGCTCTATTGTAAATTTATGAGAAAGAAAATAAATTGAATTGAATTGAATGAAGTGTATGAATTTCGGTCAATTTGTGTGACGTATTTTATGGACTACCCCTAAGGATCAATTCTACCAATTTTTAAAGTAATCCCCCCAACAAAAAAAAAGGTATGCGGGGGTTAAACAGTTTTTTTATTTAAAAAAAATAATTTTTGATTAATCTTATATTTAAAAAAAAAATTGTCATTTTTTTTTATTTTTTTTTATATTTATTTTTCGCAAAGACAATAAAAGATTGTTAAAAATGTTTTAGTTTTTTTTTTCAGGTATTTGGGAAAATGCAATACACCATTTACTGTGAATAGTATATAATGGAATGCGTAGCATTACATATCTTCATGGCTTGTTTATATATACTCAATACTTCTTTCTTTGTTTAAAATACATCGCATTATTTTCAATTACGTACATACAATTCAAATACATATAAACCATCTTCTAATGTATTTTACCTAATCACAAAATTATTTTACAAAATTTCTGCATAATTTTAAATTGTGCATAAATTTTATAGATTATTGACGCCATAAGCGTATGAAATTCCATATTTCTTAAACCATATCTTAACCTCCTTGTATTTCTACATCCTTAATAAGTAAGCCCTGTTAGTTATGAATTATGGGAAATTTTAATAACTTTCATACATAAAAAATGTCACCTTCCTTCTCTAAACGCAATAGACCATCATATTTATGATTGACAGTTCAAATGCATATATAAAATTAAAGTTATGCAATTACGATGTATTTTAGAAATTGTTCTGTAGGTAAGTATTAAAATTTTAAATACAAAAAAATACCTAAATAAATAAAACAAATGAATGTGTCAAATTGATCATATGTGCTTTATTTATTTGTATAATTATACTGATAATATATGGCAAAATGGAGGTTGGAAGGGTAAGTAAAGTAAAATCAATATGAGTAAAGCCGCTTTACTAATACGCGAGGAAAAACAAAAAAAGAGATGGAAGTATGAGGCGAAGAATAAGGGTAAAACTTCTAAATAATAATTGGGTAAAGTCAGAAATCATATTTCTAATCATGATTATTGACAGAAGTCAGCCATATCGCCCAATCCATGTCGCTAAAGTGCATCAAGTTATCAAATGAGAGCTCCCATTATCAGGAGAACATAACCTAAGTGTGGTATGCTATATATTTGTTAGTAGCGAAAATTAAACTTCCTCTGACTAAAAGCCGGTTTATAGCTTCTCAATGTCATGTTCGCCTGTTACGAAGACCGCCAATTTCGCGCCCAACCAACGTGCTTTTGTACCACGTGCTCGTGCGCCGGTATGGAAATGGGTGTAAACAGAAAAACGCCCCCTATTAAAGAATTTTGGAACTTATTGCAGCATGTGAAGCACACTAGGCAACACAGAATACCATTTTAAGTATAACTGATTGTATAAACTAGGGTTCTTATATCTGAATTTAAAATATCCTAATATTACAAAGATTATAAATTTGAAACGCCTTCTTTAAAATAATGAATATTATTAATTACACATTTTTATTTCTCATAGTAGATTCTTTCCATATATGAAACATGAAAATTTTAACGACAATTCGTTATAAACCCACATTTTTCTAACATTAGTTTTACTGCAGTTTATTAACAGTTTTAGTTTTCTAATTCCCCCCCTATTAAATAAAAATATTTGTTAAAAATATCACCTTTTTTTAATATATCTGTTAAAAAAAAAGATATATTAAAACTTATTTTAAAAAAAGGTTTATTTCATGTAAGATTTTTTTTGCACGATCGGGTAATTTGACGTATTTACTAGCCTAATTATGACAGCATTAGGTTATGTTTACAAATTGCTTATCGGTAAGTAAACCGTTTGAAAGGCGGTAAGTAAATAATAATTAAATTTTTAATTTTTAAAGCATTAAATTGGTTTTTATTAAAGTTATATATAAAGTTACAATTGGAACAATAACTGTTAAACACTATTGGACTGTTTAGGTTTCTTCTTCGAACGAAATAATTATTTATTAATAAGCCAACAGTAACTTTTCTATGTTTTTACATATTTTTTTCACTGCACCATGTTTTGAATTTTTTTCTATCTATTTTCATACTGATCTTAGTATTTTTCGGGTATAATTGCAAAATATTTTATATTTCACGCACTTTAAAGCTCAAAATTGTCATCTTGACGCAAGTTTTACAAAAAAAAAATTATTTTACAAAGATATTAATTGGCACACAGAACAAACATCAAACAAAATTAGAAATTTAGCATTGATTATTATACGTAGCAACCCGTTGTTAGTGTTAAATTTTATCAAAGGTCCTGACTTGATTTTTACAATAAAATAAATTTTACGTTTTAGTTTCACATTTATAAATCTTATTGATGTTTATTTTGTTGAATCGTGCAAAAACCGTAATAAGCATCACGGCCATTAAGTGCTTTACCGGTTTCGGATAGTATTGTAGATTTCGACTTCGTCTCAAAAAGTCCAAAATAATCCTCAACCGGTAAAATGCACTTACTGGCCTTAATACTTAAATAACTATTATGTCATCGTAGTTCATTATTGTGTTTTTATTGCTTAGTTACATGCATTACATATTTTATCCAATACATACAAATAATAAGACAATTACCAGCTTTATTTTAAATAGATAAACTCAATAATAACCCCCGCGTGGCTTTTACTTTATTGAGTGGATAATTATTTATTTTACCCACTCAACTGTCACTTTTCAAATTATTTGAATTCCTAAGCTATTTATTGGATAATTTTCTCATGGGCAATATCTTACTTTACCCACTAGTACCATAAATAACTATTACTTCTCCATTCTTCCATTTTATATAAAAAATGTCACGCTTATAATTTTGATGTCAATCTTTGAAAGTTGATTAACTTCTTAATACAGAATTTCCCTAGCAACGATAGTGTTAAAATCAAATTGAATTTTCGTTTTTTTTTTTTAATTTTTATATTGTGGATGCAATAACGAACTAGTATTACATAAAAGTTTGTATGCACCGCGGGTATTAATAGATGTTTATGTCCCCGGGCGACTTACAAAGCCTCGGGCCAGAGGCCCTCGGGTTAGTAAGGTCGCCCTCAGGGCATAAATATCTACTTAATACCCTTGGTACATAAATAACTATTAAGGCTCCTGTAATATATCGTAAGATTTTTAAAAATAACCTCTAAAAATCTTACCTAATTTGTACACGACCTCTAGTAAAATATGTTCCTATTTTTAATTAATTAGAATTTTCTCCCGTACCTTAAAAAGTATTGGATTAACAATATGAAAGCTCGTATGAAAGGTTAAGGGCAACGTGCACCAACAATGGTTTAACTTTAAACTTGGATTAAATTGACGGTCGACTGACTAATCAGAACACAATTTTTTTTAGTTAAACCCAGTTAGGTTGGTGCAATTGGCCCTTAAGGTAAAATACTTTTCTGAAAACTTTTTTTTAATTTTTGGAATATTTAGTATGTTAATAGTTAAACATAATAAAATTACAATTTTTTTAGCCAAAAGTTCTAAGAATATTCTAAGAAGTTTCTAAGAATATTATTTTTTTCTTAGAACGTCCTAAGGATATTCTCAGGAAAGTGTACTATTAGGGTTCTCGCAAATGGTTTATAATAATAATTATTATAATAATTATTATAATAATTATAGGAAATTTTTTAAAAGTTGTTTGAAATAATGAAAAGTAAAGAACTTTTCTTTATTTATTTAGAAGTACGCCCCCATCGGTATGCTAACCTTACCTTTTTCTTCGGTCGTAAACAATTATACATACGGACGAATAAAATCAATTAACGTTATTTGCTTTAAGCAAATATAAGCAAATAACTCTCGCTAGAAAGGTCTTGAAGCCTTTTAAAATTGAAAAGAATCCGCCTCGAAATCCTCCCAAAAATAAAAAGTGGAAGAAAACTCCGATCAACTGTTTCGTTTTTAGAGAGATAGACAACTTTTTTTTTAAGTTTTTACCCCATCACCGGCACATTTTTGAAAATAAAATATAAAATATATTATTTAAGACTTTACTCAAAAATCTTTTTTTACAACTATGTATAAGTAAAAATGTTTTAAAATCAGCCACTTTCGAGTAGTGCGCCCCACGGCTCGATTTTTTAGGCCGATAAAAAAAATGGCCCAACCCGAAACTAGCCTTAAACGATTATAATCGTAATAATTATTTATAAGTCTAGCTCTCATTTCATACCAAATTTAAAATAATCCATCGACGAAAAAAAAAATCAACTTTTATTTTTTTAGTGTAGTTTTGAACCAAAATAAGACTTTTTTTTAGAGTTTTATTTTTAATGTTTTTAACTAATTTCAAAATTATTATCAGTTTTGCTGTAAGAGTTTTTGTTAAAAAAAAGTCGATCTACTATAATCTGCGGATCTCGTTTTACTAATAGTAGGTATATTATACATTGTATAAAATTTTTTGGAATCAGCGAGCTAAAATTAGTTAAAAACAGTTAAAATACCCTGACTCTATAACAAAAGTTAAATGATATTGGCGAATTTAATAAATTTGGCCCAAAAAAATAAACTAATAATAAATTTTATTATAAGATTCAGTTTTAGCGACCTCAAAAACCCCAATATATAAATTTTTAAGAAAACTAGCCCCGGCCCTTCAGGGGGTGGTTAAGAATTTTTTTATTATCAGATTCACTTTCAGCAACCTGAAAACCCCAATATACAATTTTCACGAAAACTACCCTCACCCCTCAGGGGGTGGATTTAGATTTTTTTATTATTAGATTCACTTTCAGCAACCTGAAAAACCCCAATATACCAGTTTTCACGAACACTACGCCCACCCCTCAGTGGGTTAGAAAAAATTTATTATCATATTCATATTTGTCGACCCCAAAAACCCCCCTATACCAATTTTGACGAAAATATTGAAAATATTTAAAAATGTTTACCTCCTCACTGAAAAGTGGGTGGAATTAGAAAATTTTTATTATCAGATTCAATTTCAGCAACATTGAAAACCCCTATACAGCAATTTTCAAATTTTTGTAAAAAAAATTATTTTTCCCCATTTCCCCTTGCCGCACACCAATGTTCACCAAAAACAACTCCTAGTGAGAACTTTTGGTAACATACCTGAATGCCAAATTCTCTAACTTAAAGCGTTCTTAAGTTCGTGCCCACAAGATTTCCCGGACAGACCGATCGACCGATCTACCGACCGATCGACTGATATATTTTTTTTGTTTAAAAGTGATTTATATTGACATAAAACGTCATAAAACGCAAAAATACTCAAAAATAAATTTGGAATTTTTTGCACGAGTACAAAGCTTTCCAAAATTTTGAAAAATTTTTATTAGAAAGTATTCTCGCTTATTCGAGATGGCTGTTTTGTTTTTGTAATCGACAGAAAAATTCGCGCCTGGTCCGTAAACTTGGACCATTTATTTTCTTACCGTGTCAATACTTCTGTGAGTCACTTGGACGTGAGTACACAAATGTGCGAAATTATTTGATGAATGCAAAAACCACAAACTTGGAAAATTTACATACTACAGTTTTTCAAGTATCACACAGGTAAAAATGCACAATTACTCCGTTGTTCGTCATCGTCATAAATCTTAAAATCGTGGGATCCTAAATATCTATATTTGCAATTGTTTTGTTTATACCTAGTAAATTTAGCTTTTTAATTTTTGGGGAATAGGGCTTTGGATCTGACTAAAATTGTTATCTAATTTTTCTGTGACGTTTCGACGATGGATTTTCGTACGTTTTCGAATAGATAATTAAAGCCAAAGATTATTCATTGTCACTAACAGTAAACACTCACATAATAAAACATTATTTAAACAAATAAATAACAGTTAAAAAATAAACTTTGTCCTAAATAAAATGTGAAAAAATTATTCTGGAAATATTTGTATTGACAAATTAACTCATCCGGTATAGAAACAGATGCATTTCTAAAAATAAATTTTACAATTGAATGCATAAGTCAACAAAATGTACATTTTTAATTACCGCAAAGTAAGTACTTACTTAAATAGAAAATGACGTTATAATATGCTACTTATAAGATGATGTACAATATAATCAGTGACATCACAAAGACTACAAAGGAAAAACGATCACAGTCGCATTTTTTTCAAAAATGAGATTTTAGTTTTATTAAATAAAGCATCCACAAAATTTGGAGAAATCGAAATTGCAAAAAAGGTTCAGTTGTTTTATTTTTATGAGCCTTTTTAAAAATGCTGGTTTTTGAATACCTGATCAAAGTACCACGAAAGAATGAACGTAATCGCATTTCTCGCATTCATCTAAGGGCATATCCACAGGCTCGCATAACAACATAGTACATAAGAATGCGATGCCGTGATTGGCTTGATGTACCGCCATGTAGCGTGTAAGCCAATCACGGTACCGCATTGTTATGTACTGTGTTGTTATGCGAGCTTGTGGATATGCCTTAAAACAACGCTTGGGCATTGCAATACAAACAAGCCTTGAAGATGTAATCCTACGGATTCTATTATACTATTCACAGTAAATGGTATATTGAATCTTCCCAAATCTTCCCAAAAAAATAATTAAAAAAATACATTTAAGGGGTCTTCTACCTTTTTATTTTAAAAATATTTTGTTTTTAAACATTTTTTTATATATAAGGAAAAAAGATTATCATTGTAATATTTTGTAGGTATGTTTATTTATATTTAAAAATATATATATATATATATATATATATATATATATATATATATATATATATTCTTATGGCGTACAAGGTGAGCTCCTCCCATGCTAAAGTTGCGGCTAAAGTGGGCTCCGCGGCAAGGTGAGCTCCGATACACGGAGCCCACTTTGCCAAACGCTAAAAATATCGCCAAACATCTTATTTTAAGGTGTAGATTCATTCTCTAAAGTTTCAGCTGGACTCCATTTTGGTCGCTATCATGAATATGTATACTTTTTTAGTTTGCGTGTATATTATTAGATGGCGGCAATTGTAAACCTTAATATACAGCTTTGGATACCTTCAGCGGTCAACCTGGAATCCACTACGCTTGGCAATGCAGCATATGTATATTTTATACACCTAGCGGTTATGGTAAACTCATATAAATAAAAGTGAATCTTTGACGGCTTATAATAATGCAACAAGAAAACAACACTCTATTTTATTTGCCTAAACTAGTAATATGAAAATACGGATCATTTATTTTGCTATTTAGTGCATCATTGTGTTCTCGGGTGGGATCATTGAGTTCTCGGATGGGATAATTGAGTTCTCGGATGGGATCATTGAGTTCTCGGCTCGGCTTGGAGGAAAAAAACTATTTTATATAATAGGCTGACTGAAATTATTGTTTATTACTTGCAAAAAGTATTACATAAGCATGGAGAGCCCCAAATAAGCTTTTATAAACCAAGAATTGAGATCCCAGTAACTTTGAATACCAATAGCAAATAAGTTGGGCTCCTTAGTCACGTGGTTGATGTATATCTTTCGAAAATATATTGAATACCTATCTAAATACCTTTAGCAGATAAGTTGGGCTCCTTAGTCACGTGGTTAATGTATATCTTTGGAAAATCTATTGCTCTAGCGTTTAAGTTGAGCTCCATGGAGCTTGATCTAGCGATGCATCGACATTCTCTTTTTAGTCACGTGACTATTGCAATGGTTCTCTGTTATTTGTTGTTAAATTGTCTAAGAACGTAAAGAAATTTTTTAAATATGTCGAAAAGAAGTAAGAGAATATTGCTTTTGGCCACAAGTCAAGCTTCCAGATGTAAGTATTAAAAAGTTACTATATATTTTAAATCAAATACGAAGTAAATAAATAAATATTGAGCAAAATTATAATTATCTACATAATATTATTACAACATAGAGTAGAAAAAAGCGGGAGAAGGAGGTTCAAGGTCACGGTTCGGCTAAAAATCGGATATTGATACTTGATTTCTGATTGTTTTTTATTAAAAAAGTAAAATAATGCAATTACTTTCCCCTAGGAAAACCTTTTCATTGTTTTTTTACGTTTCTGGAAGTTTTATATCCAAAAAAGGTCTACGTTTGCAATAAGTATAGAAAAAATTTCAAAAAATAATTTGAAATTGAAATTCTTATACATTTTAGTTAATAAGGAGTTGAAAAAATAAAGATTTGTAACATTTTTATTTTATGTTTTCAAATCATTTGATATCCTAGGTATCACTGAGCGTTAATGGGTTAATCCATTAGCGCCAAGATTTTTTGTTTTCTAATTTTTATTTTATTTTTTGTATCAAATCAGTTGATACCGCTTATACTATTTACAGAGCCTGTGCTAGAATACTATTATACGGTAGTTTTCAAAATTTTTCAAAAATCGCTTGGAGCTAGCGACTTAAAATTTGGTATGCAGATTTATTTCTTATATTATCTTAGACAAGTTCGTATTTGAGCAAAATCGGTTGGGGAAGGGGAGTAAAAGGGGAGGTTATATTTTTTTGTTCGTATTTTTTATTATTAACAATAGAAGAAAAATTTAAATAAAACTACAAAAAATATGTCATTATCATTTTTTGGTTATAATTTTTGTCATTACCTCTCTCTCCCCAAAATGTACCATAATGTTTCTGGACATAATCTATTTTATAAGAAAGTATTCTCGCTCATTCGAGACGGCTCACAGTAACCCAAAAGTCTTCAGTCGTAAATTTGACTATCTGGGATTTGAAACCCATTTGTCAAAAATGAGAAACGCTAATCTCGATCATTTCAGACTAAACATATTGCTGCTCACCGTCGCCCTAATCAATATTTTATTTAAAAAAACATGACAACACCGCAAGGAGCCCAGGTTGCTTAAAATACCCAATACACGGAGCCTGCTTTGCCGATAGGTATGGTAATACACGTCAAAGGAGCTCAACCTAACCGCTACATGTATGGGATCCCGTCTTGTACTTTATGTGTATAGTGGTATACACGAAATATACACAAGGACTCCACCTTTCACTCTATGTATAACGGAGCTCACCTTAACCGCTATCTGAGTATATATATATATATATATATATATATATATATATATATATATATATATATATACAAAAAAAAATAGATTATTAAAGTGTCATTTTTTGCCATAAAATTTTTCTGATGTTTTTTCAAAAAAAAAATTACGGCAAAAAATGGCACTTTAAAAATCTAAAAAAAAAAACTCTATTCTTTAAATATAAATAAACATACCTACAAAAGTTCACAATGATATCTTTTTTCTTTCTATATAAAAAAAAATGTTTAAAAACAAAATATTTATAAAATTTGAAGGTAGAGACCCCATAAAAAAATTTTCAAAATTTTTTAATTTTTTTTTTAAGTTTTCTTTTTGCAAAAAACGAAAAAAAAAATTTAAGTTATACCCTCCATAACTTTTTTGTTTTGGAATTGTTAGAATTTATCCTTATAATAAAAGTAATTATGTTAAAAGTTTAACCTTCCATAACTTTTTTGGTTTTGGGGAGATTACTTTCAAAAACAACATAGATCTTCCCCTCACATAACTTGATTTTTCCTGAAAATTTCGAATTGATCGGATTATGCGTTCACGTTACCACAAAAAACGTGATATCAGACGGACAGACGAACGGACAGACGGACGGACATCTTTCCTTATTTTTTCAGAAACATATTTATATCCAAGAATATTTTATCTAGGATGTTTTTCGGCGATTTTGAAAAATTGGTAACTACCGTATAATACTATTCTAGAGCGGGCGCTGTGAATACCTGGTATAATAATTAGTCTTCTGATCAGTAAAACCAAGTTGTTTTGCTTCGTAATGATACCACATACTCTAAAAAATGTATTAAATACAAAACATTATTTTCTGCAAGATTTTTGTTAAATCTATTATACTTTAAAATTTCCTTTTTTGGACATTTTTAGTTTTGCAACTCTTATCGTTTTTTCCGTGTAGTCTTTGAATGATAATTAAATGGAAATTATAAATTTTATTTGCTTATTATTAAGTCATTAAATGTTAAAAATCTAACAATTTTATAAAATGGCATAAAATAATTAAACACAAGGGTAGATTTCTTTGTATGAGATGACATAAAATTAATTTAAAGACTATTATATACTTTATTATAAAGGCCATAAGGAAATAAAATTCATAAAAGTAGGCATACATTTGTTATTTTTCTGCAGTTGTTTTAAAAACAATATTTTTTATGCGTATTTTATAAGACAATTTATTAATGTTCTAAAAATAATGGAAGACTTTGAATGAATTGTGGCCTCCCAATAACCCTTAATAAACTTAAGGAGTAATAATTTTCCATTTTTTTAAATTGTGTATCTTTATTTGTTGTCATAATTAAGGTTGCCAACTCTAATCATGATCATTAAAATAAAGGTCTCAAATAAAAACGAAACCACTTTGTTTTTTTTTATTTTTATTATCACATAACAGTATAAAGCATAAAAAAAGAACTCTTTCATTTATAAATTCTTAAAAAAAGATAAAAACAAATTAAATTCTTTGCAAATATAAAAAAATAAACAAACTAAATCCTTGTTGTTGTTACACAATAAATTATTATTGTTAAAAATTTCACTTTTTTTTAAGATCAATCGTAAAATCAAAGGACATTTATCGTCGTTCAAGGGTTTTAAAAATGACAAAGGACAGAAGCAGAAAATAAAGGACTGTCCTTTGAAATAAAGGACGGTTGGCATAATAAAAATTAATGATTGGGTATCCTGAATAAAAATTACCTCCCACAGTAAGCTTAACTGGGCTACTAATAAATTATTCTTAACTATATATTTTTTACCTATTTTTGGGAGATGAAAACGAATTTGACAAGGACAAAATTAGCTTACCCCCAAAAAAAACCTCGGTTTCTTCTTATGGAAAATGGTTTCAGTCCGATTTGGCTGAATTTTGGATATATTATAATTCACGACAATCTGATCAAAAGTATCCCAAGGCACAACTTCCAAAAATCTATAGTAATGACCTAAACTTTAGGTGCTAGAGCAATTTGAACATCTCGAGCACCGCGGCCGCGGTATACCGGTCTTATGGGAGAGTGGTTTCGGTCGGATTTGACTGAAATTTGGATAGTTTATAAACCTATAGGTGCTAGAGAACTTTGAATATTTCTAGCTGGCTCGTCTATTTTTTTTTTGTAGTTTTTTGAAGAAAATCGGCGATTTTTTTCACTCTCAAATTCGTTTTCAGCGCACAAAAATTCAAGGGAACAGAGTAAGGACCATGTTGTTGATAATCTTATCCTTATCCTGTGACACCCAGTATATGCATAATTTGAAAATTACTAATTAGTTTATTATCTAACTAATTTTTGCCCCAACAGTAATTAAATATTATACAAACGCATAAACGTTGTGACAAACAAGTTAATATTTAAAAAAAAGCAATATGAAAAGTAAAAGTGTCCACCTTCGCAGTAAACCCACAACAAAATTGCCACAGCACACTAAGATCCGCTTATGAAAACGAAATTAAATCGTTTTGGGCATCTAAGTAGGCGATTATAACACATTTGAGGATCCAGCACAGTGGCGTAGTCAAAATTTTTAATTTTAGCATTCTATGTTGTTGTTTTTCTATATTTAAAGATAGAAAGTCCCACTTAATCTTCGTTACGACCTACCGTGAGTTTATTGGTCTGTTAGCCGACGAAATGTCGCGACACTGGCGTCCAAGCAAAAGATAGAAACCCTCAGCGAATCCATAACGCACTCTACGCCAAATGGAAACTTTAACCAAATGGATTTCCAAATGGAAAATCAAAGTAAATGCAAACAAAACGAAAGGCATTTTAATATAATAAAAGAAAGGCCCAACTCATCCCATTGAGATAAATGACCAAGTCATTAACTGGAAGACAATGTTAAATACCTAGGCATTACTCAATCAAAAATCCTTACGTGGGATCAGCACGTCAAAAACACCCTCCAAATAGTCAACCGTCGTCTCTCCAAACTCTAACACTAATAGGTAGGAAAAGCCCCATTAAAAACAAACTTCTTAAAAAAAAGTTAACTATCTATCGTTAAAATCAAATGGACAGGAAACACTGAATAGTATCATTTTATCCTTTTTGGGGATCATCAGCACTGTGTATCCTTCTACTCTATAATCAAACCCTGAAACCAGTATTATTGGCAAGTTTATTGGCGATTTTATTGGAGATTATTGGCCATGTTGTGGTTTCTTATATTTAAAGACATTTAGCTTAAAAATATGGGTTCTGTTAAATCATTTCGCTCGCCGTCTATGAATTCTTAAGGCTGCAACTTTTTAATTATATTTATTAGATTATTTACATTCTGTGAATCACATATGCCCACTAAATTTTTAAGCAGATTATCTTCATTATTAAAGAATTTAAAAGGTTAATGAGTTTGATTTTAAACTTAAAATGTTTAAATTAAAAGGTAATTAAAACGGTCCAGCTTTCCTTATCTATAACTATCTTCTATAGTTATAGATAAGGAAAGCTATTTGATGGGCTGTTTTAGGAACGTTCCTTCATTTTTCTCGATCAGCTTTTTGCCTATAGTTGTGGTAAAATAAATAATTAAGGACTTATTGATTTTTTGTTGTTGTGGTGGATTGGTTCTCTATTAATAAGCCAAAAAAAAGCAGGTTTAAAATATCTTTATTCATTTGTTTTTTATAGGCTTCTAAAAAAATGAGAATTTTTCGCTATATTTTCATGAAAATGTTATATAAATACTAAAGTTATAGCTTTGATTTTTATAATCAACACTAATACACATGTGAGGTTTATAAAATTAAAAAAAAAAGTTTTGGATTAAATCCAGTAACGGAGATTTTACGGCGAGTTATTGAAACCAAAACAACAATATTTTGAATTATTTAATGTTTATTTAATATTATTTTAATATAAAGCAAAACGGAAAAGATTTTTTTATTTTTCGTTTTGTATTTTTTATAATAAATGTAATTATTTTCATTATTTGTAAACAAGTTTCTGTGGTTTGAATAATTTTTATAATTAATATCTAAAAATTAATGTGTAAGAAATGAGAATAAAAACAGAAAAAGATCTGCGCCCACCAGCAGCCAACAAAAAAAAAATACTTTAAAATTTTATTCAGGACAACCCCCTTGTCAATAGTGGGCTGTTTAGCCCTGAATTCACTATAATTTTTTTGTTGGAAAGTTGGAAAGGGTCGGCCCTAGCCAACACTTCCCGTTATTCGTTCTCCATTTGATCTTCCGCATCTTGCAGATCTCCCAAAAGGGCAACAGCCCCCACAATTTCCAAATCGTCCATCGTTATATTATTATTATTATTATAATATTATACATATATATGTATAATAATGTATAATAATTTATAAATATAAAAAATCTTTTATTAATTGCGATTAACTATTATAAAACACGGTATTCAAATTAACAACACAAAACCAAAGCAAAAATAGGGTTATGTTCGAATGCGCGCGACTAACTTATATGTCAAAATTTCCGTGAACGACCGCTTCTCACGATCCCGAGTAGTAGAAGTAAAGTTCCTCAATTTTCGTGCGAAGTGAAGTTCAAGAATAAATAGTTTTGCGTTTCGAGAGAAAGAATATGCAACCCACACTACCTTTCTCCCGGGAATGCGTTCTCTCGAGCCCGAGAATACATACCCTGGTAAAGTCACTGGATTAAATCTAAAACTGTTTTATTTTTATAAACTGCACATATGTGTTAGTATTGCTTATAAACATTAGAGTCGTATCTTGAGTATTTATATAAAAATTTTATCAAAATATATAAAATAAAATCAAAAAAAATTAATTTTTTGAATTGAATTAAATTTTAAATATAAAAAACAACCGAATAAAGATTTTTTAAATCCTTTTTTTTTGCTTAAAGCCCTATTAATAAAGAAGCAATGGAGATTTCTCCCGTTAGATTAAACAAGGACAAAAGTTCTACCCAAAAAGGATAGAAGACATACATACACTCCCACTTCCACCCCACCAAACAAATTCTGTATTTGTTCTTTGTTGAACAAATACAATATTTACTTGGCCGGGCGAAAAGTGTAAAGAAATTACTGGCTCCATCTAAATTTTAGTAGAATTATCTTATTCTACAGATTTACATTAGCTATGTTCGTTCGTGCCGCTCACTGCTACACCTTCCGGCCAACCAAATAAATACTCTATTTGTTGTGTGAAAAACAAATACAGTATTTATTTGGTTGGCTGGAAAGTGTAGCACATATGAGATAGAGAGAGGGTAGACGTCTTTTGTTTCATAATTCTAGTTGTAGAGAGCTCCATTCACCGAAAAAAAAAGTTAGACCTTAATTATTTTTTTTACTACAACAAAAATGGAAAAAGGTTTCAAAATCAGCGCGTCAAATATAGCCAGCGCACACAGGCGGAATTTTCTAAATTCATGGCCAAAACCGTAATAATCTCCAATTTATACCAAAATTTGTATTTAGGGGTTTTTGGGGCTGCTGAATACAAATTTAACATTTAAATTAATTTTTACAAAATGGCGGATCCAATATGGTTACTTCCTATATCATTTTTTACTAAAAACCATTGTACAGGGGTTTTTGAGGTCGCTGATTACGAAAGTAATACTTATTTTAATTTTTACAAAATGGCGGATCCAATATGGCTGCCGCTTATATCAAAATTTGCAGATGGTGAATATCGAGGTGGGGTAAGGGGGTAAAATGTCATAAAAATATTTTTTTAAACATTTTTTTTATTATTTCTTTTCGTTTTTCAAAAAAAGAAATTTTTTGTGATTAATCTGAAACTTTTTGCCAAGTCGTAACACAAGTTTTAAAAAAAGCAACCAAATTTACAGACTAAAACTTATGACATCCCCTTTAAAACTCAATAATCAAAAACAATACTTTTTTGTAAAAAATAAATAGGTACATACGGAATTTAAATCCATTTTAAAAAACTGCTTTAAAAAAGCAACAACTTTGATATTTATATTAAAAAACTTGATTTTTCGGGAAAAATAACGTTTCAAAATTAGTTTCTTGAAACACGATTTTTGAACTGACATTTTCGGTTCATTTGTTTTGATAGAAAAACGACTTTGGCACCATCTAATGGTACAGTTCATAGAGAAGATAAAAAACGATAGAGGCAACTATTTGAATGAATTTAGAAAATTCCGCCTGTGTGCAGCGCAACTAAAAGGTTCTCTGAAATAAAAAAATATATATTTTTATAGAGCAGTGTTATCCATCGTAGGGTTTAGTTTAAATTTAAACGTAAATAATATTGAAATACTTATTAGCTATTATGCGCGAGTAAAACACTATACTTTATCTACGCCCGTTTTAAAGTTTAACGGGTTTATTTTTACAGACATGTGATTTATAAGCCTATTAATCACGGCCGTGGTTAAAAAGGTTTAGTTTTTGTTTAATTTAATTTTAGTTTTTTTTAATTATTAGCATAAAGGTTGGTAGGTACACCCCGACATTCAACCGTGTCGGTTATAGCCTATTTGTATGTAGTCTAGCAAGCAGGCGCGTAGATATGGGGAGTAGAGGGGTAAAATGTTATTTTAATATTTGCAATTTTGGCGAATGCGTCACTTGAGGATGCTGACTACGCCCCCCCCCCCACAAGAAAAAATCCTATTTACGCCACTGCTAGCAAGTAATAGTAAAGTAAGTGTAAAAACATCACTACCAAGTAGAACGTATAGGTATATAGTAGATAAAAATCTGTAGTTAAGTGGCATTTTTTAAAAGAGAATCTCTGTGTATAGATTGTAAAAACGTTCTGTTTAATTCTTATTAAAATTTTCGTATTTGATCTTATTAAAACTTTATAGAACTTTTAATAAGATTATTAACGAAATTTCTTACCAATGAAGCAGGTTTTTATAAGAATGAACCAGGTTTTGGAAAATAAATTTCATTTTAATTCTTATTTAATCATAAGAAGTTTTAATAAGATTTTGAACGAAATTTCTTACCAATGAATCAGGTTTTTATAAGAATGAACCTGCTTCTATAATGGATCAATGGTTTTAAACACACACACACATTTTTGCTTGTATCTTGAAAAAGCAAAGAGGTATAAAAAAAAATAACGAAAAAATCGACCTCCTAGACATACATCCCCACATAAATCCATTTTCAACAATTTGAGGACACCGGAAGTGAAGAAACCGGAAGCCTTCAGATATCTTGATCCATACCAAACCGATAATGTGTATCGAATTAGCTGATTAATAAGTTATAACGACAGTATTCCAAGAAGCGACTTTATCCATTTAATAAGTTTTGTTAGTGGTAGGAAATAACATGTGGCACCACCTAAATTTTCGCCTTAAATCTCTGAAATTAAGTTAATATGAACATTCTGTTTATATCTTAGGGGCTGTCCATATATTACGTAACGCAAATTGTACCAAAATTCATACACTTCATACCCCGGTTCTTGCGTTATTAAAGGCTGTAGAGATTTTATATTTTGGCTACCCCCCCTAACACCCCCCTATTTGGGGGTAGGTCTAATAAGAAAATACTAATTGGATGATTTATTAAGCAAATTCGTATAAATTTAAATAGCAGGTTTTAAAGAGAAAATTCTAATGAAGTACTAATAAGGGGCTGTCCATATATTACGTAACGCAAATTGTACCAAAATTCATACACTTCATGCCCCGTTTCTGGCGTTATTAAAGGATGTAGAGATTTCATATTTTGGCTACCCCCCCCCCCCCCCAAATAGGGGGGTGTTAGGGGGGGTAGCCAAAATATAAAATCTTTACAGCCTTTAATAACGCAAGAACCGGGGTATGAAGTGTATGAATTTTGGTACAATTTGCGTTAAGTAATATATGGACAGCCCCTTATTAGTACTTCATTAGAATTTTCTCTTTATAACCTGCTATTTAAATTTATACGAATTTGCTTAATAAATCATCCAATTAGTATTTTCTTATTAGACCTACCCATTATAAGTTAAGTACATTTTCGTATTTAATCTTACAGGAATCTACAAGAATTTTCTTTGATGTAAATTTTCTTAATAAATCTTATTAAATCCTAATTTATGTTCTCTTAAGTTCTTATTGGTCTTATATAATCCTATAAGATCTTATAAGGTCTGAATAAGAATTAACCAGAACATTTGTACAGGGTAGAAAACTAATGATCTTAAATACCTTTTAATCAATATACTATTAATAATGGAGTACTAAACAAGCAATACTAATTAATAATTATACTCTATGATAATAATATTATGATATTAATTGATTTGTTGGATGTTATGTTTATCTATATTAAAAAGATCTATATAGCTATAAAATATTTTATAAAAAAAGTTATTATAATCACCTTTTAAAATATTGGATTTTAATTAATAACCCTGATACAATCGGTAATTATATAATTAGCAATTAATTTTAACTATTATTAAAATATTGTAGGTTCATGGTCAAAATCAAAAACTGAAATTATATTCTAGTTCTAATAAAATTATAGCATTTAAAAGTATCTTAAGCATACTTCTTAATTTTACCCATTCACAATCTCGCTTATCCTAAATCTTAAAATAATAAAATATATTTACTAAAAAATATATTTACTAGTTTTCTAAAGGCGCCTTTTCACGGAGCAATTTATACGCAAGTTTGGTGCTGTGCAACTTTGCTGCCAGATATAGCATGAGGATAATTACACATTCATTTGCCTTTTTACGGAGCAAGTTGTACGCAAGTTTGACGCTATATATTGCAAGTTAAACAATGCTGCCAACCAGACAATTTTGACGTGTCTCTGCATTTGTTGACAAAAACATAACCTAGTATTTGCTTTATTAAGGAAGCTTTTTAGGTAGACAGACCGGCCTATTATTAATAATAATAATTAATAACATGTCGAATTGCTACTATATTAGTAAAAAGAAATCGATTTAGTAACTTTTTTCCAGGTTGGTACCACAAAAATAACTATAAATCTTGCGTGAAAATCGTCGAAAAATAGAACTTGTTCTAATAATTTGATAACTCGAAAATAGCATCAAATTTGTCGAAGGCATGCGCAGTGAATAATTCTTGCAACAAAATTGCATAGCACCAAACTTGCGTACAAATTGCTCCGTGAAAAGGCGCCTTAAATCGCCATGTAAATTTCAAAATATCGTATCTGCAAAAAATTCTGGTTCCTTGTACTAATTACCTCTCTATATGATGACTGGTAACATATACAAACTCCAATTAACTACTCCACTTAGTGGCAAAAAGGGCCATTATGGCCTAGTTAGGTTACGCTATATTCGAGTAATAAATTGGTGTTTGTTTAAGTTACCAGTCATCATGTACATAGATGATTAGTACAAGAAACCGCAAATAATTTTTGTTATATTTTGCGACTCTTAAAAGCTCTTAATCAGACGCATATTGCTTGTTCTTATATGCCTATAAGAGGTTAGTACTTTTTTTTCTTTTGGGTTGGCAAGACAGGACAAAAGAATATCGCTTGGCGATTTCCGTGCAAATGTCAACACCGCTTTTAAGTTTAGTTTTCTACGAAATTGTGATTTAAGTTAATTTTTACCGTGTTAACATTCTGACATAGTTACTTGCATTAAAAAAAAGAAGAGCTGACTATAAAAGATATCAAAATATCGTTTGGACTATAAATTTCATAGCGAAAATTGTAATGCCAAACCAAAACAAACATCCCTAAATCGGTCATCAATTTAAATGTAAAGTTTTTTTAATTTTAGAGCAAACTAGAAAAAATAGTATAAAGCACTAGTTTTATAACACTTTTTTAGCGCAATAGTACTTTGGAAAACTTGTACTCGATACTCGTGCGCTAAAAACGAGTACAGGGCGAAATATAAAAGGACTATTATTAAGGTATGTCCCACGGTTCCGATTTTGGACCAAGTTTTGTCTTTTATTATACAGTAAATAATTAGTAAACTAAATACAAGTAAAATTTATACTTTTATTTGAAAAATAATATAATTTTGAAAAATGTATTCATGTAATTTTTATTAATTAGGGTCACAAGCAAAAACTAAAATTCTATTCCAGTTATTTTAAGAACTTGATTTTTAAACAGTATAGGTTTTTAACAAAATTATTGGACTATTACCTTTTTTAAGTTATATAGACGTCTTTTATTTTACAGTAAATCATTATGTTTACTGCCGTGATAAGCACAGAAGTGGTAACTTGTATTTTGGACATTTTGAGATATTAACAGTTTTTAATACTCAATGTTTTCAGTCACTAAAAAATATTTTCCAAGTAAAAAAAAAAGATTAAACAAGATTTGAATCAGAAAGATAAAAGGTTATTTTAGTTGTTAATGTTAGAAAAATTTTAATTATTGGACAATTAAATAGTAAAATACTCAGTAAAATGAAATTTTTTATAGTTACCACTTTAAAATTTATTATTTTTATCTTTTAATACTAAGGAAATTTTTCATATCTTATAAATTCATGAAAAAAATTAATAAAAAAAGGTTTATTAGCGAATATTATATCATTTTACGTACCTTGATCTTTTTTTGTTATAAAAATACTTATTAAGATAAATTATTTTAAATAATAAAGCAATTTAATTGTCAACGAAAGTCTAGATTGTTTTCCATAACTATTACTAAGGATATTTGCCATAACTTACCGTTACTAAGACAAAATAAATGTATCTCGTTAATTATTAGTATTATACTAAGGCATTTGATCGTAACTTCTTGAGTTACGATAGATACGGCAAATTGTCTTAGTAATTGACAACTTTAAAGAAGATACGGTAGCTTTAATAAAGTAATTTTATTAGGAAAAAATGAATTAAATCGTTTAATAATTTGATAAAAATATTCATCAATTATTATTACATCATCATCATCATCAGCATCATCATCATCATCATCATCATCATCATCATCATCATCATCATCATCATCATTATCATCATCATCTTGAAGTCATAACTCATTTTTGACAAAAAAGTAAGTTACCACATCTGTGCTTAGCAAGGCAGTATAGCAATATAAGGAAATTAAATACAAGGAGAATTTAAAGACTTTTTTGAAAAATGTCTTGTCTATGAATTTACAAATGACTAAGGTGATAGCTACTGAGCCCTTCATGAAAAAATAATATTAATAACATATTCATCTAATTTTATTTAATAATATTAATAACATATTCATTATTATTTATTAATAATATTAATAATATTAATAACATATTCATGTAATTTTGAATACACAATTGATGATGATAATGATATTTTGCACAACTCGATTCTAGATCTCATAAGGAATTAAAATAATTATTGCATTTAAAACTTTAAGAATGACCCTATATTTATCAAAAAGATTTTTTATATTGCTATGTCGCTTATACATAAAACTTGATAATTCTATTTACTAGTTTACACATAATAGTATTCTTATAGTATTCCCCACAGTTCTAATGTTGCAACATTATCTTTTTAAAGTTTTATAGATGTCTTTTATTATAGTAAATAAATATGCTTATAATAAATTAGGTACAAGGAGAACTTACAAACACTTTTTTTGAAAAATAATAATTTTGAAAAATGTCTTGTTTACAGATGACTAAGGTGATGTAATTAAGCTACTGTGCCCTTCATAAAGAAACAATGTTAATTACATATTCATGTAATTTTTAGTTTCTTTATTTTTGCTCTTAATGTTGATTAAAGATAATAATGTTATCATAATTAATTAATAAATATCAGAGAAAATTGATGTATGTTATTAAAATGTTACTCATCAATAATTATTTTATAAAATATACCTACCGGATGTCCCAAGAGATAATTTTCAAAAATTTATTGTGCTATTGAAAGAATTCATATTTTATTTTATGCTTTATTTTCCATTAAAAATGATAAATTAACGTTGTTAACAACACTCATTTTAATTAAAAAAATTGTTTTGCATTGGAATTTATAGTTTTTCAGTTATTCATCATTTTTTTTGTTTTTTGATTGGTGGGCCTTTTAAACTGCTTAAGTCTTCCATAGTTTAAAAGAGCTATATATTTGTTGTAAATCAATTTTGCTCTTCTGTTTTTTTTTGCATAAATAGTTGTGATTGATTTAAAAAAGAGTTCATTTTCATACTAGGAGGGAAAGTAAAACTTTTCGCTGTCAAATTATTTATTTGACGGACAAACGTAGCAAGTACGGTAACAATAAATAAGACAGGGAAAAGTCACCTTAGAGAACGTTCACGTATTACGTAACGCAAATAGTGATGATTTTGGACCCCCACCCCCCTAGGAGCGTTACGTAATACTTCACAAAATGAAATTTTTGAAGCATACTTTTTTTCTCACATAACCTATCTTAAAGCATTTTTTCTCCTGATTCTCAATCTTTTTTCAGATTTGGGCTACAACCTCACAGTTTTTATATACAGGGTGTTTTAGAAAAAAACACATTTTTTAAAATGACTGTAGAATTTTTTTATATGAATATTTTTTTAATCAAATTCGGGTCACTTATAAAAAAGGATGTGAATTTAAGACATAAGACACCAAAAAAAATGCTGCTGTCAAATTTTCAAAAGATGTATTTTTTTAACGTAATGGGAATTAAAACATTCTGTATCTATCTGGCTGTATTTTGTTTTTTAAATTTTTAACGGGGAGCTTCTAGAAGTGGCGCTACATCAATTTTAAGTGCGCCCTGTCGGAAATTTTAACACCAATATGACCCACCAAAATTTTAAAACGAATAAAAAAATGAAAAATTTTGAGGTCTCACACCGAAAATTTGTTCACTGGGGTAAGAGTAACATCCCTGATTTTTTTTTTAACTTTTGAAAAAATATAGAGGTCGCTCACAGCAACTTTTTAAAAAGTTATGTCTCTTTGGTTTTTTTATTTTTTTTATTTTTTGAATACGAACATGGCATATTATGGCAAATGTGAATTTTAAAATTGTTTATAAAGTATAAACATAAACACCATATGATATTTGGATTGCCCTGGCAGCTAAAACCAGTTATTGAAGGAAGTAAACAGTAAGAAAGCATTCTCAAGATAAAATTTCCTATAAGTTACCAGATCCGCCACCTAATGTGAGAAATTTGAACTACTAAAGGAAGTAAACAGTACATTCAGAAAGCACCCCTACTCTCGATTTTCAAATGGAACACCTTGTAAGTTTTTGTCAAATTTTGACAGCTTTTATAATTTTTTAATTAAAATTTAGTTTTAAATTGTTTTATCTGGAAAGTCACTAAATCTAATAATTTTGGATCAAATATCAGTAGAAAAATACGATTTATTAAAAAATATACTTTTAATTTTACACGAGACTAAACTTGGTAGAACAAATGTTTTGATTTTAGTCGAGTTTTTGCATAAATACGTCTGTCTCGTCGATATTACTATAAATATTATTTTTTGAGGGGTAAACCGCTGAAAAAATTTTGTACTTGATTCCTTTTAGGTGGAAATCTACGAAGATTTCATCCAGATTACCTCCAAAGATTACCTAATGTTTCTAAGATTTCCTCAAAAAAAAAAAAAAAAAAATATATATATATATATATATATATATATCTTGACAATGATACCAAAAAGTTAATATAAATTTTTATAATCTCTTTAAAACAAAAGAAATTTGTTATGTGTCTTATGCGGCTTGTTTTTCGGCATCATCAAAGGAACTGGTATCTGGCGCGTGCAACGCGTATGTTATTTAAAAAACTTATTATTATTATTTTAAAGAGATTATTAAAATAAATATTAACTTTTTGGTATTATTGTAAAGAGAAAAAAATAATCTTTCTAGTGATGTAGATAAGCCGCATGTTTTTTAATAAATTTTATTTTTCTACCAATATTTGTTCCAAAATGAATAAATAAAAAAATCTGAAATAAATTTTCATTTAAAAAATGTCAAAAGCTGTCAAAATTTGACAAAAACTATTAAGGATATTACATAGAGTTTAATGGAGAATCGAAATATATAAAAATAGAGGGTGCTTCTTACAAAAATCAGAAGTAGGGTTCGTTTCCGGTTAAACCGGAAGTGATAGAAAAAAATAAAAAAATACGTTAGATGATACATTTCAAAATATGGTCTGTAAACCCTGTAAATTTTTTTATTAAGAATAAAAAAGTTATAGGCGCGAGCCACCTTTGAAAAACACCCGGTAGAACATATCATGTTGGGCATTTGGCATTTTCGATCCCTATTTTTGTCCGGTTTAAAATATTGACAATATTATTAAACAGATAATTTAGGTACATACTGTACTATGTCTAAATGCACTTAGACTAGAGAAAAATGCTCATATATTTGTTTAAATATTTAATTATATGTTATTTTACAAGAAAAAAGACTATTTGCTTTATAATATCAGATGTGGTAAAATTTTAATTGTTTTATTCATTACTAGCCTGTTTGTTTATTTCGAGGTTTATTTTATGTTCCACTATAATGGAATATATTTTTGTCCTTGTATTCTTGTATTGTAGTAGACATTTTACATGGGTTTAAAAAAAAACAACAGGGTTAAAAAAATAACACTGTCCAACAAAATGAAAATTTTAAAGCATACTTTTTTTCTGAAATAACCTTAGTATTAAAGATTTTTTTCTCCTGATTCTGAATTT